>BLSH010464812.1:578447-588669 GCA_018402905.1 Glandirana rugosa
TATATGTCGGTCCAGGTATTTATAACCCTGTAACTGTGTTAAGATTAGAAAAACCGAGATATGTGGTGGTGTTACCTAAACTTTACTTTACTTGTTCTACACGAAATTGACGTCTGAAAGTCGAAGTAGGAACTGAAGACAGTTGCAGTAGAGGCCTGGCAGAGCATCACCAGGGATGAAACCCAGCGTCTGGTGATGTCTATGCGTTCCAGACTTCAGGCTGTAATTGACTGCAAAGGATTTGCAACTAAGTATTAAAAAGTGAAAGTTTAATTTATGATTGTTAATCTGTCCCATTACTTTTGGTCCCTTAAAAAGTGGGAGGCACATATACAAACTGTTGTAATTCCTACGCCGTTCACCTGATTTGGATGTAAATACCCTCAAATTAAAGCTGAAAGTCTGCAGTTAAAGCACATCTTGTTCATTTCATTTCAAATCCATTGTGGTGGTGTATAGAGCCAAAAAGATTAGAATTGTGTCAATGTCCCAATATTTATGGACCTGGCTGTATATGTACTGTCACTGAAAGAGACATTTTTTTGCACACACATTCTAAAATGTGTTTTTATTACATTTTCTCCAAAAAAAAGTTCAAATTAAATAATGCACAAACACAATTTAATCCATATTTCTGGTGAAATAAAAATGTGTTCATTTACAAAGTTGTGTACAACATAAAATTGTCCATAGGCAATGCTTTATAAGTCTTTACAGCAAATAAGTAGGTGACCCCCTAAAGGCTGGCCATACTCATAGCCATTGTGTTGGGGAATGTTGCTAAAAGCTTGCTGTTATGGTTAGCTATGATTACAAGGCTAACATATTTTTGCTGCCTGTTTCTGCCCTTACTGTTTACAGGTTCCCAGTAACTATAAATTTACAAACCTAGTCACAAACTAAGTAGATCACACAAAGCTCACCCTGCTTGTACCTATTGTGCTCCACTTACCCCACCATAGGACACGCCCCAGAACCCTTGCCTAGACTTTGGGGACTAGGTGCTTGGCACCATTCGAATTTAGAGACCACGCTTTGTGCCCTTCTCTTATGTTTCTAACTCACCCCACTGTTCCTTTCACTGCCCCAGACTCCTTCCTAGTTGTCTACATTCAGCCCCCTCCCTTTTATTTTTCCCCTCACCCCCCACCTCCCCTTTTCACACACTTCTGTGCGTTCCTTGGCTGTGACTTTGCTGCGGCTTCTTACATTGTGACTTGCTACAAAGTTACAATGTTGTAGTCTGATCACTGGGGAAAAGGCTGAGCTGCGTTTTTACTGCCCATGAAGACTTGTAAAGTTACTCTGTTTTAAGTGGGAACATTTTCTTCTCATATTCTTTTATTTTGCATGCAGTTCTGCATGTTATGTAAGGTAATACTCCATATATGATTTGATGTCATTACAGCTTTCCAAAAATAAAGTAAAAATAAAACCTGATTTCTGTGCTACAAATGTGGCCCGTGACTGTATGAAACCTTTACTAAGAGGAGTATGCAAGTTGCACTTCAGTTTAATATCTTATGTGGCATACCTAGAACAAGCAACAAGTGAGGTTAGAAACCCTTATTTGTATATGTGTTCAGTGCCACTCACTCCACAAGTGTTGACATCATTAACCACTTCAGCCCCGGAAGGATTTCCCACTTTAGGACCAGAGCACTTTGTGCGATTCGGCACTGTGTCGCTTTAACTGACAATTGCGCGGTCGTGCGACGTTGTACCCAAACGAAATTTACATCCTTTTTTTCCCACAAATAGAGCTTTCTTTTGGTGGTATTTGATCACCTCTGCGTCATTTCTGATCGCCGCTATAAACAAAAGAAGAGCGACAATTTTGCAAAAAAACCCAAATTTCTTACTTTTTGCTAAAATACAAAACCAAAAAAAAAATATAAACAAAACTTTTTTTCCATCGGTTTTGGCCGATTTAGATTCTTCCTCATATTTTTGGTAAAAAAAATCGCAATCAGCGTTTATTGATTGGTTTGGGCAAAAGTTGCCGCGTTTACGGACGATGAGAATTAATTTCTGGGGTTTTTATTTTTTTAAAATTTTTTACTAGTAATGGTGGCGATCTGCGATTTTTAGCGGTACTGCGATATTGCAGCGGACATGTCGGACCATTTTGACACTTTTTTGGGACCACTGGCATTTATACAGCGATCAGTGCTATAAAAATGCACTGATTACTGAGTAAATGCCATTGGCAGTGAAGGGATTAACCTGCAGGGGGCACTCTAAGGGTTAACTGTGTTCCCTGGGAGTGTTCTAACTGTGTGTTGGCTGGCCTGGCTGGGGGTGATCACGGCTTCCATATAGAGGAAGCCTGTGATCACCACCCTTCCCCCTCTATGAGAACGGAGATCCGTGTTTACTTACACGTAACCCCGTTCTCTCACTGGGGGGGAGCCATCGCAGGTAGCTGGCGGCGATCGAGTCTGCCCTACCCGCTACCTTGCCCCCCCGGACACAGTGAGCGCGCGAGCGTGCCTCCGGCAGCCCGCGCACGCTCGCATCACTAGTTATCGCAGCCGCCGTCATATAAGGGCGATTTGCGATAACGAGACACTCTATCGCCATTAGACTGCGGTTGGCGGTCGGCAAGTGGGTAACTAAGCATGACTGCCAAGCAACTGCATTTTCCAAAAGCAAAAGTCAGCCATTTTCTCCAAGGATCTCTTACAGTATTCTACCTTTACATGTCAATGAGGAAGTTCTGAAAAAGTATTGTTTCAGCTTCATTACTATTTAACTTACAATGGATGGAAACTCTCAACTTCCATAACAACCCATGAACAAGAGATTATCTGCCTACCTACTGGGACAGGAAATATTTTAAAGGAATTCTATAGTCACATAATACACTTTCAGTTTAAAACATCAGCATTGCATAGCAATACAAACAAAAGTTATATAGTTAGTCAGGATGAAAAAAAAAACACAAGTCCATCTAGTTCAACCAATAGAAAAAAAATGAATAACTAGAACACCTCCATATAAAAAACCCTACCCAAATCTGTTCCAGGGGAAAGCATTAAAAAAAAAGCCTAATGAACCATGGTTTAATTTGCTCCAGTGGGGAAAATAATTCCTTCCTTATCCCCTAAGTGCCGGTTCACACAGGGGCGGCTTCAAAGTCGCCCAATTCTTGTACGACTTTGTTGGGGAAATTGCATATTTCATATTTCCCTATTATTGTTGGTTCATATTGTGGCTCACTAATGAATTCTGAGCCTCCTAATCTTGGTCAAGGAGCCATATAAGGTCATATGTATTGTTTTACCTAAGGCATCATGCACACAGGACATTTTTTGACTGTTTTACAGCTGCTGTTTATAGTTGCAGACATTTTTTCCTACAGTGAATAAACCCTCCATCATGTTGCCCTATGTGTTCATGCACACATAGGCTGTTATCAACTGTTTTTAGCAGTTATGTTTTTGAGCTGTAAAAAAAACCCAAGACCAGAGAGTCCTGAGAGACGTTTTTCAGCTGTAAAAAATGTTCAAACGCTCAAAAACTAGCAAAAACGCGGCAAAACGTCAATCCCCAACGTTTTTGGACGATTTAGATCAATTGAGGAAAAAAAACGATGGCCCTTTAAAAACGCGCAAAAACACCGGTAATATAATGCTAATAACAGCTGAAAAATCACTGATAAGCTACTGACGTTTTTTGGACGTTGTTTTTAACATCCTGTGTGCATGAAGCCTAAAGCTTAAGTAATGCAGGATGGCTGAGCCCACTATCCCCCTTAAAAGGTCATAGCACTGTCCAAACTTGGATTGGTAATTTACTTACATACTAGCCTGTATCTACCACAGCCCAAACTGAAATAGGTTAGTCTAACCCAGAAAGACCATGAGGCAAGTATCTGATACTGGTCATCTTGTGCCATGTTGGGAAACAGCAAACGAGACTTCATGGTGGGAGAAAAAGCACCTCTAGTTAAGTATCCTTGATATTTTCTTTATCTTTATCTGTCATTACTCTTAATAAATGTTATACTTTTAAGTATTTGTGTGATCTCTCATTGCACATATTGAATAAAAACCTTGAAAGAACTTAAAATATCATGTGACCGCGATAAAATAGACTTTGAAGCCGCCCTTTACAATGCGACTTCAGTGTGGCTTGCAAATGACTTCTGTATAGAAGTCAATGCAAGTCGCCCCAAAGTAGTACAGGAACCTTTTTCTAAGTCGGAGCAACTTGAGTCGCTCCTATTTGATAGGCTCCATTGTACTGCATGGAGCGCGACTTGTCAGGCGACCTAGTTGCCCCTGTGTGAACCAGCACTAATGCAATCAGATATTCCCTGGAGTATGAGACAATTGTGACCCTACAAAGGTACCATCCACACAGAGAAAAGGAAATGGGGAAGAAAAGAAAAAGGAATGGGGAAGAAGGGGGGGGCATAGGGGAAAAGGGAGGAGTGGAAAGAAGGGTAGGAGAGGGGGAGGGGAGAAGGGGGTGGTGAAGAATGTGAGGATATAGGGTGTGTGTGAGGAATGAGAGGTAGCAATGGTGAGGGATCATTTTGGAGTTCCCACCTTTAAAAATGATGAGCGTTGGACAAACGTCCCAAAATATGGGAGAAGAAAAAAGGGGAAGTGGATAATGCCACTGCAGGAATTTTGCTGGTTGTATCAGAAAGGATGAAACCTTAGATGGATCTACATAAAGATCAATAGTGGGATATTCAAACAGCTATAAGCATTGAATAGGATATGAGGGGAAAGGGGAAAACGTTACAACCACTAAAGGGCAGCACATGGAAGACATCCACATATTGGCCTCAGTGCTGCAATGTGCTACAAAGAGTTCCTTACCTGAGCTCCAGGTTATTTAAACGGACAAGCTGTCTGCACCTATATCTTCATGTGGGCGGTTGGCCATGTTCCATAGGCTACAATTAGGGGTGTTCTGCCCTCACAATGTGTTTGAATTGCAAAGTTCTGGCAGACAGCGAACATTGTTCTCATTAAAGACTGAGGCCGAAGGGTTAACAGTTGTAATCTTTACTGAGATTAGCTTTATGTTCAAGTTTCAATTTCAGTTCTTTAAGTTTGAGTTATTTAATTTTTGTAAAACTGTAAAACACAATTATAAAAGGTATGCATCAGTATTAAACATTACAGTACAAGGCAAACACTGACAGGCATGCTACATTACTATAGGCCTTATCTAACATAACATGTGGTCTAGCTAAAAGAAATCCCTGGCAGAAAAATACTACCAAATACACTGCACATGTAGCTGAATTAGTAGAACACATACTACTTGAAAACTAATGACAGCCTACTTAGAGACTTATACTTCCAAGGCCTGTGATTGAGAGACAGTGGTACTTCTAACACCATGCATCCTTCTCTGCAAGAGGTATCAAGCAAATGAACTGCTAAACAGGAAGTGGGAGTAACAATACATTTCCTGCTAGCAATGGCTGCTAATTTAAAGCAACAGTACGATAAGTAAATACCAACTTTATGGTGGCCAGAACACTCCCCACCTGGCATAATAAACATTATACCACTATGTTTCCTTTTTAACCACTTCAGATCTGCGTTTTAGCCGATAGATAGATATTGACAGCCTCCCCTTTTGCCCGTGCCAGGCGCGCTCTCGGTGCATGCCGCGTGAGCGTACCCGCGGGTTGGGCGGACTCGATGTCCGCCGGAGACCCGCGATCCCTGCACAGAGAGCCAGAATGGGGAACCGCCGATGTAGACAAGGCGGTTCCCTGATCTGTGAGGGGGGGCATGACAGATATACTGATGGTTGGGATCAGTTAGATCTGTCATGTCCCTGTAAGCCCCACTCCACATACAGGGAACACATTTAACCCCTTCACTGCCCCCTTAGTGTTAACCCCTTCCCTGCCAATGACATTTATATAGTAATCAGTGTCTATTTTTAGATCCGATTGCTGTATAAATGTCATTGGTCCCAAAAAAGTGTCAAAAACGTCAGACATGTCCGCTGCAATATCGCAGACCCGATAAAAATCGCAGATCACTGCGATTACCAGTAAAAAATAAATAAATAATAAAAACGGCATAAACCAATGTCCATAGTTTGTAGGTGCTATAACTTTTGCGCAACCCAATCAAAATACGCTTATTGCGATTTTTTTTTTACCAAAAATATGTAGAAGAATACATATCAGCCTAAACTGAGGAATAAATTTGTTTATTTTTGGATATTTATTATAGCAAAAAGTAAAAAATATTGTTCTTTTTTCAAAATCGTCGCTCTTTGTTTATAGCGCAAAAAATAAAAAACAAAGAGGTGATCAAATACCACCAAAAGAAAGCTCCGTTTGTGGGAAAAAAAGGACGTCAATTTTGTTTGGGTACAACGTTGCACGACCACCCAATTGTCATTCAAAGAGTGACAACGCTTTAAGTGAACAGTAAGGAAGCGGTTAAGAAGTAAAACAACCTTAGAGATGGTTCTAAGGTATACCTTAGGGGTGTCCTGTCTTATGACCTTAACTTGGACCTTTCTAACCTTACTGTCATTACTAGGTACAGTCTCAACAATGAGTCCAACTGGCCATTCATTTCTATGAACTTGAGCGTCTTTTAGTAGAACGACATCTCCAACTTGCAGGTTAGGCTTGTCAACTTGCCATCTTTTGCGTGACTTGAGTGTCACCAGGTACTCTTGTTTCCATCTTTTCCAGAGGATGTCTGCAAGACTCTGAACTTGTTTCCATTGCTTGGTGTATAGGTCTTTGAGACCAAAGTCTCCTGTGGGAGCTGACACTGTTTCAATCTTCTGAGTCAAAAGCATAGCAGGTGTCAAGACTGCTGGCATTTATGGATCTGTTGACACTGGAACCAAAGGTCGAGAGTTCATGATGGCCATGACTTCTTTGTCAATATCTGGTACTAGAGGTTCAAAGGTCTGTAACTGAGTAGTCTCTTTGGTTTCTGATCTAGTCAACAAAGATGGACCTGAGAAGCAGTTAGTATGCTTGAAGACAGCCGCTAGTACAGGTCTAGTCCCGTGATCGGCTGGATTTTTATCTGTATTGATGTAGTGCCACTGTTCTGGCACTAGCGTGTCTTTCTGATGCGTGTCACTCTGTTTGACACGTACATGTTGAATCTTCTTGAAGCATTGTGAATATATCCTAACATAATCTTGCTGTCTGTGTAAAACGTCACTTCATGGATCTCAATGTCTAGTTCAGCAATGATCAAGTCTGCCATTTCCACTGCTAAGACAGCAGCACAAAGCTCTAAGCGTGGAACAGTGTGAGCTGGACGTGGGGCTAGTTTGGACTTTCCCATGATAAACCCAACATAACCTTGTCCTTCAAAGTCCACTACTCTACTATAGCCATAGTGGATGCATCTGAGAAGACACACACTTCTCTCTGCTTTGTGGCAGACAAAGAAACAGGAACATATGACCTTTGGATAATGAGTTGTTCAAGCTCTATCAATGAGTCCCTCGACAACTTCCACTGCATTTCTTTTTCTTTAGGGAGAGGTGTGTCCCATTCACTTTGCTCATGTTCAATAGCAATTTCTCTCATAAGAGCCTTACCTTGCATGCTGATGGGGGCTACAAACCCTAGGGGGTCATAAAGGCTGTTGATCGTGGATAAGACACCTCTTCTCGTGAACGGCTTCTCTTCTCTGGATACTTTTAATGTGAAGCTGTCGGTTTTCAGATCCCAACTGAGCCCTAGACTTCTTTGAAGAAGCAGTGAATCTGTTCCTAGATCCAGATCCTTGGGGTCTTTTGCACGGTCCTTTGTGGGAAACGCTTCCATGCCTCTGCTGCTGTTGGAAGCTATCTTGTGCAACCTTACATTAGATTCTGCCAACATCTCTCTTGTTGTTTTCAGAATGTCGATAGCTTCTTCGTTGCTGGGGAAAGAAGCGAGTCCATCATCCACATAAAAATTTCTCATGACGAACTGTTGGGCATCTGTGCCATGCTCTTCTTTACTTTCTTGAGCTGCTTGTCTCAGGTTGTAGATAGCTACAGCTGGAGAGGGGCTGTACCCGGACACATGTTCCTTCATCCTGTATTCTGTGACATCTCTGTTAAAGTCATTATCTTCATACCACAGGAACCTTAGGTAGTCTCTGTGATCTTGGTGGACAAGGAAACAGTAGAACATTTGTTGTACATCTGCTGTTACTACAACAAGTTCTTTTCTGAATTAGATGAGAACTCCAAGGAGTGTAGTATTCAGGTCGGGTCCTCTGAGGAGGACATCATTTAGGGAGATGCCTTCATGCTTTGCACTGAAATCAAATACCACTTTTATCTGTCCTGGTTTCTGAGGATGATACACTCCAAATATTGGTAAGTACCAACATTCTTTTTTTTCTTCTAATGTCGGTGCTCTTTCAGCTTGACCACTATCAAAGATCTTCTTCATGAAATCATGGAAGTGTTCTTTCATATCTGGATTTCTGTCCATAGTGGGTTGTAATGAGGTGAGACGCTTCACTACTTGTCCTTTGTTGTTAGGAAGTTGATGTCGTGGTGAACGGAAAGGTAGTGGAGCTACCCAGCTGTTTGACTCATCTCTGAAAACTTCTCTGTCTATGATCTCAAGGAAGAGGCTATCTTCAACAGATGGTGCTGGTTTGTCATCATCTTGCGTTCTTTCAAACACCTTGCATCCTAGCTCATCTGAATCTTCAGCTGAAGCTATAGCCTCTATGCAGCTCTGAACTCTCTGCTGCTGTATTGGCTTGGCTAGTTTCTCTTTAATCTATATCCTGTTGGTACAGGGGCTAAGACATGATATGCGGCCATTCTGCAACATGTTTGTTTTGTAGACATTCTCTTTTGCTGGCTTGTGAGCTCTGTCCAGACATACATCACCAATGATGACCCATCTAAGGTCAAGACGTTGTGCAAATGGTGTATTGTGTGGCCCATTGTACTGTTCTCTGACCTTTTGCAATCTCAGTATGTCTCTTCCTAGTAGAAGGATAATTGCAGCGTCTGGGTCAAGTGCTGGAATCTTGTCTGTTATTTGCATCAGATGAGGGTAGTGACGTGCAATTTCAGGTGTGGGAATCTCTGATCTATCATCTGGTATCATATCACATTCTATAAGAGTGGGGAGAGTCAGCTGCTTAGAAAAGATGAATTCCAGGCCCAATAGTTTTCTTAATGGTCATCAAACTTCAAGAGACCAGAGCTCACTATTTCACTGCGTATCAAGTATTTTGTCACATCTGTGAAGCCAGAGCACGTGCAGCTTCTGTTTTTGCATGGGCCCTGGCACCTGCAGCACTGGTGGATGACAGGTTAGAGCTACTTGAATGCCTAGAGCTAGTGCGCTTGGACCTGGCAGCTTCAGCACTAGCTGATGTCTGATCCGATTTACTAGAGGCTCTAGAGCTTGAGCAGCGTGGCCTGATTTTTGGCATACTGCATGTGCTTTCCTCTGCTTGTGTATGCTGGGGGATGGCTGATGAAGTATCCTGATCTGTGTGCTGCATGATGAAACAGATTACTTCTCTGTAGTGTCTGTGGCTGCAGATGTTAACTAATGATTAGAATGAATTCACTCTTCCTTAGACTAGGCCCGCTGTGTTAAAAGTCTTTTTACTGTTCTGCCCTCACAATGTGTTTGAATAGCAAAGTTCTGGCAGACAGCGAATATTGTTCTCATTAAAGACTGAGGCCAAAGGGTTAACAGTTGTAATCTTTACTGAGATTAGCTTTATGTTCAAGTTTCAGTTTCAGTTCTTTAAGTTTGAGTTATTTAATTTTTGTAAAACACAATTATAAAGGTATGCATCAGCATTAAACATTACAGTACAATGCAAACACTGACTGACAGGCATGCCAGCATGGGGTGTGAGCCATCGCTATGATTCACAGTCTATAGTGAATTCTCCCCCACGATTTGCCGTCCATCCTCATGGCGGCATGGTGTGTCTCCCCTGGTGGCCCGCATAGCGTGGAGCGGGGAGGTGAGGGGGAACATCCAGGTGATGATCGAGGAGGGGGCATGTCTAGGTGCTCTGCGTTCCACCCGACGGAAGTGCCCGACCGGAGATGATGCAGGTGATGAACCACGTCATTCCGGAGCTGATTCAGGTGCGCATTTGGCCTGGGTGATGCCTCTCTTTCCCCTTCCCCTCCCCTCTCCCCCTCTCCTACCCCTCCCCTTTTCCCCTACTTCTTCCCTCCCCTTCCCCCCTTCTCCTTCCCCCCTTCTCTTCTCCTT
>BLSH010464812.1:589289-600270 GCA_018402905.1 Glandirana rugosa
TTCACACCTTTTTCCTCCCGGTCGAGACCTTACATCTTTTCTTAGCCTTTTTCTAGGTATAGTACACTCAACACACCATAAATATATGAGAATACCTTTCCCTGCTAGGGGTATGCGGAGTCAATCCCCATGAGCTTTTATGCCCTTTATATGTCTGAAACCCATATAATTTTTCATAGGTTATATATGTATTTTTCCTCAGATGCTGGCCCTCCTTTTTCCACACTTTTTCATGGTGCATACAACAAGCTTCATTACAAGCTAGTCCATAGACTTAAAGAGGAAGTAAACCTTGATGGGTTTTACTTCCTCTTTATTACCCTGCAAAGTAAAAGCATAATGGGCTTAGTATGCATCCTATATTAGCCTGTTATGTGGCACTTACCTCAGAATGAAGCCCGCCCTGTCCCCGTTCAGGCCGCATCCATGACTGCCCCTCTTCCTCCCGGGGCCACAGACTCCGGCTCTGTGACTGGCTGCAGTTGCGTGACGTCACTCCCGCACATGCTTGTGGGAGCTGACAATCGCGGCAGGATCCTAGTGAAGAAAAGGCATGTTGGTCCGTTTCTCCACTGCGCATGCTCCGATGACATCGGTGCAAGCGGTACAGAGAATATCTCCTAAACTGTGCAAGTTTAGGAGATATTCTCAGTACCTACAGGTAAGCCGTATTACAGGCTTACCTGTAGGTTAAAGTGGTTGTAAAGGGTTTACAACCACTTTAATAAATTACTATCAAAAAAGTTATCAAAAACTAGCTGCAATATTTTTAGACAACATTTTTAGAATATTTAGTGAATTCTTTTAACATCAACACAAATTTGTGTGGTAATAATCTGTTTGTATATCATTGCAGTTTGTATATAATTTGTGTTAAAATCCGAGGCCTTGATGAAGCGGGTCAGCCCTCGAAACGTGTAGTCCATCTTTTCAGATTCAGCCAGGATAACAACACCCTAGACAACTAAACTGTAACCGTGTTTTTTTAAAGAAAAAAGTCCTGTCTTTTCTTGTTTTAGACCTAACTATAATTATGTGTATGTATAGAATAAAGATTTGTTTACTTTTAAATATTACATGTTTTGGCATTCATTAGACCCTACAAGGTACATGAAAAGCCCCACTGATCATGTTCTAGTATGATATATAGTTCTAGATTAAATCTATTCCACATGTTCACAGCTCTTGTGCAGCACCTGTCTATTTCGAAGATTTGAACACAAGCAGTTTATCACTCTATGGGACTTGCATACTTATTTGTGTGGTTCATTTTGAATTATAGATTGCAGTAGCAAATGATACTCTAGCGCGATGTATGCTTATGTTCACTAGTAAGTTAACTATATGGACCACTTATATATTTATGATCATATCCCCCTTGATCTCCTCTTCTCAAGGGAGAACACATTCAGTTCCTCTAATCTTTCCTCATAGCTCAGCTCCTCCATGTCTTTTATTAGTTTGGTTGTCCTTCTCTGCACTTTCTCCGGTTCTCCAAAATACTTTTTGTGAGCTGATGCCCAAAATTGAACTGCATATTCCAGATGAGGTCTTACTAATAATTTGTACAGGGGCAATATTATGTATCTCTACTTTGTATGCGTTAGTACCTGCAGCTTGGCATTGCTTGCTATTATTAACTCTATGATCTACCAGAACATTCAGATCCTTCTCGACCATTGACTTCGCCAACTGCTCTCCTTATTTGTCACGGTTTGTCAAAGAGTGTATTGAGGTCTGCTTGTAATTTGAAGTCCTGTAAGATCATCTGTAAACACAGAAATTTTTTTCATCCCCAACTTTATATAATTTATAAATATGTCCCAACACTGAACTTTGGGTTACACCCCTAATAACCTTAGACTGCTCAGAGTATGAATTATTCATCTCTGCTCTCTTAATATGGTCTTTGATCCAGTTTTCTATGATTTAGATACTGAATTTTCCAAGCCTACAGACCGGGGGTTGGCAATCTGTCCATTGTGATCTACCCATCGATCATGGGCGAATGATGGGTAGATCACATTCACATCCTTCCCTTGGAAACCCTCAGCCTAAAATGCTTCTCTGCAGAGTAGTTCAGGTAAGTGTGTTCATCTCAGGTGCCTTCAGCTATGAGCCTTAACTCGTCTTAAGCTGGGAAGATATCAAAGCCGACAGCCAATCCTAGGTAGCAGAAGCATTCCCCGCCCTGCAGAATGCCCTTTTTATATGTGCAGTTGCGAGGCAAAGAATGCTTCTGCCACCTATGCTTTGCTGTCCACTCTTAGCTCAGGCAGGTTCAGACTTAAAGAAGAGTTTCGCCCCCCCCCCACCAAAAAATACAAATGCTGCAGCTGCTGATTTTTAATATTTGGACACTTACCTTTCCATCGATTCCGTGATGTTGGCACCTCAGCCGATTATCTGACTGGCTCTCGGGTGCTGCCACCACCATTTGTGGTAAGGGAAACAAGCAGTGAAGCCATTC
Organism: Glandirana rugosa; assembly: GCA_018402905.1. Classification (NCBI taxonomy): domain Eukaryota; kingdom Metazoa; phylum Chordata; class Amphibia; order Anura; family Ranidae; genus Glandirana; species Glandirana rugosa. The sequence continues at coordinate 591,760 of BLSH010464812.1, forward strand.
GATTTCACAGCCAGTTCCCCACTGCGCATTCGCGAAGCGCGCTGCCCTTTCTAACTGGCACGGTGATGGAGGAAGGAGGAGGGGGTCGAGGTCACCGCGGCACAGTCTCCCCCAGTACTGTGCCATCCTGACCCCCCTGCAGAATGTCCTCCTGACCACCAATACTGTTCCCACCTGACCCCCCTGAACGCCGCCCTTCTGACCCCTGTCCTCTGCCCTACTGATCCCTGTACAATGCCCTAGGTACTATTGACCCCTGTACACTGCTGTACATACTATTGACCCCTGTGCACTGCTGCACATACTACTGACCCCTGTGCACTGCTGTACATACTACTGACCCCTGCACACTGCCCTATATCCTACTGACCTCTGTACACTGCAGTACATCCTTACTGGCCTCTGAACACTACTCTACCTACTACTGACCCCTGGACATTGCCCTACATAATATAACTGGATACTAACATTTATAGGTAAAGTTGATCCAGGGAATATCCAATTGCCTCTCAGGGAATCAGGAAGGATTTTTTCCCCTGCTGTAGCAAATTGGATCATGCTTTCCTGAACTAGATAGACTTGTGGTTTTTTTTCAACCTGACTAACTATGTAATTTACCCTAGCCATAACTCAGAGCAGACAGCCAGGCCAGCATTATGGCAAGCCAGGCCTGAAGCAGGTCAGCCTGCAGTACCAGTTCTGCCTATATGATGGACTCCTGCAGAAGGCTTGTGAGGGTGACCAATTACTCTCTCTACATGAAAAAAATGTTAATGAAATTGAACACCAAGTTTCTCACTGAAGCTTTTTAGGTAGGTTAAGTTTATATTTTTTACAATGACAGTGTATATTTTTACAATGAAGTTTTCTTCATGCCCTCTTTGCTTTTTATTGGGGCCTTGCTAATAACTTCTTTAAAAAAAGGATGCCATACCCCAGTGATCTTTGATCTCTTCCATGCTGTTTAGGTAGATCTTCACCTCTCAAAGGTTGCCTGGCCCTGCTATAGACTAATTTACACATTAGCTGAGTAAGGGGCCTGGATTGGACAGTGATTCTTGCCAAGCTGGCCCAGGTCCAGCCAACTTTTTCTTCAGTTAGAATAATCACATATCTGTCTCTTTGAAGACAATCCGCTAGTTTGTGTTTGTTTAGGCTGTCTTGAACCAAGCCACAGGACCTGCTAAACAAAGGGTCAGAGGTGCACTGTTCCTTCATCTTTCCCCTTTGTGTCCTCCTCTAGTCATTCTGGTAGTCCAGCCCTGCAGAGGGTTCTTTCTCTCCATCATACCATACGTTGCTGGTCAGGGGTGTCCTGTTGCCATGCCCTAACTTACACAGGCCCCACCCACAACTGGTATAACAAGGACATCAACTCCATCCATTGCATCACCACAGGAGGGGCTACAAATAAAGAGCCACTAGACCTGCCAACAACAGTGTCAAATGCAAAGTCCAAATATATTATATTCACATCTACTCTTTTTTTGTTCGTGTTCACTTCCTTGTAAAAATAAATAAGATTTGTTTGATAGCTTCAGTTGATTGTGAATCTATGCTGACTATTGTTTATAATATTTTCTAGCAAAAACTCTTCTATGTGGTTTTGATAAACTGTCAAGTATCTTCCCGACTATAGAAGTTAAAACAGTCTGTTGTTTCTTGGTAAAAACTTTGTTCTTTTTTTAAAAAATAGGCATCACAATGGCCTTGCACCAATCTAATAGTACAGAGTTAGTCATTAAGGATTCTTTAAAAATTAGAAACGATATCTTGGAGATAAGCCATTTTGGTTCTTTTGGGTCAATAGCAATACTATCCCCATCATGGACACTTAGCTAAAAAAAGGTATTTATTAAAATTGCCTTCTCTTTGTCCCCAGTCACTAACTCTGGGTTATCTTGTGTAGGGCCCACATGTTCATACGTGACCTTTTTATTATTAATACCTTGTCTAACCCTATTTTGTAACCTGTTGTTAGTTTTTGAACTTTTGCTGGCTTGATTTCCTTTTTACATATTTTGTTCTACATATTATATACATATTTATTCTTTGTAACTTTCAACTGATGATAGTGTACCTTCATTTTATATCTTTTTAAACTCCATTTTTTTTATTCTTTATGGGTTTTTTAACCTTGGGCATGGCCCACATAGGTTTTACTTTTAGCCTTAGACCTCTTAGCGGAGTTCCACCCTTTTAAAAGTCAGCAGCTACAAAAAGTGTAGTTGCCCGCTTTTAATAAATGACTACTCACCTGCCCCACGCTCCAGTGATGTGGCTGTCCAAAGCCTCGCTCCTCTCCCCCTCCCCTTCGCGGCACCGGCATAGTAAGTGTGGGTGCCCGGCTGTGCGCATGAGCCGCACTGCACGTTGTGAATGGCCGGGCAATCATCTGGGACCTGTGACATGTCCCAAAAGATTGCAGAGAGGGAGAGAGGGAGGAGAGATGAACTTCCTTCCGGCGCTGTGGTGCCAGGAGAGGAAGTAGGAGCAAGGTACCCCCCAAAAAATGACATGCCAATTGTGGCATGTCAGGGGCGTCACCATCACTTAAAGCGGAAGTTCCACTTTTGGGTAGAACTCTGCTTTAAGAATATGTTTTGCAGGGTGTTTGCATACAGTCAATATGAAAAATTCCCATCCCTGTTGACAATATTCTCCCCCAGTCCACATTCTAGGTCACACTGCCCCATTGTGGATTTTCATGCTGATTACCAATGTTTTCTCATAGACCTCTATTAGATCGGGAAATCTTGGTGCGTTTTCTGAAAGCACACCAAAAGTCCTGCAAGCTGCCTTTTTGGTGCGCTTTCAGAAAACCTGCATTAAAAACCATAGGGTACACTGCACTGCACCTGAGCTGCTGGGAAACTGCAGCAAGTCAGTATGAAAAGAACCTTAGAGAGAGAAGCCCTTTAGCCGTTGAAAATTTGCTCTCCTAAAATTAAAGTTGTTCTAAAGCCTCAAGGTTTTTTATCTTGGTGCATTAAGGTAAAAAACATTCTGTGCTCAGGATCCCCTTATCTTACCTGAGCTTGATCCAATCCAGCGATGTGCACGAGAGCAGTGGCTCTCGCCTCTGTCTCCCTCCTCATTGGGCAGATTGATAGCAGCAGGAGCCAATGGTGGTCAATCAAATGCTGTGCTGAGGGAGCAAGGGGCAGGGCTGAGTTGCCTGGTCTATGTCAATAGACACAGACAGGGTGGCTCAGGAGTGAGTCTGCACCGGTGCCCGCATGGAAATCAGCTTTCCTAAGGGGCACTCGCTGAAGAAGAGGGACTTGGAGCGCCAACAGGGGACTCCAGAAAAGGAGGATCAGGGCTGCTCTATGCAAAACTATCATTGCAATTTGTTTACAATTTTCATTATAAAAAAAAATGAAGGTTTAATAATGTTACTTTGTTTTTCTAATTTCTTTCCTGGAAGTGCTTTTAGTTTGTAGCTTAAAGTGTAAGTTCACCATTTCACAAAAAAATTAAAAAGTTAACTAACACCCTAAAGCTTCCCAATCCCCTGTCCCTTCTACACTTACTTTCATGGGTGATTTGCTGTCACTACCCATGCAGCCTGTGCAGTGTTTCAGGAATTTGAAAGTCCTGCTCTTCTCCCTTTTTTTTTCTTAGGGCTTCCAGGATGGACCAGAGCGATTCAGATTGGTCAAAGTGGTCACATGTTAGCACTTGATCAATCACAAGCACTTTGATCCACCCCAGAGGTCCTAAGGAAAGAAGAGAAAGTAAAGAAGGGCTTTCAAATCCCCAGACCACTGCACCAGCTGCATTGGCAGTGACAGCTTACCACCTACAGAAGTAAATGCAGCCGGGACCTGGGGGATAGGGAGGGTATAGGGTGTTACTTTGCTTTTTCATTTTTTGTGAAAAGGTGAACTTACATAAATGAAATCATGTTATGGTGACTGTTAATCAGATGTTCTTATAAAAGTGAGTACACCCCTCACATGTTTGTAAATATTTTATTATATCTTTTCATGTGACAACACTGAAGAAATTACACTTTGTTACAATGTAAAGTAGTGAGTGTACAGCTTGTATAACAGTGTAAATTTGCTGTCCCCTCAAAATAACTCAACACACAGCCATTAATGTGTAAACCGCTGGCAACAAAAGTGAGTACACCCGTAAGTCAAAATGTCCAAATTGGGCCCAAAGTGTCACTATATTGTGTGGCCACCATCATTTTCCAGCACTGCCTTAACCCTCTTAACCCTCTTGGGCATGGGGTTCACCAGAGCTTCACAGATTGCCACTGGAGTCCTCTCCCACTCCTCCATGATGACATCACAGAGCTGGTGGGTGTTAGAGACCTTTCACTCCTCCGCCTTCCATTTGAGGATGCTCCACAGATGCTCAATATGTTTAGGTCTGTAGACATGCTTAGCCAGTCCATCACCTTTACCCTCAGCTTCTTTAGAAAGGTAGTGGTCATCTTGGAGGTGTGTTTGGGGTCATTATCATGTTGGAATACTGCCCTGCGGCCCAGTCTCCAAAGGGAGGGGATCATGCTCTGCTTCAGTATGTCACAGTACATGTTGGCATTCATGGTTCCCTCAATGAACTGTAGCTCCCCAGTGTCGGTAGCCCTCATGCAGACCCAGACTCCACCACCATGCTTGACTGTAAGCAAGACACACTTGTCTTTGTACTCCTCACCTGGTTGCCATCACACACATTTGATATCTGAAACAAATAAGTTTATCTTGGTCTCCCCAGACTACAGGACATGTTTCCAGTAATCCATGTCGTTAGTCTGCGTGTCTTCAGCAAATTGTTTGGCTTTCTTGTGCATCATCTTTAGAAGAGGCTTCCTTCTAGGACGACAGCCATGCAAACCAATTTGATACAGTGTATGGGGTATGGTCTGAGCACTGACAAGCTGACCCCCCCACCCCTTCAACTTCTGCAGCAATGCTGGCAGCACTCATACATCTATTTCCCAAAGACAACCTCTGGATACGACGCTGAGCATGTGCACTCAACTTCTTTGGTCAACCATAGCGAGGCCTGTTCTGAATGGAACCTGTCCTGTTAAATCACTGTATGGTCTCAGTTTCAGGGTCTTGGCAATCTTCTTATAGCCTTGGCCATCTTTTTGTAGAGCAACAATTCTTTTTTTCAGATCCCCAGAGAGTTATTTGCCATGAGATGCCATGTGACCAGTACGAGAGAGTGAGAGCGATCAAAAGCAAATTTAACACACCTGCTCCACATTCACACCTGAGACCTTGTAACACTAACGAGTCACATGACACCAGGGAGGGAAAATGGCTAATTGGGCCCAATTTGGATATTTTCACTTAGAGGTGTACTCACTTTTGTTGCTTGTTGCTAGGGGTTCAGACATTAATGGCTGTGCGTGAGTTATTTTGAAGGGACTGCAAATTTACACTGTGAGAGCCGGTTCACACACAGGCGATCCGACTTCAGGCACGACTCTGTAGGCGATTTGAACGTGACTTCAAGTCAACTTCAGCGTGACTTTGGGCGACTTATAACGCGACTTAAAGTGGCCTCCATGCCAGACGACTTGCATGTGGCCAATCAGAGAATATAGCTCTTCTGACATCATTCCTTTTACCTGGGTAAATTATTTTCTTTTTCCTGTAGAGTCGCTTTAATATAGATGGGGATCCGACTAGGAGGCGACTTCCATTGAATTCTATGGGCACAAGTCAGATATAAGTCGCCTTGAAGTAGTACAGGAATCTTTTATGAAGTCAGAGCGACTTCAGTAGTGTACATTAAGATGGCTCTCATTCACTTCAATGGGATTTCTTATGTCAATCGACCTAGGGCAACACAAGTCAGATTCCAAGTCGCTGTAGTGTGAACCGACTCTTATACAAGCTGTGCACTCACTACTTTACATTGTAGCAAAGTGCCATTTCTTCGATGTTGTCACATGAAAAGATAGAATAAAATATTTACAAAAATGTGAGGGGTGTACTCACTTTTGTGAGATACTGTAGGTAATAGGCTCTGCATTGTTTAAAACTTAAAGTGGCAGTAAACCCACTTTTTGATCTTTTTCCTTCAGGTATGCCTGTAATAAGTCTTTCCTGTAGGCACTGTGAATATCTCCTAAACTTGCACTGTGACATCACTGGCGCATGCACTCTGAAGGTCCGGCATATCATGCTGGACCTTCAGAGCCCATACCGTATCACGCCACCGGACACTCATGTAGCCAGAGGTCGCAGACCTGGAAGGAAGACCTAGTGAAGATAGAAGCCCTCTCAGCAGTGTCAGTGCGACCCTGGAGGGCTTCGTTTTAAGGTAAGTCTCTCAAAATATGCTAGTATGTGATGCATACTAGCACATTATGACATTGTCTTGCAGGGGATTTTTTTCTGTTTTCTTTAACTGTGGTTTACTACCGCTTTAACAGGTCCAACAGAGCATCATTTAGGCAGGGGATTGCAAGAAGCTGATACTAAACTACCCCAAATATTTGCATTAGTTAAATATAAAAAATACATTTATTGATTTATTAGTATATTAAGAGCTGCGATAATTTGTGTCTTTTCTACATACGTGGAGTTCAGCTTTAACTAAATATATTTATGTTTTTAGGTGACAGGATGGTGCGCTAATAAGAGAGTTGATTAAATAACTTCAAGTAGAAGTGCCTGCCGCTGTTCTACTGGATGCTATGAGTACTTTATCTGCAAGTTGCTGCAGTTTATTGGACAGTATATTATATTCTTTCTTATGAACTTTACATTGTGAGCTGATGTCGTGCATTACTCAAAAAGTCTACGTTATGTGAGTCACGTAGGCATTTATGGCTTTTGCTGAGCTGATGTCAAATAATCCATTTTTGGATACTGCAAAATCACCCCATTTAATGTGCTCCTATTGTTTACCAATATGACATTGTCTGCAGACAGAGCAGAGTGAGGAAAGTGGTATGGTTTTAGCCTGATGGTGAGTGACTAGATGCATAAATCCATGAATAGTAAGTTCTAATGGAAGAACACAGACCTGTTATCTTTAATGGAGAACACAACGGAACAAGCCCCAGTTTCATGCAACACACACCCAACAACAGTGACATAGTTGAAACCTAGGGTAAGGTGACCCGATTTTATAAAATGAAATCCGGAGACATTTTTTTTTTTATTGGTAAATGGTAAACTATTTTATAAGCATATTTTGCTCAAATTATTTATGCAGTGTATGTGGTATGTTTTTATGCAATGATTGTATGATATATATGTTATTTTTCACATTTCCTCCTCCATGAGATAAAAAAAAAGATACTTCTTAGAATTTTTTGGGATATGACTACCAAATGTTAAGATGATAAGATAAAAACTTTTCATTGCATATTTGTATTTTATTCTTACCAAAGAAGCACAGAGGTGCGCTATGTACAGAGTGCAGAGTACAGGGGTGCTCTGTGTGAAGATTTCAGGGGTGCGCTATGTACAGTGTGCAGTTCAGGGGTTCACCTATAGATGGTTTGAATCTTAGCCGGTCCCTGCTAAACCAGGCAAGATTCTAATCATCTATGGCTGCCTTAACTGACACTGGCATCAACAGTGATACTACTATAATGATCAGCTAAGGGAGAGGAGTGCAGAGTATATGGGGGTGGGTAGTATGTGCAGGAGAATAATGTGGAGTATATGGTGGTGGGTAGTATGTGCAGGAGAAGAATGTAGAGTGTATGGTGGTGGGTAGTATGTATATGAGAAGAGTGTGGAGTATATGGTGGTGGGTAGTATGTATAGGAGAAGAGTGTGGAGTATATGGTGGTGGATAGTATGTATAGGAGAAGAGTGTGGAGTATATGGTGGTGGGTAGTATGTATAGGAGAAGAGTGTGGAGTGAATGGTGGTGGGTAGTATGTGCAGGAAAAGAATGTGGAGTGTATGGTGGTGGGTAGTATGTATAGGAGAAGAGTGTGGAGTATATGAGGGTGGGTAGTATGTATAGGAGAAGAGTGTGGAGTATATGGGGGTGGGTAGTATGTATAGAAGAAGAGTGTGGAGTATATGGGGGTGGGTAGTATGTATAGGAGAAGAGTGTGGAGTATATGAGGGTGGGTAGTATGTATAGGAGAAGAGTGTGGAGTATATGGTGGTGGGTAGTATGTATAGGAGAAGAGTGTTGAGAATATGGGGGTGGGTAGTATGTGCAGGAGAAGAATGTGGAGTATATGGTGGTGGGTAGTATGTATAGGAGAAGAGTGTGGAGTATATGGTGGTGGGTAGTATGTATAAGAGAAGAGTGTGGAATATATTGTGGTGGGTAGTATGTGCAGGATGGTGTCAGTAGGGCAGTGGATAGTGTCAGTAAAGCAATAGACGGTGTAAATTTTTTTTGTTTATTATTTTATTCTTTATCAATTTTTTCAATTTTAGTTTTGTATTATTTTTTGACAAACATTTGTGAGGGCATTGGACGGTGTCAGTAGAGCAGTGGATGGTGTCAGTAGTTTTTTTTTTACACTTTTGTTTTTTTTTTTTGTTTACATTTTTTTCA
>BLSH010464812.1:600331-611007 GCA_018402905.1 Glandirana rugosa
GTGGACGGTTATAGCTGGACGATGTCAGTGGAACATGAGGCAGTGTCAGTAGTTTTTTCTATTTATACATTTTTTACAAATTAATTTATTTCATTTTTTTTTACAATTTAATTTCTTCTGGGCTTGGCAGTGGGTTGTATCGGTAGGGCAGTGGATGGTGTCAGTAGGTTTTTATTTTTATTTACAATTTTCTTTTTTACAGTTCATTTTTTTAATTATGTTTACAGTTTATATTTTGTTGTCAGTGTTTTTTTTATTTTATTTTTTAGTATCTTTACAATTTAATTTTTAAATATTTATTTATTCTTTCTTTTTTTTTAATCAGCCCTGCTGGGGGGGGGGGGGCTTTGGTGAAATATCAGGGTCTAATCAGAACCCCGATAGTTCTTCTTTGAGACAGGGAAGGGGACCGAGGACAGACATTCCCCAGTCCCTTTCTCAGCAGCCTCAGCTCAACTGAAGATGAATGGACAGGAGAAAGAGGCTCCTCTCCATTCATAAACTGAAGCATCATAAACACAGTTTACAATGCTCAGTTATGAATGGACAGTCAGTGATCACTGACTCTGTTCATTCAGAAAAGGAAGGAGTCGGTAAATTACATGTTTACTGACTCCTTCCTCCGCTCTCGATCTTGACAGATCCTAGATGAGGGAGGGGGGATTAGAGGAGCACAGAGGGGGACCAGAGGAGGACCTGAGGAGGGCTTGAGGAGCCAGAGGAGGACACTGGGAGCTGGAGGAGGGCACGGGGCCCAGAAATTAAGGGACATTTGATGGCCAGTCAGGGATGATCGGTGCGGCGGTGGGTCTGGTGCATCTGGTCACCCTATTTATTATTAGATTAGATTATTTTTTAACAACTCTCTCCCCCATGCTCCTTTTTATGTCACAAATATCTTCAGTAGCAATAAAGATATTAACTGAATATCAGTAATTGACAGAACAAAATTAGAGACTGGCACTTACATTTTCCCACTGCAAACACCCCTTGGGCTACAGTGGGCCTCCTTTACTTACTGAGCTATTACCTTTTTGCTAACAGTGTCCCCACTCACCCCGATCAGGAAGGGTCACTGTTGGTCACCTTCCCAGTGACCTTAAGTCACTTCCCTCCTCTGTACCCACTCAACATAATGGTAGACCCCTCCTGCTCTTCTCTCTGCAGTGGTGCCGACTCATAGGACAATATGCATGACTCCGAGAAATGATGTCACTAATGCTAGGCTTTGTTTACATTTTAAATATTTCAAGTAGGAATTCCAGAGATTTCATAATTTCAGTAATGACCTAGCACCTGGATCAAAATTCCAACACTGCCAGGTGAATTCCAGAAAGTTTACAGGTAATGTGGTCTGCATAGTGTGATCAGACTCTGAACTGAGATAAACCATTGGTAGGCAGTGATAGCAGATGTGTAGCTGTTGTGGGGAACAGTAGAGGCTTGAAGTTATTGTGATGATGGCCTGATATTATCTCAACAGATATGCTAGTGTAACACCCTCTAGGTAGGTAAGTTGTAGAGGTTAGATTTTTCTGTGAGAGTAGGAAAATTTAGGCAGGCCTAGCTGCTGGCTAGGCCTGTTTATTCTCATCTGGGCTGGGAGTGGCTCAGTCTTCCTGAGACCTCCCTCTTCTTTCCAGAGTTTGCTGGAAAGTTATGGAAAGAAAGGAGGAAAGGGGAGGTGGAGCTGCCTGGGGTATTCTGGGGAGCCCTGACCAATCCCCAACCTGGATTGGCAGGGGACAGGCCTCCTTAAAATACCCAGGGTCAGCCTAGCTATGGAGCTGTTGTTGGGTGGAAAAGATGGAGATAGAGTACTGAGGCTGTCGGGGCCTTTGAGGGACCTTGGGCCTGGGCTCGGGTACGGACAGGGCACTCCAAGAAATCGTGGAGGTGTTCTGGACTGGAGGCACAGGAGGAGCAAGAGAGGACAGTGGGAGAGAGTACTACCGAGTGAGTCTCCAGGGAGAGGAACCACCAGTTGCAGCCAGGAGGGCTGGTGAGTGATGTGCACAGTCAGGAGGACTGGGGAGGTATGCCTCAGAGGACTGGGAGACTGCAGTCAGAGATGGGGGCAGAACCAGAGGAGAGAACTGTGGTACTGTGGGCAGTGGAGTCGGGCAGCTACAGCCAGGAAGATGGGGCCTGAAGAGGGTTGACTGGGATCAGTAGCCACATTTGGAACAGCTAGCATTGGAACTTTCTCTACACTATAGGGACCTACAGTCCCTGCCTGCAAAGGGCAATTCACTGAGGCCTGGCTGAGCCAGTGTTGGGCCTAACCAATTTCATGCTAACTGATCCTGAAGACTCAAGCAAGAAAAGTTCTGGAGGAGCTCTGGAATGATAGTCTGCAGCAAGAGTAGTGCTGGAGGACGTAAGGAGAAGTAGTCTGAAGCAAGAGTTGTGCTGAAGTGAAGACAAGTGTATATACAGTATCTCACAAAAGTGACTACACCTCCTCACATTTTTGTAAATATTTTATTCTATCTTTTCATGACACTGAAGAAATTACACTTTCCTACAATGTAAAGTAGTGAGTGTACATCCTGTATAACAGTGTAAATTTGCTGTCCCCTCAAAATAACTCAACACACAGCCATTAAAGTCTTAACCGCTGGCAACAAAAGTGAGTACACCCCTAAGTAAAAATGTCCAAATTGTGCCCAATTAGCCATTTCCCTCCCCGGTGTCATGTGATTCATTAAAACACCCCTAAGTGAAAATGTCCAAATTGGCCCCAATTAGCCATTTCCCTCCCCGGTGTCATGTGACTCATTAGTATTACAAGGTCTCAGGTGTGAATGGGGAGCAGGTGTGTTAAATTTGGTGTTATCGCTCTCACTCTCTCATACTGGTCACTGGAAGTTCAATATGACACCTCATGGCAAAGAACTCTCTGAAGAGCTAAAAAAAGAATTGTTGTTCTACATAAAGATGGCCTAGGCTATAAGAAGATTGCCAAGAACCTGAAACTGAGCTGCAGCATGGTGGCCAAGACCATGCAGTGGTTTAACAGGACAGTTTCCACTCAGAACAGGCCTCACCATGGTCGATCAAAGAAGTTGAGTGCACATGCTCTGAGTCATATCCAGAGGTTGTCTTTGGGAAATAGACGTATGAGTGCTTCCAGCATTGCTGCAGAGGTTGAAGGGGTGGGGGGTCAGCCTGTCAGTGCTCAGACCATACACCGCACACTGCATCAAACTGGTCTGCATGGCTGTCTTCTAAAGATGATGCACAAGAAAGCCCGCAAACAGTTTGCTGAAGACAAGCAGACTAAGTACATGCATTACTGGAACCATGTCCTGTGGTCTGATGAGACCAAGATAAACTTACTTGGTTCAGATGGCTTCAAGCATGTGTGGCGGCAACCAGGAGAGGAGTGCAAAGACAAGTGTGTCTTGCCTACAGTTAAGCATGGTGGTGGGGGTGTCATGGTCTGGGGCTGCTTGAGTGCTGCCGGCACTGGAGAGCTACAGCTCATCGAGCTGTAGCTCCCCAGTGAATGAGGAGAATGGGCCGCAGGGCAGTATTCCAACATGATAACGACCCCAAACATACTTCTAAGATGACCACTGCCTTGCTAAAGAAGCTGAGGGTAAAGGTGATGGACTGCCCAAGCATGTCTCCAGACCTAAACCCTATTGAGCATCTGTGGGGCATCCTAAAACGGAAGGTGGAGGAGCGCAAGGTCATCCACCAGCTCTGTGATGTTGTCATGGAGGAGTGGAAGAGGACTCCAGTGGCAACCTGTGAAACTCTGGTGAACTCCATGCCCAAGAAGGATAAGGCAGTGCTAGAAAATAATGGTGGCCACACAAAATATTGACACTTTGGGCCCAATTTGGACATTTTCACTTAGGGGTGTACTCACTTTTGTTGCCAGCGGTTTAGACATTAATGGCTGTGTGTTGAGTTATTTTGAGGAGACAGCAAATTAACACTGTTATACAAGCTGTACAGTCACTACTTTACATTGTAGCAAAGTGTCATTTCTTCAGTGTTGTCAATGAAAAGTTATAATAAAATACTTTGAAAAATGTGAAGGGTGTACTCACTTTTGTGAGATACTGTACCTGAGTGTATATAGTTGTCCCAAGCAAGTCTTACAAATTCATCTGGGCATTCCATATTTTCCTTACTCCATCCAAGTTCAATCCCCTCAATAAAAACACAAAAAAATGCAAAGTACATGGATTGTGCTATGTCTCACAGTGCCTGAGAGGTGAATGCCAGGCTGGGCAGGGTGACAGGTGAACCATAACATTCAGCAGCCCCTGCGGGGGTACCGCTATACTTGTTTAGTTTGTAACTGTGTTTTGTTCTAGCTGTACTCCTGTCTATGTTTATGGTGGAAGCTGCACAGTCTGTAGTAGCGATCAATCTCACCACAATGCTTCAATTATGTGTAAAGGATTGCTCCAAAGCTGCATTCTACTATTGCAGCGTCTTCCATAGGGAACCATTTACACCCTCTATTAAAGCAGTCAAAAAATGTAAATGTCACTTCCTTAAAATATGGCAACCTCTTGATGGACATGTAGCCCCAGAAATGTCATTTTCTGCTTGTGTCTGACTGCTTTTGACAGAAGTCTACAGTACAAAACAAGCCCAGTTTTAGCAATCCACTACAATAGGAGCTTTGCTACATTTGCACGGCTGACTAGCATTAGTGTGAATGACAGCAGCAGGAATTTGCTGATTGTTGCATTTGTTTTTGGCACCAGTGAGTAGCTAGCTGCAGCTGTCATGCCCTGTACACTTCAATGACAGGTCAGCAGTGGCCACAGCTATCCATGGCTGTTTGTGCAGTCACCAATTACCTGTGATGATCATTGCTAGACGCACACAAAGTGCATCCAGCAGGGATCATCACAGGTAATTGCTGACTGTGCAAACAACCATGGACCTGTTGCCGAACTGTCATTGAAGTGTACAGGGCTCTGTGGCCGCACCTAGCTGTCTTTTGCATTGGTGCGAATCACCCTTGCGAATGTAGCCCTTCTCATTTAGTGAGATACTCTCTAAGTGGAGTAAAAGTAGGCTGAAAAAGGACATGGTAAAGCACGCAACAGTTTTTTCAGAATATTGAAAGATCAAATTCTGCAACATACGTCCAAAATCCATGTGCTATATAGAGGGTTTTTTTCTCAGAGAATAGGTGCAGGAATTGCAGTGGAAGTGTCTTAAATTGGGGCGGCACAATGGTGTAGTGCTTAGCAATTTCGCCTAGCAGCAAAAGGGTTGATGATTCAAATCCCAACCACGACACTACCTACCTGGAGTTTGCATGTTCTCCCTGTGCCTGCGTGGGTTTTCTCCAGGTACTCCGGTTTCCTCCCACACTCCAAAGACATGTTAGTAGGTTAATTGGATCCTGTCTAAATTGTCCCCGATATATGTATATATGAATGTGAGTTAGGGACCTTAGACTCTTAAAACATATCAACATATTAGGACTCCTGATCTGCAGAATAGGTTAATCGACCTGGCAATCCAACATCTCTTACAGTAGTGTAGCAAACTCACAGGATGTGGCAGACACATGCAATACCCTGTAGCTATGTATACTTCCGCTTGCTGAGCAGGTCTTTGTCTTTTTGGGCAGCTGGATTTAGCATTCAATTTTATTTCTCTTTGGAGAATCTTAGTTGTTCCAAAGGGACACAGCCATGTCTCACCAGGATAAAGAAACACCAATACTGGTGGATCTCGATTCTTTTTTCCACAAAAGCAAGAACCTGTTGCTTGTTCTTCAGCAACAGCACACTAAACTTATTCTCCCACTGTCCTATGTCCTTTTTCTAGGGACAAAAGCAAAACCCTCATAAAGACCTCTTATATCTCAACCACAAAGGCAACTCACAGGCCTGCATTGTAAAAAGCAGTGAAGCAGTAAGCAGCATCTGTCTATATACTATAACCAGTGCCAATTAAGGGCAACTGATGTCCTAAGCACAGCCCAACAATGGTGCCCCCTTCAGCCCCTCTGTTGCTTAACTGAGAAAACATTAAGGTTCTATAAGCACTGAAAGTGAAATGAACATTTTAAAATGTTTAAAACTTTTTCAGTTTTCTTCCATATGAGTCTTAGACCAGAGCCCGCAACTTTATGATCTAAAAGCCTTTTCATTTATTTTATTTTGCTGATTGGGCATGGAAAAAAATCAATCAACTGACTAAGGCATTGTATTTAGAAATGATGAGGGAGCACTCTTATTTGATAAATTATAATTAAAAATACTTATTTTTGTCCTGTATTTTTTTTTGTTTCAATGTTTTTTATTAAAGTTTTTGCATATTACAAATATAAGTAAAGTCGTTAACAGGAAAAAGGCAATATATTTGTGCCGAAGATTATAACATATAGGATCTGCAATTGGTAGCACAATACGTAGCAGTATCTATCAGTTGTGTACACAGAAGGACAACAGCAGGCCATACCTGACTTCAAGATTTGTATTGAGTGGCCAGTCAGCTGCCTAGCCCAGGCACCCCAACTTGGGTTCACACTGTGCCTATTGGGCAAGGGAGCATCCCGGCAGCTCTCTTTATACTTATCAAGCAAATATTTACTGGATATGTTGTGGGGGTGTTTGATTGAACCTATAGTTAGTCAGGCTGGAGCCTGATCGGTGACTTAATATAGGCTGGTGTATCCCCCTGCATGCACAACTACTAGGTATAGACAACATAAGTATCTATTCAGTGGCTGTGAGGATCAAAGCCAGGGATGAGCCAAGATAAGGTAGAAATTAACAATTAACAACGCTGGTAGACATAGGCTGGGTGTTCCCATTGTTTCCATTTCAAACTTGAGTTATCTAATCCCCACTATGGGGTTGTATATCGTTCTAAACTGCCAGGGGGTGAGAACTGAGGGTGTGTGTAAGTGGGAAACACTGTTGGTCAAGTCCAGAGTGTGTTATAAAGGGGTACTTCCCTGGTCTTCAATCCAGGGTGTCCAGGATTTAATAAATTTTGAGGTAGCGAGGTTGGCTTTAGCGAACTCCGCTTCCATCTGATAATGTGAGTTTAGTAGCCTGATGAGATCCGAGGAGGTTGGACCGATTTCCATTACTTTGCAAGGGCTAAACGTGCGGCAATCAAGATATGTGTGGCAAGAGTCTGCACATGGCTAGGCCAGGTGGGTATTGATAGACCAATGAGAAGGTCTAAAGAGGACATTGATGTCGGACCGTTGCAGAGAGAGGATAACAGGTATGTGACTTCTTGCCAGTAGGGTTTGATGTGGCAACATTCCCACCATATATGGAATAGTGTTCCTCTTTCACCACATCCTCTCCAACACAGTGGCGATGTTGATGGGAAAATATTAGTTAGTCTTGACGGAGTATAGTACCATTTGTGAAATAGTTTTAGAAGGGATTCCCAATGGGTTATGCACGCTGTGGGGAAGGGTGTTTATGGGTAATGTGTATATGAATACGGCAACAATGGACAGAAATTGGACACTATGGGAAGGGATAAAAAGTGAATGTTGGCATGAATATGTAATGCTGATTTACTGTCTGTACACTTTGTAAGATGTGAAGCAGTTTTAAATTAATAAAAACTCCAATGGGTTATGCACCGGGATGCTCGGCGGGGAAGCATAAGGGCTTCATTCCATAGCTTGGGTGGGGGTGGACTATCTGTGAACTTACACCAAAAGCCTGTGGATGGATCAGGTATTACTGTCTGAGAGAGGGTGATAGTATTATAGGCCATCGATATGCCCTTGACAGCAGGTTTTGGTGTGTCATAGTATTTTAGTATGTCAATTAGTGCTGTTTCTTCCTCTGATATTTTGATGCTGGAGAGAATTGATCGGGTTCTGAGATATAGAAAAAATGTTGATTTATGAATGTCATATGTCTGCTGAAGTTGTGAGAATGAGAGTAGGCCCGATGAAGAATATTGTGTTCAGTCCTTTCCTGCTCCATACTTCAAAGGAGAGATCTGGCGAGAGCAGTTCTATCGTTTTGAGATTTAATTTAGAGAGGATCTTTCTGGGACTACCTGTTGTTTTTTGCATGCAAGCAGCCCATATTCTTAAAGCTGCTGTAATTGTGTCCATATAATAATGTGGCCTGAAGTTAAGAGTGACGGCTGAGAGTAGGATTTTTAAGTCTGTTAAGGTGGCGTTAGTTTCAATTTGGGTCCAGTTTTTATTTGAGTTGGGTATCCACCATTCTTTTAGTTGGTCAAGAACTACTGCTTTATGGTATGCTTGGATGTTTGGGGCACCCATACCGCCCCTTTGTACTGGGGAGAGTAGCGTTTCTCTTTTGATTCTAGGTCTCATATTCTGCCATATGAAATCATCCATCAATTTTTGTAATTGGCGAAGCTGAGTGGGCAAGAGAGGTACAGGCATTGTACGAAACATGTATAAAACGTGGGGGAGCAAGTACATTTTTGATTGAGCTATTCTTCCCACCCAGGTGGAAGGGACTGTGCTTAACTCCTTAGAAATGCGCATAAGCTTTTCTTGTAGGTTGGTAAGGTTAGTGGACAGCAATAGTCGGCTAGGAAATGTTAGCTGGACGCCTAGGTAAGGGAGTGAGGCCTTGCTGGCCCATTGAAAGGGAGAGCTCACAGAGATATAATGCTTAGTCTGAGGTTCGATGCCCAGATCAAGCATAATGGATTTGCTGTGGTTGACCTTATATAGAGAAACAGCACTGAATTGGTCTAAAAGTTTTTGTATATTGGAAAGGGATGTCTGAGGATCTGTGATTGTGATGATGACATCGTCAGCATATAGGCCTATTTTGTGTTCCACGTTCCCTACGTTAATGCCCGATATTGTCGGGGAGGATCTTATAGCTTGTGCAAGGGGTTCCATCACCATGGCAAAGATCAGGGGAGATAATGGACACCCTGTCTTGTGCCATTGGTGATGTCTAATGGGTCAGATTTGATCCCTGAAGTCCAAATTCTGGCGCTAGGAGAGGAATATAAGTTCATGATAGCTGTTAAAAAGCACAAACCAAACTTCTGGAGTACTTTCTACATGTATGTCCAGTGCACTCTGTCGAACGCCTTCTCTGCGTCCAAAGAGAGGAACAGAGAAGGCGTTCGGGTGTGTTCCACCCACTGAATCAGGTCGATGAGGCGTCTCGTGCCCTCACTCACCTGTCTTTGTGGTATAAATCCCACTTGGTCGGAATGTATCAGGTGAGTAATGATTGTGGAGAGGCGTTGTGCCAGCAACTTTGCGTACAATTTAGTATCCATATTAAGGAGAGAAATGGGGCGGTTATTGGCTGGATTGTCTGGGTCTTTGCCTGGTTTTGGGAGGGTGACTATTAGGGCTTCCAGGGCTTCTTTGGGGATTTTTCCCATAGAGGCATACTGGTTAAAGGTTTCACAGAGATGTGGGGTGAGAATTTGTGAGAATTGCACATAGTATTCATTTGGGAATCCGTCGGGTCCCGGGGCTTTGTGTAGGGGTAGCTGTTTGATGGCACGTAGAATTTCTGCTGGGGAGAACGGTTTTGATAATTCAGCTAGCAGAGTCGGAGAAATAGAAGGAAGATGGACTGATGCTAGGAATGCATCAATTTCACCTTCTTTAGGTTGGTAAGTTTTCTCAGAGTTTTTAAGGTTGTAAAGTTTAGCGTAATAGGATCCAAATTCATTGGCTATGTCTAAGGGATTAAACAGTTTCTGGCCGTGGGAATTAGTAAGGTATTGAATTTTTTTATTTGCCGCTTGTCTTTTTAGTTGTTTTGCCATAAAGGTTCCTGATTTATTAGCCGATGCGTAAAATTGGAGTTTGAGGATTTTTGTCCTGTATTTTTTATTCACTCGGATTTCATAATTCTCACATTGATGTTCACATATCCACATTTTGATGGTAACAAAAATGAAAAAGGTACTCAAAACCCTTTTATTTAAAAAAATCCCACTTAATTACTTGTACCTTAGAGTGGATGTAAACCCTCCATATGCCCAGTGAAGTGAACAGCCTCAGATGATACACAGATGACACAAACCTCCCTATATAAGGATTACATGTATATCTTCTGTCTTCACTTTGATATACTGTTTAGAAAGTGCACATTCTGTTAGATTTTCCACTTCCTCCTTCCTATGTAGGAGGAGATGATTCCTGGATACTATGTGAGACTGAGAGACTGTGAGAAAGCTGATTGGAGGAAAGGCACACACCCCCTCCCACACACGCAGAGGTTGTCTGTGCATTGTTTAGCAGCCTGCTAATCTATTTTTAGAAACCTCCCCTGACTCTAATTTCTATGTCCGACTCCCAGAATGAGTGAGAACTTATCAGGCCGCTAACAGAGCTAATGAGGAAGAGACAGCTACAGGATATAGCTATTTGAAGAGAGATAACAAAACACTACAGAGAGACGTGTCCAACTCAAATTTCACAAATCGGGTTTACATCCACTTTAAGGTTATTTATTTATTTAGTTAATTATTTAAACCTATTTTTCCTAGATTTTTTTAACTGCACAGTCTTTGATTAAATCCTCAAAACTAGCATAGCAAATTTGCTTCTGCTTCTGTAGCAGAAACAACACATTTAATCTGTCTTGTCCATAGTTGTTCTGTTGGGATTTTTGATATGCTTAAATTGAGAGAATAAAGGGTTAGGAGAAAAGGGAGAAGAGCTCCATAGAAATAAATGGGGTTGTAAT
>BLSH010464812.1:621097-639713 GCA_018402905.1 Glandirana rugosa
CATCGCAGTCACCAGACTTAAATCCGATTGAGAACCTCTGGTGGGACTTAAAGAAAGCAGTTGCAGTGCGCAAGCCTAAGAATGTGACTGAACTGGAGGCTTTTGCCCATGATGAATGGGCGAAGATACCCGTAGATCGCTGCAAGACACTTGTGTCAAGCTATGCTTCACGTTTAAAAGCTGTTATAACTGTAAAAGGATGTTGTACTAAGTACTAAGATTGAATGTCACTTGGGGGTTGAATAAAACTGATAATGATGTGAGCTCAGAAAAGACATTTGTTGTTATTTCATTATAAATGTTATGTTATATTTGTCTGACCTACACGTGCCTCTTTGATTTAATTGTAAGCAGGATGACTGAATGATCATAATCAATGTCAAACCGACCAAAACAATCAATTTCAGTGGGGGTTGAATAATTTTGAACACAACTGTAGGACCCTCTTTCCTCCTTTTGTCATAATGCCTCTTGTAGTCCTCCTGGGCCTTTTGTATTGTCTCTCGCAAGACTAGGTAGTTCTCTTGGATAAAGTTTACCCTGTCTTGTACTGCAGGTACTGCCGCTTTCGGTATTGTGTTCGGCAGAAAAGAGGGATGAAAACCGTAATTTGCCCAGAACCGCGACTGGTTGATTGAAGCATGTATGGAGTTGTTGTAAGCGAATTCGGCACAAGGGAGCAGTTCAATCTAGTTATCCTGTGAGAAGGTGGAAAAACAACAGAGATATTGCTCCAAGGTCTTATTAGTTCGCTCTGTTTGTCCGTTGCTTTGTGGATCGTAGGCAGATGACAGACAGACCTTGATATTTAAGGCTTTACAGAGCGCTCTCCAGAATCTGGAGGTGAACTGGACTCCTCTATCGGAGACGATGCTGTTGGGAAGACCATGGAGCCCGACGATTTCCTTGATAAATGCATGAGCCATCTCTACTACCGACGGGGTGCCCACCATAGGTATAAAGTGGGCCATCTTGGATAAACGGTCCACTACCACCAAGATTGTGGTAAAACCATCAGAGGAAGGCAGCTCGACTATAAAGTCCATGGACAGCATCTTCCAAGGAAGCTCCGGGACTGGCAAAGGTCTTAACAAACCCCAGGCCTGCAAATGACTACCCTTGTTTCTGGTACAAGTGGTACAAGAATTTATGTAGTTCTTACAATCTTGTCTCAGCTTGGGCCACCAGTAGGATCATTGGATCAGTTCAGATGTCTTATGGACCCCAAAATGACCAGCAAGCAGGTGGTCAAGGAAAGTCTTGAGGACCTGGGTTCTGGCTTCCTTGGGTACAAAGATCTTATTCCCATGCCATAAAAGTCCATCCTGCTTTCTGAGCACAGAAGCCTCAGATTCTGAGCATTGGGCGGAGGCTTGTTCAAGGGCTGGCCTTAAGTTGGGTTGAATCATCAGAAAGTTCTGAGGGGACAAGATGGTGCTGGGGCGGTGACCTCAGGTTTCTCTGGAAACAGGAGAGTGCGTCGGCCTTCCTGTTCTTGGAGCCTGGACGATATGTCAGATGAAAGTGGATTCTGGAGAAAAAGAGAGCCCACTGAGCTTTTCAGGGTTTTAGATGCTTGGCTGATTTTAGATATTCCAGATTTTTGTGATCTGTGAATATCATGATGGGGTGAGCCGCTCCTTCCAACAGATATCTCCATTGTTCCAATGCGATTTTAATCACTAGCAGCTCTCGGTCTCCCACGTCATAATTCTTTTCTGCCGGGTTCATCTTACGGGAGAAAAAGGCAACTGGATGTAACAATGCCTTAGGCAACTGACGTGGGGAAAGAACTGCTCCAGTGGCGATTTCAGAAGCATCAACTTCCAAGACAAAGGGTAAGGCCGGGTCTGGATGCTGCAGGACTGGGGCTGATGTAAACACAGTTTTTAGCTTCTCAAAGGCAACCTGGGCCTCTTGTGTTCATTGAAAGTGGGCATGCTGATGGGTCAGCTGGGTGATCGGAGCAATGATACCAGAGAAGTTCTTGATAAACCTTCGATAAAAATTTGCAAAGCCCACAGATCTGGACGCCTTTCTTATCGGTGGGGGGCTGGCCATTCCAAGATGGTTGACAGTTTTTGGGGATCCATGGCCACCCCATCTGTGGAGATGACTAGACCCAGAAAATGGATGGGGGTTTTCTCAAAGTCACACTTTTCAGCTTTCAAAAAGATCCAGGGAGGACCTTGTTCAATTTTTGGGACTCCTGAACTACAACAATTTCAATTTGAAATTTACGTCAGTTTTTGACCAAGAAATGGTCACCTTTCTGGATGTTGCAATTTGCAAAAGCAAGGATGGGAAATTAATAAGCCAACTCTACAGAAAAAGCACCGCTGGCAATACAATTCTGCACGCGGAAAGTTTTCACCCTACAACTTTAAAAAAATCGATACCATATGGACAATATCTCCGGTTGAGGAGAAACTGTTCCGATGATCACACGTATAAATGTGAGGCGGCACTTCTTCAGAACAGATTATTAGAGAGAGGATATAGTCGGTCGTGTTTGAGGCGAGCTTTTAATCAAGCTTCACAACACACCCGACAAAATCTTCTGTTCAAACAAAAAAAACCTTTACCTTCCAATTATGATACAACACGTATCATTATGAGATATTCAAAACAGCATTTAAAAATTCACGAAATCATCAGTAGACACTGGTCCATCTTGACTGATGACCCCTGTCTACAGAGATTCTTACCACCTACTCCCGCTATTACATACAAAAGGGCAACGTCAGTTAAGGATAAACTAGTACACAGTGAGTTCAAAGAAACAGGGGAGAAAAAACACTGCCCTGCCTTGGGCACATATCCCTGTGGGCATTGTACACAATGCCCACACATTAGAAAAGGCAAAACAATGATGCTCCCTAATGGGCGCACATTTCAGGCCAAACATTTCGCCAACTGCCAGACCAAAGGGGTAGTATATCTAATGACCTGTGACTGCGGGGCATACTATGTCGGTAAAACAAAACAGGAATTCCACAAAAGAATATCAAAACATATCTACAGTATGGAAATCGGAAACCACTATCTCCCGATTGGACGTCATGTGGTAGTGCGACACAATTATCGCATGCCCAAAGTACAGTTCACCGTCCTCGATCGGGTCCATCCCCCCGATCGAGGAGGAGACTGGAATAAAACATTGCTCCAACGTGAACAAAAATGGATCTTTAGACTACAGGCGACATCGTCCCCAGGCCTAAATGAATCCATTTCCTACGCTCCATTCCTGAAAGGGTTTGCGTCAGGAAAAACTCAATAATTTATAAAGAATCCTGCATATGTCCCCGCAGTCCCAGGTCATGTGTCCGCTACCAAAAAGTACAATAATTTTTCCATGCAACTCCCTCCCAGGTGGTTGAGGCAACTAGTTTTTCTTGGGTGCTTTTCCTCCTCCCTGGGAGTATATAATAGATTTGTTTAATATAATACTAATTATTTATAATTATAAAATACATGAATTTTTCCGCTGTACAACTTAATGTTAAATGCAATAAAAAACATGTGAGTTGTTCGAATCATATGTTTAATGGTTACAAATTATTATCTTCTTCCTTTTTCTTTTTCTTTTTCCTTTTTGGTCCGCAGTGCAGTGTATAGGACTGTCATGGCTTTGGTCTTCTCGGCCCTCTATTCGCGGCGGTGCCCCTCCTATGGGAGCTTCCCGGCCAGTTTGGAGGAGATGCACTCCCCCTATGTACCGCTCGGGGCCCTCTTCGACGGCCTGTCGAGAGGCCCCCTAATGTACAAATACTGGCCGGCGGCATCCTGGATCCCTTCCGCACGGTCTGCGGCGACCGCGCGCATGCGCGGATTTCGCCGCGACCGGATATGACGTCACGTGTCACTCTAACACCAGCAGGAAGTGACGGCAGCAGCCGAGGACACTTCCGGGACGCCGGGGAGCCCACACGAGGCTGCTAGCACAGCCAGCTGATTTCCATCAGCTGTTTTGCAATACACACCCCTACAGGGAACTGGTATTTAAGACACAGTAAAGGTAAGGTAAGGACACATGGAGGTTCTCCTCCAGCCAGACTGGAACATTGGGCCGCACCTTTAGGTAAGAAGAGCATCTCTCTCTTTTTTTGATACATTATTTTTTTAAAAAAATGACATGGGAGCGAGATTTTTTCTCTCCCCCTTCATCCTCTTCCATGACTGTTACCTTCACTATTCCTTACCTTGGAGACAGTGATAAAATTTCTGTTTCTCCGAAGTAATACAAACTTTTTGCATATGTTTCACAGTGGTCAATGCTGTTTTTTCCTGCAAGACAGTGAACGCTTTGAACATTTTTGCCCTTAGGTCACTAGTAAGTACTTTAACTTATTTTTTACCAAGTGTATGCATATATAGAGACATATATATACGGTTTGAGCCAACAAATTTCTTCATATAGCCTATTTGTGATGCAACCCTCCATTTGCATATAATAAATATAAGTGATATCGATACCGATGTCGAATGTAGTACAGATAGTAAAAAGTTATTTTCACATAGCATTCATCTACATACACCTATTACACCTATGCTACACTAGCAACTATGGAACTAATCTACTATATATATATTTTCTATCCTTCATAGGAAAATAAATTGCAATCTCCCCCCTCTGCACCAGGGAGGACTGAGTGTGGCCTCTTGTAAGCTCCCAACTTTGGTGGGGCGCTTGACCCTGGGTGGCTGGTCGGGATGACCATGGACCAAGTTCATGCGGCCTCTCTACACTGCACTGTTGAATAATTTTAAACAAATGCTCTGGATGATGGGATTTCGCTTTTTAAAAACCATTTTGCAGCTCTGTAAGTGTTGGATGTTATTACACTATAAGTATTCATTGTATTTTGTATGACTCTAATTTTCATATATCCTCTAACACTGCAGAAGGGATAATGCCCCCAATCCCCCTGAGGAAGGCCTAGACATCGCTGAAGGGCCGAAACGCGTAGGGGACCTTATGGGGACCCCATGTGGCATATAGCTGCACAGTTTGTCATTTCCCTCCTTTTATGTTGCAAGTGTTTGTTTGTAATGCATGTCCCATTGATGTACAACCAGAGCTCCTTTTATGTATTTTTCCACATAATTTTCATGATCTAATGCTAAGCGGAAAACAAAAATAAAAAATTGTAAGATTTTCAACAAAATCGTTTGGACTTGTTTATATATATTTTTTCACTGCCACTAAACCCTTAATGGGGAAAATTTCTCTAGATGTACACTTTTCAGCTTTTGCATACAGTCCATGTTTCCTTAAGGCAAGCAAGACTTTCTTGACATGGGTTCTGTGTAATTCCAGGGTAGCAGAGAAGATCAGGATGTCATCCAGGTAGACAGTCAGGAAATGGTCTAGAAATTCTCTGAAGATGTTATTCAGAAAATGCTGAAAAGTGTCTGGAGCATTGCATAGTCCGAAAGGCATGACAAGGAATTCAAAATGTACGAAGCGAGTTCGAAACACTGTTTTCCACTCGTCTCCTTCTCAAATCCACACCAAGTTGTATGCCCCTCTCGAATCCAACTTAGTGAAAATTTGGGCATCGCGGAATCCTTGAAACAGTTCAGGAACAAGAGGCAGAGGGTAACGATTCTTGATCGTGATTTTATTTACCACTCTATAGTCCACACACGGTCTCAAAGTGTGATCTTTGCACAAAGATTCCTGCACCAGCTGGGGAGGAAGAGGGGGGATGAACCCCTTTTCCAAGTTCTCATCAATGTATTGGCGCAGTGCCTCCAATTCAGTCTCTGATAATGGGAATATCCGTCCGAAAGGGATCTCAGTTCCTGGCAAATGTTCAATCGGGCAATCGTATGGGCGATGAGGGGGTAACACTTCCGCCTTCTTCTTGTCGAAGACATCCAGGAGATAATGGTATACTGTGGGAATAGCCTGGCTGATGTCGGGGGCTGGCTGAACGGTAAGACAGCTGGTCTGAGAAACGGATTCCGGGGTAAAGCAGGACTCCCGGCAGTAGGTTGATCGGAAGAGGATCTCCCCCTTTCTATAATCGATCTATGGGTTGTGGGTCCTTAACCATGGGATCCCCAAAATCACAGGAAACATAGGGGAACCAAGGATATCAAAACAAAGGTATTCCTTGTGACCGGATGCAGTTGAGGTGAGTACAGGCACAGTCTCTTGGGTTACGGGCCCAGACCCGGGAATGGTTCCATCAGCCAGGTGGACTTCAAGGGGTTGATTTACTAAAGCTTGAAAGTACAAAATTTGGTGCAATTCCACACAGAATCCAATGAGCTTCAAGATTTTATTGTCAATGCTTGATTGAACAAGCTGAGGTTAGAAGCTGATTGGCTAGCATGCACAGCTGCACCGGTTTTTGCACTCTCCAGCTTTAGTAAATTAACCCCCAAGTCTGTTTTTTAGGCTGTACAGACACACAAAGTCTTTTTACTAGTGCAGAGTCAATAAAACAGCTGCATTCCCCGGAGTCAATGATCGCTGGTATTTGGACCTCCCCTTCGGCCACCTGTAACGAGACATGAAGAACCAGGTGAGATGGAGAGGCTCCAGCAACCTGCAAATGTATGGGGCTCTGGCGGACAGACTTACTTGGCCTTACAGGACAGCTGTTTATGAAATGTCCATTCTTTCCGCAGTAGAAATAGTGGTTGGCCAGTCGGTGGTGACGTCTTTTCTCTGGTGTCAGGGATGAGTGGACTAGGCTCAGCTGCATGGGTTCATCCTCGGGAAAGTTGACAGCAGGTTGCTGGAACAGAGGGAACTTTGGGCAGCATCCAAGTTGGCCGAAGTACTTGAGAACGTTCCGCTCGATGCTCCCGCAGATGTCTGTCCAGCTGGATGGATAGCTGAATAAGCCCCTCTAGGGTAACGGGAGCTTGTACTCATGCCAACTCGTCTTTGAGTGTTTCAGAAAGTCCCAGCGGATATTGATGTCTGAGGGCGGCCTCATTCCACTGGGTGTCAGCGGCCCCTCTGCGGAAATCCACCATATAGTCCTCCACTGTACGCCACCCTTGTTGCAAGGAGTGGAGGGCGGACTCTGCTGTGGTGGTATGCTGTGGGTTATCGTACAGCAGGGACATGGCTTGAAAGAATGCCTCTACCAAGGCAACGGCAGGATCTTTCTGTTCCAGGAGATGGTGAGCCCAGGACTGGGGTTCATCTGATAGTAGTGAAATGATGAATCCCCCATTAATAGTCTCTTGGGATAAAGTCCTTGGTTGCAGGGCCAAGTAGAGCAGGCAAGCATTTTTAAATGCCCGGAACTTTCTTCTGTCACCCATGAAGCGCTCTGGTGTGGGGACCCTTGGTTCAGGGGATGGAACAATCACAGTGGTGGCTTGGTTGTTCTTGGGCTGGTGTGGCAGAAGAGGTGGATGTTGGGGTCGGAGATGGGGATAGATCCTGAAGATGTCCCTCCAGCTGGAAATATCCCTCCTGAAGCCTTGTCACTGCCTGGGTGAGATCCGCCACCTGCTGGCATAAAGCCTCAAGTGGGGAAGCGCCTCTGTTGGCCTCTGACATGGCTGGATTATATTGTCAGTTACCTGGTTGGAGGCCAAGGTGCAGAGAGGGCTTCCCTTGCAGCTAGGTGCAGAGCGCCCCCTGAAGGTGAAACAGGGAGTGCTATGCCCGGAGAGGCAGGGGTTACCGGTTGCAGAGAGAATCAGGATCCAAGGTCAAGCTGGAGGGCATACATGGATTAGCAAGCAAAGTCTATAGCCTCGATTCTAGAGTAGCCAGGAGCAAAGTCAAGAGCTAGGCCGAGGATCAGGAGCCGGAGTGCAGAGCAGTGAAAAAAGCCAGGGGTCAAAGCCAGGAATCAGGATCAGAATGGTCTGGACAATCCAGGTCGGTAGCCGAGGATCAGATCAGTCAGGAACAGAAACACAGGGAACAGCAGGAAGCTGAAGATAATCCAGCAACTAATGGCTCTTCTGCACGGGTTTAAATAGGGCATTGGGCGTCAACATCTGTCACGCATTGCGTACGAACGGACGTGCGCACATGCGCACTAACGTTCGGAACTTTCTGTTCGCTCCAGATCTTTCCTTTGTGCCAACGGAGAATACCTCTGCTGCTGGATCGTTCTCTGACACCTGCGATTGGTCCAAAGTTTGTGTAAGAGGAGTTGTGGGCAAAGAGACTGGAGACTGTGCAGAGCAGACGCTGGTAAGTCATGTATGTGTGTACTACAGCAGAAGGTCATAGCTATGCAGCCCCATTGCTGTGCTGTGGCTCAGGTACAGCAGCCCCATTTCACCTATCCAGGCATGTGTTGCTGCATGCCAGGTTATGGTCACTCTGATGAAACCCACATAATTAGTGGGCGAAACACGTCGGAGTAGTGCCCATGCACACCCATTATCCTGTCCATGCTCAGCCACTTTGTCATCTGATCAGCCCAGCACCATTCATGTCCTCACTGGATAGATTGTGAAAACCGGATATAGGAAGCGTGCAGCTGGCCAGCGCTCTATGCACCTACTAACAGAAGAGGAGATCCAGCATGAGTGACCTATCCTAGCATCTCACCAATCCATGTGCAGCGAGGAATGAGTCATTCCATCTTCACAGTGATGTGCAGAGCCAGTGAGCTCCAGGAATGAGGTGTATTGCCTTTACAGTCAATTACTCTGCCAGTGAACTGTAAGTCTCACCCCCCATTGGGGAAGTTATAACATTTGTAAGCCGCGACAGTAAGGCCAAAATACTTAACACTTACTGGATTGTCAGCTAAAGGGGAAATAAAGATTGCTGAAGTTTGGGCAGTGTCTATGGGACCCTGGTTTGTTTTGATCGCTGGATTTAAACTGTCTGCAGCTGACATCCTCTGTCGGGTCGCCTTTGCTCTGATTAATGCTGCATGTTGATCTCAGCGAGTGCCACTCCATTCCTGCGTCTGATTGTCTTTGGCCTCTATATTTTGAGTCCCTGATCTTTAGCAAGAATGCAGTTAAGAAGTCAAAACTCTTGATGTGCATACTTGTCCTCTGGGGCACTGAATTAAAGTATTGAAGCCTCTGCTTCAAACAGCCAGGACTGGAGTTTCAAAAGGCGAGTTCAGTAATGGCAGCCTACAGATTTCCTCATTACAGGTTTCCTTTAAAGATGAGTCCTAAGAAAATCATCTGATCAAGTTCCCTCTATATAGAAACAGGAAAGTATCTCCATGACTTTGCACAACCTCACTTTACTTTCTGTTACAGTACTTGATGGAGAGTCTGGCCAGCAAAATGCTATAACCCTGATACAGATGCTTTGGGGTTGATTTACTAAAACTGGAGAGCTCAAAGTCTAGTGCAGCTGTGCATGGTAGCCAATCAGCTTCTAACGTCAGCTTGTTCATTTAAGCTTTGACCAAAAAAAAAAAATGGAAGCAGATTGGTTTCTGTACAGAGTTGCACCAGATTTTGCATTCTCCACTTTTAGTAAATCACCCCTTTGTATTTTATGACCTTGTAGCAGTACCATATTTCTCCAGCATATGACACTAACAACTAAAGTAAAAGACATCCTACACACTAATTCGGTAAACTAGAAAGTGAACCAGTGTAAGCTCTGTGCTTGGTATAAAACAATATTCAACACAAATATATAAAAAAAGCAATGAATATTACAACAGCACCCATAAATATCCAAGTGTTTTGCTATCACATTAACACAACTCACTATCCAACTCTAATACAAATATTCTAATCAGAATAAGTGTGCAAAATAGTGCATCAAAAGTAATTGGTGCAACAAAAAAAAACTTTTTTTGTAAATCTGTACAACAAATGCTGGAAAAGATCCTTAATTGATTAGATCTCAATTCCACAACTACAGTTGCAGCCAGGTGATATTTTCCTCCACCAACACAGATAGTAAGCCTCTTACCCGAGGATGAAGCCCATTAATTGTAGGAGGTCTAGTGCGCTTCCCCAAACAACACTGGGTCGTAGAATGAATAGAAATGGGCTACACCAGCAAACTCCTCCACCATGTTGGTTCATAACATGATCATATTAAAGGAAAGACAAACCCCACATACTGTGATACCAATGATTAAAATTATGCTCACAAAAGTAAGATACAAATGGCATATACAGAGACTAGCACTGCTCAGCCTGCGTGCAAGGTGACGTCAGATTACACGCTCCACCCATGCGATCTGATGGGGGTTGAGCAGAGCATTTAATCTGGCATCACCGCAAACGCCCACTGAGCACCATGAAAGGAATAGAGGAGTTTGCTGGTCGCGCCCATTGCTATTCATTCTTTGACCCATTATATTTTATATTGCATTATCATTATACATGGTGGTTATGGAATTAAGGATTACTGCACTAATGTTTATTTCCACAATTTGTGTTGCAGACTTATTTACAAAAACATTTTTTGCACTGGTCACTTGCACACTTGCTCTGATTAGAATAATATAAGTTGTGTAGTGGTTGTGAATTTATAATGCAACACTTTTTTATATGCAACCCCTTTACAGAACCCTAATGGATGCTACAGTATATAGAAATGTAAGGTATTGAGGTGTTTTTATGGGGTTAGGGTTTATTGATTGTTTTTTTAGAATAAATGAACTTATAGCAGCATGGCAAATGTCTTTAACTTTAGGTGTTGGTGCACTGTGTTTGACTCCCCCCTCTAACATGCTTGGGCATTGGCAACATGAAACACTGTACATGAAATCTGAAATTGTGGTACTCTGTTCTTCAAAAACTCAGAAGCTATAAGTAAGAGAAACAACCGTTATACAGATTAGGTTCTTGAAACTTTAAGGTCTCTGTATCTCTCGGTGGGCCCTGTTTTAGATAGGGGTGGGCTTTTTAGAACCACAAGCTTCACAGTTGGCAATGAATGATGAAGCTACAACATAAATGGAACAGAAGACCTATTATCTTAGATTCATGAGTTTGTCCATGTTCATCCAAAGATGCTCCTTTGCACTTCAAATCTATTCTCAGTATCTGAAGGATCACTTTTAAAATTCATGTCAAGGTTCAGTAGCAGGATCACAAATAAACGGTTAAGGGAAGCCTAACTATTTAAGTTTAAATGGCCATGGTTTGTTACATAGTAAAAATATATGTTTGGAGACTAAACATCAAATAGAGTGGCCATTATCATGTTAAATCAACCATAAATGCATAAAAGTTAAGTTAAGATTGGTATTTACGCTTTAATCTTTTGCTGGTAATTGTTGGTTTACACTGAAAAGCAAAAAGTAGATAAAATTCAGTTTTAAGGAAAATGAAGGTTTTTTTTTTAAATAACACATCATTTTAGTCTATAGCTATAATTTTATCAGCTTTATTTAGGTTTATTTAATGCACTTTATGAGTCCTCCCCCCCTGGATACTTTGTGCTGTGTGGGTTGCATAGGGGTTTAGAGTTTAAACATCCTAAGCAAATACATTTGGGAGTTTTGCACCTAGCAAAGCACCATACCTCAGTTACCATTTTTAGTTCCAACAATTTTCAGAAGAAATAAAAGTAGATTATAATTGGAGCGTAGTTACACATCTATTGGGGGGGGGGGGGGGGCTTTAAGCATAGTATTTAAGAAAAAGAAATGAACTTTTTTGCCATTGCAATGAGAAAAATACTGGGTTTGATCTACTAAAACTGAAGAGTGCAAATTCGTGTGCAGCTCTGCATAGAAACGAATCCACTTTCAGGCTTTTTTTTTGTCATTGCTTAATTAAACAAGTTGAAGTTAGACGATGATTAGCTACCATGCACAGCTGCACCAGATTTTGCTCTCTTTAGTTTTAGTAAATCAACCCTATTATATACTTTATCAGCTGGGGAGAGGGCAATATTAATAATTTTAGCACTACCCAGAGTTAGGCTTTCAATTATTATAACTGCACAGAATAACTTACAAAATAATTACCTTTCTAATTTTTTGAATTTATGTGACTTATTTCTAGTATTTCACACAGTACATGGAACTATTCACACAATTTTCCCACCTATTTAGTTTTACATGCTTTGTTTGAGGTTGAGATTTTGGCTTGGACATCGGGGGGGGGGGGGGGCTGTTTGAGGGGGGATCTGAGGGAGGTCATCTGAGTTCTCACAGTTGCTGCTCTGACAACCACCTAATCTCACTTACTATCTCTCAGTGCATAACAGATTCAAATAACAGGGACCTGTCAAAAGTCACATGACCTCAGACATCTGGAACACAAGCCAGAGTCTTGACATAGACAAAGTAACCATGGGTTAGCAATCTCCGCTTTAACACCATGTATATTATTAAACCTGCCTGTATAAAGCTTGCTTAGTACTTTAGTACTGATCATCTAAAGGTATAACTGGGTGATTCACATGTAATGATTTCTTACATACTGATAAAGGTACTGCTAATTGTTATCGCCTAAATTCATAAAAACCACCCACGCAATGGTATTCATAGTTACATAGTTAGTCAGGTTGAAAAAAGACACAAGTCCATCCAGTTCAACCAAAAAAAAAAAAAAATATATACATATACATACATATATATATACATATATATATATATATACACATATACACATACAACCAAATAATCCCATATACAATACTTCACCCACAGTTGATCCAGAGGAAGGCAAAAAAACCCCAGCAAAGCATGGATCCAATTTGCTATAACGGGGGAAAAAATTCCTTCCTGATTCCCCGAGAGGCAATCGGATTCACCCTGGATCAACTTTACCTAAAGATGTATTCGTTAAAACCAGGACTGACACTCTGCTGGACCTGGTAATTTCAAACCATGCAGAGCTTATTACAAATACTCATATAAAAGAACATCTGGGTAGCAGTGACCATAACGTGATTTCATTTAATGTTAGCTGTAAGCAACAAACACATACAGGAATGATAAAAATACTTAAATTTAGGAGAGTAAATTTTCCAAGGATAAGGGCTGCTCTTCAGGACTAAGACTGCGAGGGAATATTAGTATGATGAACACAGAACAGAAATGGGAATTCTTCAAAAAGACTATGCAAACTCACTGCAAAATATATTCCCATGTTCAATACGTTTAAAAGGCTAAAAATAAAAGCTATGTGGCTCACGGCCAAAGTTAAAAAAGTTATACATTATAAGAAAAGAGGTTTTAAAGAATATTAAAATTAAGGAACACTGTCATTGTTTAAATGTTACAGAGAATATAACAGAATATGTAAAATGGAAATCAAGGATGCAAAAATTCAAAATGAACGACAGATTGCAAAAGATAGTAGGACAAACCACAAAAATTCTTCAAATATATTAATAGTAAAAAGGTCAGGTCTGAGCATGTGGGCCCTTTACAAAATAATCTAGAGTGGGTGACTGGGGAAAAGAGAAGGCAAATTTATTAAATACCTTCTTCAGTTCTGAATATAAAAAGGAGCATGGGGAGCTCATGTCATAATGGGGGTGGTATTGACACAGCCCCAAATGATCCACAATGGCTCAAAAGTGATATGGTCCAGAAATATTTAGAGAGAATAAAGGTGGATAAAGCACCTGGACCAAGTGACATCCACCCATGGATCCTAAAAGAATTGAGCTCTGTCATTTCAAAGCCATTGTTTCTAATTTTTAGGGACTCCTTAATGACTGGAATAGTACCACTGGATTGGCGAGGGCCAATGTGGTGCCCATATTTAAAAAGGGGTCAAGGTCTTTACCACATAACTATAGACCTGTTAGTTTAACTTCTATAGTCGGGAAGCTATTGGAGAGTTTAATAAAAGTCCACATGGATGAGTTCTTGTTGGAAAAAAATATTTTAAACAACAGACAGCATGGATTTATGAAAGACAGAAGTTGTCAAACAAACCTGACTTCTTTTTATGAGGAGGTAAGTAAAACCTTGGACAGAGGAATGGCTGTGGATGAGGTAGTGGTATACTTGGATTTTGCAAAAGCATTTGACACAGTTTCCCACACATGGCTAATGTGTAAGGTAAAGTCTACAGGCTTGGAAAGATCAGTTTGTAAATGCATAGAAAACTGGCTAAAAGACAGAATTCAGAGTAGTGGTCAATGATTCATACTCTGAATGGACTAAGGTTACAGTGGTGTACCCCAGGGTTCAGTGTTGGGGCAATAACTTTTTAATATATTTATACATTACATAGGGTCTGGGATTAAAAGTACCATTTCAGTCTTTGCAGATGACACCCATCCCTCCAAGCGGCAGACAATTACTTGTAGGAACCTTCACCACTTTAACCCTTCTCTTCTCTATTCTGCTACTGACCACCTATATGACATACTCTCTCCCCTGTCTTGTCCTGATCTGGCCACCTCTGTCTACAACAGTTCACTCTCATCATCACTAGACGCACTTGCTCCTCTAACTACACGCAGAATCAGGCCCCGACCGTTACAACCCTGGCAAATTGACTACACTAGAAATCTCAAAAGACATTGCCGTCTGTGGCGTAAAACCAAATGCCTGCAGGACTTCACCCTATATAAATCTGCCTTCCTAAGATACAATTCCTGCCTCCATGCTGCCAAACAAGCCTACTTTGTCTGTCTTATTAATACCTTATCATCCAGTCCCCGTCGGCTCTTCTTAATTTTTAACTCTCTGGTTCATCCCCCACCCCTTCTACCCCCTAACTCAATCACTGCCCAAGAGATTACCAAGCACTTCAAAGACAAGATTGATGCAATACCTTAGGACACTGCCACTGTGCGTACATCTTCCCCAGCCAACATACTTTGCCTAACAGCACAGTCAACACTCTCCTCTTTTGAATTGGCTACTACTGAAGAGGTTGCAAAACTTCTCTCAGATGCCCACCTAACCAATTGTCCCCTGGATCCTGTTCCCTCACAACTACTATGGTCGCCCTCTTATTCTATCCTATGTTCCCTCACTCACATCTTAAATCTCACCCTCTCTAGTGGCACCTTACCCTCCCCTCCAAAACATGCGCAGATCACTCCCATACTTAAAAAGCCCTCACTGGACCCCACTAACCTGAACAACTTAAGACCCATCTCATTGCTCCCATTCACCTCTAAGCTTCTAGAACGCTTAGTCTACAACCGTCTTAGCTCCTGCCTCAGTAAAAATAACCTTCTTGACCCCCTACAGTCTGGCTTCTGCTCTCAGCACTCCATGTAAACTGCCTTATTAAAACGCACTAACGATTTACTAACTGCCAAAACCAATGACCATTACTCTATACTCATACTCCTTGACCTCTCTGCGGCCATTGATACTGTTGACCACTCGCTCCTTCTTAATAAACTCTGTTCCCTTGGCCTCCAAGACTCTGCTCTATCCTGGTTCTCCTCCTACCTATTACAGCACTCCTTCAGTGTTACCTCTGTAGGGGTACCTCAACGCTCTATTCTTGGACCCCTTCTCTTCTCTATCTACACCTCCTCCCTGGGTCACTTGATAACCGCCCGCGGCTTCCAATACCACTTATATGCCGATGACACCTAAATCTATCAGTCTACTCCTCACCTCACTCCTTCAGTCTCCTCTCGCATTACTAACTTGCTAACTGACATATCAGCATGGATATCACACCACTTCCTTAAATGAAATCTCTTTAAAACTGAGCTAGTAATATTTCCCCCCGCCTATGCCCCCCTCCATGACTTTTCCATTAAAATCAACAATGCAGCCATCAATCCCTCCCCTCATGCCAGAGTACTAGGTGTATTCCTAGACTCTGACCTATCCTTTCAGCCCCAAATTCAATTGCTATGGAAAGCTTGTAGACTTTACCTCCGTAACATCTCATTCACTCCCTTGTTATCTCTCACCTTGATGATTGCAACTCCCTTCTCTTTGGACTACCTCGCCATAGGCTATCCCCTCTTCAGTCTATCATGAATGCTGCTGCCAGACTAATCCACCTTACCAACCACTCAGTGTCTGCCACCCCTCTCCACCAATCCCTACATTGGCTCCCGATCGCCCAGCGAATAAAATTCAAAATACTAACCACAACATACAAAGCCATCCACAACTCTGCCCCGAGCTACATCACCAATCTTGTCTCCAAATATCACCCGAACCGTCCTCTCTGCTCCTCTCAAGACCTCCTACTCTCAAGCTCCCTTTTCACTTCCTCCCATGCTTGTCTCCAGGATTTCTCCAGAGCCTCTCCCATCCACTGGAACTCTCTACCTCAACCTGACTGGCTATCTCCTACTCTAGCTGCCTTCAGGCGATCCCTGGAAACACACCTCAGAGAAGCCTATCACACCTCCAATGAATCTTTCACCACTTCCATCAGCTCATTCCATACATTTACAACCTTTTGTACCACCTGCCCCCCCCCCCCCTGCTATTAGATTGTAAGCTCTTCTGAGCAGGGCCCTCTTAATCCGGCTGTATTCTATTTTATTGTACCTGTATTGTCCCCCTTTCATATTATAAAGTGCTGCGTAAACTGTTGGCGCTATATAAATCCTGTATAATAATAATAATAATAATAATAATAATAATGACACCAAGCTATGCAGTGGAATAATGTCCTTACAGGATGTCTCAAACTTACAAGCCGACCCCAATGCACTGTTTAATTGGGAAACTGTGTGACAAATGAGGTTTAATGTTTATAAATGTAAAGTTATGCGATTGGGGGCTAAGAATATGCATGCATCATACATACTAGGGGGAACACAACTGGGGGAATCCATAGTGAAGGATCTGGGGATTTTGGTAGATCATACGCTTAATAATGGCATGCAATGCCAAGCTGTGGTTTCCAAAACAAGCAAAGTCCTTTCTTGTATTAAGAGAGGTATGGACTCCAGAGAGAGTGGTATCATTTTGCCCCAGTACAAATGATTAGTAAGACCTCATCTGGAATACGCAGTACAGTTTTGGGCACCAGTTCTCAAAAAGGATATTGGGGAACTGGAGAAAGTGCATAGAAAGGCAACCAAACTGATAAGAGGCACGGAGGAGCTCAGCTATGAGGAAAGATTAGTGGAACTGAATTTATTCCCTCTTGAGAACTTGGAGTTGAGTTATTCACTTTAAGGTCAGCGCAGAGGACAAGGGGGACTCTTTTTACGTCTAGAGGAAAACATATTTCATCTCTATATAGGGAAAGGTTTCTTCACAGTAAGAGCTGTGAAAATGTAGAATAGACTCCCTCCAGAGGTGGTTCTGGCCAGCTCAGTAGATTGCTTTAAAAAAAGGTCTGAAATATAACTGGGTACTGACATTTATAGGTAAAGTTTATCCAGGGAATAACCGATTGCCTCTCGGGGGATCAAGAAGGATTTTTTTCCCTGCTGTAGCAAATTGGATCATGCTTTGCTGGGGTTTTTCACCTTCCTCTGGATTAACTGTGGGTAAAGGATTGTGTATGTGGGATTGTATGATTTTTTTATTTTTTTATTATTGGTTATACTAGATGGACTTGTGTCTTTTTTTAACCTGACTAATTATATATGTAAAACAATATGGTGTCTCTGGAAACATGTGATATCAAGTCGGAACATTAAACATGGAAGATTCGCATCATGTCCGCATCATGGAAATGTCATGGTTGCCCTGATAAGTGTCAACTTATCTCTTAAGCTCTCTGGATGAGAAAAGTGTATAGTTGAGGTCCTAAGAGGAGCCTTCTTTTTAATTATATAGATAATCTACACGTTTTGTACCTTAATGCGTTCCCTGCATTAAGGTAAAAATTCCCACTAGATTTGTTGCCTCCTCACCGCCCTATATATTGATCTGAGTCCTGTCTCAATTCAGCTCTCTGCCCATCTGCAGCAGCGCTGGTCTCTCTTTCTTTCCTTACAGGCTCAAAGGCAGCGGGAACCGTTGGCTCCTGCTGCTGTCAATCAAATCCTGTCAGAAGGGAGTGGGGATGGGGCTGAGCCGCGCTGTGTGTCAATGGACGCACACAGCTTGGCTCTGGAGCAAGTCCCTTGGTATGTTACCGTAGGAAGTGGCTTCCTATGGTAGCAAGCACAGAAGAGGAGGAGCAAAACACGCCGGCAGGCGTAAGCCAGAAGAGGAGGTTCTAGGATGCTTTGTACAATACCATTGCACAGAGCAGGTAAGTACATGTTTATTATCTCAAAATGTGTATATAAGTGAGTGGCGCTAAACCATAATACTTGATGGATATTCAAAAAAGTGCAAGTGCGTCAAATAATGTGTTTGATCAATACGGCTGCTAAAGCCCTATATGTAGAAAGGGAAGTGATTGAACCAGTGTCTGTATACATAAAACCAAACAAATAAATTAAAAATACATGTATGGACTCAGTAAAACACTGTGATTAAATAAAGGTCCTTGTGAAAGTCCTGATTCCAGGTAATAGTGCAAAAAAACAACGTATAGTAAATTAGTGTCACAAAATGACTCAGGTATGTACATAAAAATTAAATAAACAAACCAAAATACATATGTCTGTGACCAAGTTAGTGAAGGGAAAGATGTATATCCCGAAATCGTCGGCATAACTAGTTTGTGTAATAAACTGCGTGAACGTGAAAAAACTTATAGGTAGTTCATAATACCAAATCGCGGTGAGTGAATATATGTGTAAAACTCTATTATTTGTACATGAATGGACGAGACACGTTACCATAACATGTTTCGTAGGATCTTGGAGGAGAAGACCGAATGC
>BLSH010464812.1:662268-684922 GCA_018402905.1 Glandirana rugosa
CAAAACCTATCATCTTGTACACCATTTTGTGACCTCCCCGCCCTTAATGTAGGCGGTCAACTCGGCTTCCCTTAGGAAAACCTATGTGGTCTGGAGCCAATACTGTGGTTTTCCCAATTTACACCTTAAACTGAATTTAACGAAATATAGTCTAGCAACTCGTAAAATACTACACGGAGATAAAATTAGCGGTAAAGAGCCAATTTTATTGACTCTTTACCCCGATCACGGAAGGCCGGGGTCCCGAGGGACACGGCCGGTCCCCGATCGCCGCGATGCGGGCCCCTGAGGGCCCGCAAAGCGGCGAAAACAAGA
The DNA here is from genome assembly GCA_018402905.1 of Glandirana rugosa. NCBI lineage: Eukaryota > Metazoa > Chordata > Amphibia > Anura > Ranidae > Glandirana > Glandirana rugosa. The sequence goes on from BLSH010464812.1 coordinate 662,584, forward strand.
GGACGTCATATGACGTCCACTTAGGATGGGGAGTCCACCTTGCCGGCGTATTTTTACTATACGCCGGTAAGGAAGTGGTTAAATATTCCCGCGGCCATAGCTGTCTTCTTTCATCATACATAATTTCATATACATAAAATACAAAGTACTACAATACAAAAATGTATCCATTAAAATAGAGGCACATCATAAAATGCTCAACGATCTGATATAAAGCAATTTAAGTCAAATTCCACATTTAACCCTTTTGGTGTCATAACCGAGGTCTGGTGTATCCAAAAGGATTCCCTTCGGCTCAACTGGCGGATGTAATTCCCGCCCCTCCAGTGTTTTACCACATGTTCTACTATCCAAAACTTGAGGGACTCAGGGTTCCTATTATGGACTCTCCTAAAATGTAACGACACGCTGTGAGTCCTAATGCCCTTTTTGATATTATACACGTGTTCTCTCAGACAGATGTGTAATGGTCTAGAAGTTCTTCCAATATATTGATGGCCACAGCCACATTCCAACATATAGACCACCCCCACCGTTTGGCAGGTGATCAATTGGTGGATGTCGTATTCTCTACCCGTGGCCATGAACCTCTTACGTTTCTTAGTATTCATTTTAGAGTGCCTGTAATTTGAGTACTCACTACACAGACACACTCTAAGGATACACTATAATATACTGTAATACACTGCATCAAACATGCAGTAACGCACAGAAATATACTACGTTAAATGAGTACTAACGCATTGAAATATACAGAGTTAAACTTGCAGTAACCCAAACAACTATATATCGTTAAACTAGCAGTAACGCACAGAATTAAATGGCGTTAAACTTGCAGTAACGCAATGAAATACATGGTGTTAAACTTGCAGTAACGCAATGAAATATATAGCGTTAAACTTTCAGTAACACGCAGAAATATATGGCTTAAACTTGCAGTAACGTACACAACTATATAGCATTAAACTTGCAGTAACGCACATGACTATATAGCGTTAAACTTGCAGTAACGCACAGAACTATATGGCCTTAAGCTTGCAGTAAAACACAGAACTATATGGCCTTATGCTTGCAGTAACGCAATAAAATATATAGTGTTAAACTTGCAGTAAGGCACAGAACTACATGGCGTTAAACTTACAGTAACGCACAGGTCTATATGGCATTAAACTTAGAGTAATGCAATGAAATATATGGCGTTAAACTTACAGTAACGCACAGAACTATATGGCCTTAAGCTTGCAGTAAAACACAGATCGATATGGCCTTAAGCTTGCAGTAACGCAATGAAATATATAGCGTGAAAATTGCAGTAATGCACAGAACTATATGGCGTTAAACTTGCAGTAACACACAGAACTATATGGCGCTAAACGTACAGTAACGCACAAAACCATATGGCGTTAAACTTGCAGTAACGCACAGAACTATATGGCGTTAAACTTGCAGTAACACAGAGAACTATATATCATTAAACGTGCAGTAACGCAATGAAATGTACGGTGTTAAACGGTCACTACACTTACACTGAACTGTCCCTACATGCACGCTAATGTAAAGATGAATAGTGGTCAATACACTACAATTACACTATCTGAACTGTCCCTTCTCTAGATATACACTAATGTAAAGATGAATGACTTGTCACTACACTACACTGACACTATCTGAACTGTCCCTACATGCACACTAATGTAAAGATGAATAGTGGTCACTGGTCAATACACTACAATCACAATATCTGAACTGTCCCTACTCTAGCTGCACACTAACGCAGATTGATCCCTAGATTGACACCAAACTAATATTCTACACTGACAATAGAATCACAATAGCACAGTATAACACACTAACTGTCTAGTAGCACTGAGCAGAGCCCTGTTCTATCTCTCCACACTGAAATCACACTGAAAATGGCAGCTATTGAAAGAATACTTTTATAGTGTGGGGCGGGACTAAGAGCAATGAGCCATGATTGGATAGAGTCATCATGGCAGTGTCCAATCACGACTCTGACAGTGCTCTGTGCCCTGATTGGGTGAAGCTTTCAATGTTCGGCCCAATCAGGGCTGAACATTGAAAGGGAAGAAAAATGGTTGGAGTGGACATAGCAGAGTAGCTAAGTACAGGAGACATATGCTAAGTCTTTAAACTTTTATTGACATTTTTTTCCCTTTAAGGGCCCTTTCACACGGGGCTGTCTGTTTTCACGGACTCCCCTAACTCAGCAGTGATTGAGCCATTGATCTCCGCTGAGCCAGTCTGTATCCGCTCACTGTGCAGAGATGGACCTGTCAGAGCCCTACTGTCCTCTATGGGAGATTGGATAAAAACGGATCCGCCTTTCCGTTTTCATCCAATCCCATCCGATCTGCCAGACGGATGGAAAATAGGGTTTCCATCAGTCTTGATTTAGTAGACCAGATCGGATAGTTGCGGCTGTCAGTGGACATGTCACCACTGACATCCATCGCTCCATAGAGGTGAATGTAGCGTCCGATCAGGTCTGTCTGGAAAAACGGACCGTTCATTTCATCAGTTCAGTCACGTCAAAACGGTTGAGGTATTCATCAGATTTTCATCAGGTTTCCGTCAGTACTCATCAGTTTTTCATCTGTTTTTCATCAGTACTCATCAGTTTTTCATCCGTTTTTCATCAGTGCTCATCAATTTTTCATTCGTTGTTCGCCCGATCTCCGAATTTAGAACATTATGGGGTGTTCGGCGCGACTTCTGCACTGCCGAACGCCCCATAATGCATAGTGCACAGACGGCACGCACAGCTCCTCCTCCATGGCAGGGCTGCCGCTGTATGCACTCGCTCTGTTTTGACAGTTTATTTATAGTGAACGGCGGGGCCACCCAGTGACTTATGGGTGACCCGCCCTGTCTGACCTCATGTGACATCAGAGGGGCGGGTCACTCAATTACATCACCGGGAGACCCCGTCCTTCAGTAAATAAACTGTCAAAACAAAGTGAGCTCAGTCGGTGGGAGACCTCCCATGGAGGAGGAGCTGTTGCGGCTTTTTTTTTGGGTCCATCGATCGCCGTGATTGACAATGGATTGTGGGGAAGAGCTTCTTGGCCCCATCAACATGGGGACAAGGTGCTTTGGAGTGGGGGGGGCGGAGAGCCCTCCTGCCCCAATGCACCCATACTCCCCATGTTGAGGGCATGTAGCCTGGTACAGTTCAGGAGGGGGGGGGGGCGCTCGCCCATCCCCCCCTATTCTGGCCGGCCAGGTTGCATGCTCGGATAAGGGTCTGGTTTGGATTTTAGGGGGAGCCCACGTCAATTTTTTAAAACATTTTGGCGTGGAGTTCCCCTTAAAGTCCATACCAGACCCGAAGGGCCTGGTATGGACGGGGGGGGGGGGGGGACCCTACGCAAATTTTTTCAGTGATTTTTTTGTATATTGCCGGAAGCCGTTATGCATTAAAGCCACAAGCAATACATTACAGCCGCGGTTTTAAATGACAATTGGGGGTGTTCGGCCCATCCCTAGTGCTGATGTTTTCAGTTCCATACATGGAGAAAATGCCGGTCTTTCTGAATTGGTGAATTGTTCATGTTTTTGGTAATTATGCTGGATATCTAATCCGACCTTTGTGTTTCTATTTTTCAACCTGTTTACATGCTCTGTTTTTTATTTTTATTTTTTTTTAACCATAGGTCTTATTTGTCTTGTAAATGTGAAAAAAAACCCAAGTGGAGTCTCTGTAATGAAATCCACATATACTGTCCCCCAAATGAATGCCATCTGACAGACTATGTGAACTTTCAGAAATATGAAAAGTATGTGAAGAAATAGACAGGAAGCTAATAAAATAGTTACAAATGTTTTAGCAGCTGAACTAACATGTTTAAATTATATATTTAAAGAACAGCTTGTTGTATCACAGAACCCGTGCTTAAAGAAATATGGCATCACTCTATCTAAATGCTATTTGCCTGGCTGACATGCTGATCCAACAGCCTTAATTCTCTATGCCATACGCCAGTGGAAGCTGGGAGTTTTACACACAGAAGTGTGTTAATCTGACAAACCTACTTGTCTTTTAGACCGATGATATCTCATTAAAGAGAATCTGTCACCAAAAAAATCAAATAGAGGACTTTTTGTTCCCTATGTGATGAAGAATAAAGTTTACTGAATAAGAATGAAACACACCCCCACATATACACACGTATATAATGTTTGGAGGTTTTAAGCAGTGGCGGCTGGTGATTTTTCTTTGGGGGGGCAGCAAACAACCCCCCCAGGCGACCGGCGGCGCGGCACTACAAGCCCCCCCTTTGCTGGTCGGTCCAGCACTTACCCCCATCTAGGTGGCGGGCGGTGGATTGCAGGCAGTGGCTTTGGTGTCCTCAGCATGGTGGGTGGCTGGAGGCAGGCTGCGAGTGGCGGCTCCGGTGTCCTTTCCACCATGCCTCCTCTCTCTCCTCTCCGCTTCCTGATTGGCAGAGAGGAGATTTAGTGCGAAAATAGCGAATATTCATTCACTATCGTCACACAACTGGGTGGGCTTGGAGTGCAGTGCTCTGCGCCCCAAGCCCACCCTTTTTTGAAGCCTATTAGAGCCTCTGGCTCTAATCACGTGCTTCAAAAAAAAAAACACTCCATAATATAGTGCCCCTTTAAGATTCTGCTCCTGTCAGCAAGTTGAGAGAGGGACGAAAAGCCAGTTGAATTCTTCTCTCTCTGTATGCCGACCAGCACACTACTAGAAGAGAGGGGTGGGGGGTGAGTGGGTGATCTGCACACAGCCCTGTTTATAGTGGCAGGAGGAAAGGAGTCCACACACAGCTGACAGCAGCACCTGTCTACATATTCGTTAAAGGGATGCTGCTCTATGCAAGTGCATAGAGGCTATTGGCTGCAGAACTACAGGCCCACAATTCCCTGCATACAGACTAGGAGAAATACAACATTTTCCCAAGCAAATTATCAGAACTCAGAGGGAATGGTGTGGGGAGCCAAAGAGTGCAGACCTGTTTTAGGGGTCTGCACAAGACAAGGTGGGGAAACTAGTGCGAGCAAAGTGGTACTGCACTTTCTTACACCGAGGACAGAGGCTGTCAGGACCGAAATGAGATACCAAGCCACAGAGAGCATTGCTGTACCTTGAAACCCGAGCTGAGAAGATTGGCTGCTGTGTGCACCCTCCTCAGAGAGGACCTGATCTTGAGCATCTGATCGTAGAGGGCTGATCGTGAGGACTGAGGCTGCTGGGCCAACTAACGGCCAGGCGTATAGGATCAGACCTGTTGCTGGCCAGGTTTGGTGAGTAGAGCCACAGAGTTTAACCCCCTACTATCCACAATTGATGCATTAGACAGATGCTTTCCTAATAGCCTATTAGCCATCTTTTGCAAACAGCATTAAAGAGACAGCTACATGTGTGCCACCTTACAGAAGGACCCCAATGACAGCTGGCTAACCTTGACAATAAGGTGCCAGGTACACCACCAGGGGTATCCATTTGCCAGTAATGCATACATTCACCCGCCATTGGGGCTGTGTGTGTAGCGTTCACCCAAGAGCATTGTTTGAGTAGCTATTGTTAAGAATTACAGGGAAGTTTATTTTATGCCATTCATGCTTTCATAGTTGATGCTATTCTTGCTGATACTGTGTGGACTAGTGTAATGGGGCTTAGCCTCATTGTGGAGTGAGTTAATGGCAGTAGGTGAGGTTAACCTGCCGGTCAGTTCATCTAATGTATTATGTTGTGCTGTTTATTTGTTTTATGCATTGCATTTGCTTTACCCTCAAAAAATCAATTTAAAATAATACTTCTCAAGTTGCTTGTGGTCTATTTTCTGTGTACTGTCATAAAGTGGTAGATTATTAATGCTTAAGCCACACAGGTGTGAGTAACCCATAACCAGGTGTGTTGGTGGGACCAAGCGGCTTCAAGAGTTGAGGATGAGAACAGAGGACCCAACAAACCAATCGGCTTCTGCGGGGGTAGTGCTACATTATTATTACTATGAGTAGACCCTGTCGTGTCACACATTTCACAGAGCCTGTCTTCTGAACTACAGAGGTGTCAAAAGGAGGAGTTTTAGGAGGCGGAGTCAGTAGAAGAATCACTGCTTGCAGGCAGCAAGGTACCATGGGATATGTAGTACTTAGAAACTGAAAATAAACAGCAGAGTAGAAGCTGCAATGCATGCCGGGAATCCAGGAAGTTGTGGAAAGAGGTGGCAGCAGACAGGCAGCGCTCACAATATGAAAGAAAATATTAAAATAAGCTTATATTGGATTGCCAAATATAACTATTGTTTGTATTGTTGTTATAATGCCCATGCTAGAAAATGAAAGTGTATGCTGTGACCATGTCAAATAAATAGCAAAGGAGTGCCTACCTAAAGCCCTACAGATATAAACATTTGAATATCATACCAAAAAATATAGAAAACATCCATTAAAAATATAGTCCATAAACATCTATATGTACATCTATATGTCCATGACTAAACACCCAAAATGCAAATGAAGATCTTCCCGCCACCATTGTTCCACCATAAGTGGAAATCAAGAACATCCAGTGACTAATCCCACAGGAGAGCAGCTCACCATCACAATCAACCCCCAAGATTAATGGAAGGTCTAGGAGTGCTTTTTTATAATCCTCTCTGTACTGTTGTCCTCATAAATGAATCCGGATCACAAGGTGGAAATCCCATATGCATATAAATAGATGTTAATAATACAGTAGTGAAATACCGCTAGAAAACTTTTTATGAAAAAATAAAAGCCTACACTCGCATTGGCAGAAATAGTGTCAGCATGTCATAAATCTCATAAAACGCTACAAACTCACAATGCTGTAGCGACAAACCAGGCACTCCCGTAGCTCAAAAGCATTTAAGAATGATGACACTGGGAACCCTCCCTACACATACGAGTTTCATCTGAATGACCCCCTTAGGGACTGATGTTGGAAAATGATAGTGTATGCTTTGACCATAGATATCTTTTAACCACTTGACCTCTGAAAGATATACCCCCCTTCATGACTAGGCCATTTTTTGCAATATGGCACTGCGTTACTTTGTGCAGTTGTGCAACACTGCACCCAATAAAATGTATTTTTTCCCCACAAATAGAGCTTTCTTTTGGTGGTATTTGGTCACCACTGTGTTTTTTAATTTTTTTGCGCTATAAACAAAATGTAAAAAATCTAATTTAGGCCAATATGTATTCTGCTACATATATTTTTAAAAAATTTCAATAAGCGTATAGCGATTGAATTAAACGAATGTTATAGTGTATACAAACTATGGGATATATTTATGATTTTTTATTTATTTATAGTAGTAATGGTGGCAATCAGTGACTTATAGTGGGACTGTGATATTGCAGCAGACAATCGGACACTAACTGACACTTTTGACACTATGAGGGAACCAGTGACACTTAAAACAGTAATCAGCGCTAAAAATATGCACTGTCACTGTACTAATGACACTAGCTTAACAAGGGTTAATGGTGTGCCTAGTCAGTGCTTGTGTTTACTATGTGTGCTGCTTTTACTAGGGGAAAACATTAATTCTAGTCCCAGCTTTGCAGGAACTCAGTTCCAATGGCTTCCCCTCTATCAGAACCAGGATCCGCCTTCTTTTGTTTACCAGTGATCGACAGGTGCCAGAGAACATCATCGAATGCCCGAAAACTGCAGATCGGCTTATGCTGTGAATTTTCATGCATGTGTCCCCTGCAGGTGTAAATCAGGAATCACGCATATATATATTGTGAGGGATTAGCTCAATGGGGATCACCTTTCCTGGGAAAAAAGTAGTTCACGTGGCAGGTTTTCTTAAAATCTGGCTTGCACCCAGGTTTATTTAAAAGGTTGCATATAGAAATCAAAATAAACAAAACAGAAAACAAATCCTTGCCATCCAGGCACTAACTAAACAGTACAGCATTTCTAACTGAGCGGTGTAGGGCTTTTCCCAGACACCCATGAAACATAGACTGTGCAAACCCTTTGTCTTAGTCCATAAGCAAACTTAAATGTGTCAGCTCTCTCAGACTGATGGCTCCTGAGTCCCAGGCCTGAGCAAAACTTTCCTCTAATCCTGGTTATTTAAACCACCTGATGGTGGACTCCAGTGTAGCACAAAATCCAGTCAGGAAACAACCCTGCCAAGGTAGCTGGTAAACCCAGACCAGATTCCACCTTAGTCTACTCCAAATGAATGCATGCCAGGCAACACATAGGGATCATTGATAACTTCGCCTCTCATAACGTCACAATATATATACGTAATCTGGAGCACAGCTGCCGCCCTGTAGCAGTAAACCTGCTATAGGGTGGTCGCTAAGTGTTTAAAGTGGACCTTATAGTAAAATGCAAGGTCTATTTTCACTGCCTCGGCCCACATCTGTTTATAGTTACCCTCATCCGCCCATGGCACCTAGTCAAGGATGATGCCACTCGCCTTCTGCAGAAACCTTGGGGAAAATTGAGCAGCCAAAATCCCATGAGAAAATGCTCTTGCAGTGGATGAGAGTGTCATCCCTTGAGATTTTACCTGCTTAGCATTTCCCAGGAATCTTCCCGGAAGGAGGTGGTGGTGGTGCATGGGCGTCCGCAGAACTTTTTTCGGGGGGGGCATCATTTTAAGGTCACCCATGCTCGCATCTTTTCGACAATGTCATGGAGAGGAGGGGCTTAGCCATTATCACATAAAGCGCAGGCATGCAAAGGTTTGAGAAATCTGATGCAAAAGCTTAATAGAAGGATCAAGCTGCCATTGTCTGATTAGAAATTTCTAATCTATTTTTATGTTTACACTTTTGAATGCACCAGACTTTTTTTTAAAACGAAAAAGATTTTTCATAGGCTGTTTTCATCAAGATCAAAATATAATGGCCACAACAGATGTATTGCAATACATTGCAATATAAAAAGATGTACATTCCTTTGGCTATTTATATGGGCAACAGTAATTTCCAATACAAAGTGAATATGAATTATCTTTTATATAACACACATATATCATTCCAGTGGAAAGATATATGGGTTATATAAGAGATAATTCATATTCACGTTGTATTCCAGCAATTATAGCTGTCCATGTCCAGTCCAACTTAACTTCCAAGCAATATATACAGCAATATATACTGTATAAATATCATATTGCTCCTCAGAGGATGTTACCTCACCTTGTGGGCTGTGGACGTGACTGTTCTGTACTTCTGTTGAAACTAGTGAAACAGTCATCGAAGCCAGTGTATGCCTTCAGGTCAGGATTTACTCCTGTGATGAGTGAGTAAGTGGGCCCAGCCCAGCCGCCCCAGGCACTGGCAGTGGCACTGGTAGGCATATCACTCCTTCCTCGTCCTCGGTGCTTGGTCTCTGCACTTGCCAGCGCCGCGCCGGCCGTATCACTCAACACGTGACATGGTGTGTCACATGAGCCAGGCAGCGGCAGGCAGCCAATCACTAAGCGGAGCGGCCGATGATCGGGTCGGTGGGGTGAGGGAGGGAAGTCACTGTGTCAGTGTGTGTGTGAGACAAGTGTCAGAGAGAGAGAGCATCCAGCCAGGCGCCAGTGCAATAGTCAGAAGAAAAAAGGCAATGGCAGACACTGCAATAGTGCACAACACACCTTGCCAATTCCTGGGGGGGGCAAGTGCCCCCCCTTGCCCCCTACTGTGGACGCCCATGTGGTGGTGTCAAGCCCAGCAATGCAGAAGACTGGGATACATTAACCACTTGCCGACCGTCCGACGCAGCTTGATGGTGGCAAAGTGGTTCTGACGGCGGCCGCAATAACGAGTATTGTGGGCGCGCGTGCCGTCGGAGATGCGCTCGCGCCCTCACTGAGTTCCGGGGGGCCAGGGAACGGGTATGGTGGACTCATTCTCCACCGGCTAACCGCGATGGTTCCCCTGCAGTGAGAGAATGGAGGTCTGTGTATGTAAACATGGATCTCCGTTCTGACAGAGGGGGAAGGGCTGTGATCACAGGCTTCCTGTATATGGTAGCCATGATCCCTCCCCTCCCCCAGCCAGCCCAGCCCCCATACAGTTAGAGCACAGTTAACCCTTAGACCGCCCCCTGCAGGTTAACCCCTTCACTGCCAATGGCATTTACACAGTAATCAGTACATTTTCATAGCACTGATCGCTGTATAAATGCCAATGGTCCCAAAAAAAGTGTCAAAATGGTCCAACATGTCTGCCGCAATATCGTAGTACCGCTAAAAATCGCAGATCGCTGCCATTACTAGTAAAATATAAAAAAAAAATAAAAACCCCAGAAATTAATTCTCATGGTTCGTAAACGTGGCAAAAATATGAGGAAGAATATAAATCGGCCAAAACCGATGAAAAAATGTCTTTTATATTTTTTTTGAATTTGTATTTTACCAAAAAGTAAGAAAAATTGTTTGTTTTGCAAATTTGTTGCTTTTTTTTTATTTATAGCGGTGATCAGAAATGACGCAGAGGGGATCAAATACCACCAAAAGAAAGCTCTATTTGTGGGAAAAAAGGATGCAAATTTTGTTTGGGTACAACGTCACACGACCACGCAATTGTCAGTTAAAGCGACGCAGTGCCAAATCGCAAAAAGTGCTCTGGTCCTAAAGTGTGAAATGCTTCTGGGGCTGAAGTGGTTAAGTATAACTCTAATGTTTTAATTAAGAGGTACAGTTTACATGTACGGCCAGCTGGTGACTTGTAAAGGGGGAAGGACAATTTGAGCGGACTTTGCATTTTACTGGAAAGTTCACTTTAATAGAGTATATATCCCTGTGATCCAAATCAAGAATGTGCCCACAATCAAGATTGCAAAAAAAAAAGATCCAAGCTAAGAACAAGCCATCACACTTGTCTTCCTCTCTGTACTTCCATCTCAGTGGGAAGATCAAACAGCGATCCCACACAGAGGAAGACTTCTACAGGAACGCAGATGACATAATGGGAAACACACACAGGATGAATGGGACAGAGTAACACAACAGACACCGGCCACAGTGATGGGGTCAAGACCAAATCCTTGTGTGGTCATAATATATAACTGTGAGTTTGATCAAATGTGAAATGTTAATGAAAGACCCAACACAGAAGAATTCAGCACAAACCACATCACAAAAAACTTTTGCTGGAAAAGTGACAGCCAAGTTTATTTTTCCAAAATCTTCATATTTATACAGATAACACAAACTTTTACTTGAAGTTATCATAATATTAGTCCATAATTATGTACATAGTGTCCTCCTCTCAAAAGCTTGTTATTTCATTCAAGAGGTTTACTACTTAACCCACAAATTAATTCAGTTCCCTCTTGTACCTTGTGAGTCAGGGTTTCATGTTATCACTCACCTTAAGTTGGTTCCTAATTACTGGTTTATGTTTTTGTTACATAATGATATGCAGGTAACTCAAATACTCCATGAATTATAGACATTCGGACATTTGTTTCCATTGATACCTGAATTTGAAGCTGCTGAGACACTCTGAAGGATCTATTGAAGCTTAGTCCTTCTCATACACTAGGACCAGCAGGCACAATGACACCGTCCTTGGAGCAGGGTTAGAACTGCATACAGGCTTTCTATTGCTGCCCGTGTTCCCCTTTGACTGAGACTGACCCACACCCAACAAGGGGATACCAAAGTTCTCGACTCACCAGAGCTCTTTAACAGCATTAGAAAACCCAAATTTACAAACAGAAAAAAAACAAAACAAAGGAAAGAGAACAGCATTTTTTTAAATAATGTGGATTAACTAAGATTTTAAAAGGTTTTGGGATTAAAAAAACGAATTACGGTTAACTACAGATTTTATTCTGTGGCCTTTCCTATTTATAAAGGCAATACAATCATGTTTTTAATACAAAGCATTTTTCTCTTTTTATCCGGTGGTAAAAATGTGAACAAATACAAATTAACCACTTCAGCCCCAGAAGGAATTCCCATGTTAGGACCAGAGCACTTTTTGTGATTCGGCACTGTGTTGACTTAACTGACAATTGCGCGGTCATGAGACGTTGTACCCAAACCAAATTTGCGTCCTTTTTTTCCCACAAATAGAGCTTTCTTTTGGTGGTATTTGATCACCTCTGCGTCATTTCTGATCACTGCTATAAACAAAAAAAGAGTGACAATTTTGAAAAAAAGAACAATATTTCTTACTTTTTGCTAGAGAAAACTGAGTACTGTCCGTGATACTTTTTTTATTTGCGCTAACATAAAATTTTTCAGGACAAGCTTTCGGGGTATCTCCCCTTCTTCAAGTTCCAAGCAGTACTGAATAAAAACAGTTTTAGCCAAATGTTAAAAAAAAGAGAAAAAAACTCTAAGGGAAAGGAAAAACAAACAAATATAAATCAATGTATAAGGCCATGGTAATGAAACTAGCTGCAGCGATAGTGAGATAAGACAGGCAGAGTTATAGACTTTTTACTTTTTGCTAAAATACAAATCCAAAAAAAAATATGAAAAAACAAATGTATTCATCGGTTTTGGCCGATTTATATTCTTCCTCATATTTTTGGTAAAAAAAACCCCGCAGTCGGCGGTTATTGATTGGTTTGCGCAAAAGTTGCCAAGTTTACAAACCATGAGAATTAATTTCTGGCGTTTTTACAATTTTTTTTTCTTACTAGTAATGGCGGCAATCTGCAATTTTTATCGGGACTGTGATATTGCAGCGGACATGTCGGACATTTTTGACACTTTTTTGGGACCAATAACATTTATACAGCGATCAGAAATGTAAATATCCACTGATTACTGTGCAAATGTCATTGGCAGTGAAGGGGTTAACCTGCAGGGGGAGATCTAGGGGTTAAGTGAGTTCCCTGCATGTGTTCTAACTGTGAGGGGGCTGGGCTACCAGGGGCACCAGAGATCATAGGCATGCGCAGCCTATTGCATTAGGGTTTGCACCACAAAGCGCAAACAAATATGAGTGTGTGTTGTATATATGTCAGAAGGGCAGAGGACGGTGTCAGTAGTTCATTTTTACATTATTTTGTTTATTTTTTTATTAGTTTTTACAATATTATATTTTATTATTTTTTTACAATTTCTATTTAGGAGCCCTGCTGGGGGGCTTTGGTGAAATATCAGGGGTTTAAACAGACCCCTGATGTCTCACTTTTGAGACAGAGAAAAAGACTGAGGACAGAGATTTCCCTGTCCCTTTCTCTGCAGCCAGGCAGCAGGGGGAATCTGCACAGTACAGGGTGATTAGGGTGTGCCCAGGTACACCTGCCACTCTATGTGCGCACGCCTATGCCAGAGATCTAACAGATCCCAGTGACAAGGATCAGTAGATCTTTTACATGCCCACTGACAGAGCGGGGAACTGCCGTGTTTACATCGGCGGTTCCCCTTTCTTCCTCTCTACTAAGCAATCGCGGCTCGCTGGTGGAGATCGAGTCCGCCCAAGTCCGCCCAAGCCATGGCCACGGCCACAGACGGCGACTCGCAGGACAGCCCCACAGTGCAACAGTAAATGTATGCGAGCCGGTCGGGAACCAGTTAAAAAAGAAAACTACAAAAAAGGGAAGAAGAGGATAAAGGATTAATTAGGTGCTGTCTGCGATTCCTGTCCGGTGTGATTTTCAGCCCATTCATTGATCGCACCAAAAGTAGTGCATTAAAAACACACTACACTGGATCATAGGGTACTGCCGTGCCATGCTATCCAGTGCAGGCAAACGCACTGCATTTGCGATCTGCGTTTGGGGTGTTGTTAGGATTATAATGACACCCGCAGCAGACCACACACCCAGTGCGTTTTTAACACGAATTTCCTAAGGACCTAAAATGTTGTTTCAATTTTTTTTTTATTTAGATAGATTTCTATTTACACATACCAGTCATTTATTTATGGTTAAGAGCTCATTTAGCTGGTCAGGGGGCAGTAAAAACAGGTGCTTGAGCTATGTTTTTACAGTCCTGAGTACCCTCCTCAAAGTGGAATTCTTACCTTAAGCTGGCCATAGTTAGTGTTAACATGATAGGTGGAGTCATTAATGCCCATCCTCGGGATGGCGGGGTTCTTAAATTTTGTTTGACCCCTACAATATTTACCAGTAATCAATTTTCATCTATTTTAGATTTACCCTTGCTTGCTCCTGATGAGTGATGAAAATATCACGAAACGCGTAGAGCTGTCAATTATCTACCAACAATTACCTAAATATTACCAATTTTACCAATACAATCGGGGTATCTCCCGCTTCAGGGGGCACTGAGAGGCTATGGATCACGCACATCACTATCTGTGTAGTAAAATTGTTTATATATACAATCAATGGATCGGGGAATCTTTGTTTGTGTACATATATGAATTTACCTATATTTTTTACCAATTCATATGTATGTGTACATATATGAATTTACCTATACTGTTATCAATTTACCGCACCAATCATGCTGTGGTTTTTTCCTGTTCTTGATTACCTATATACAATTTATACCTTATTATGATTATGTTACTTTTAGCTTTTAATACATTTTTTTGTACCATCTTGTATCTGCTTCCCACCACGTGTGTCATTTAAAGTCCCAAACCCATTATACTATTTATCTAGAACAAGGGATGGAGGCGCATGACTCTACCAAATCATGGCCTCATATAAAGTCCCATTCCCCCCAAACCTCCCTCCTTCTTCCATAGTTAGTGTTGATCAAGGAATCCCTTCCGTGGAGCCATTGTGTTCTCCTGGTGGCTAGCAATAATCGCATGTAAAATCTGACAGGCTGGGTACTCCATATCTGGGGTAAAAAGTATGTTGTTGTGAACATTTATATTCCCCCTCCCTTTTCTGAGGGGGTACTATATGCAGTTCTAGACAAAATCTCCCCCTACTGCCCCGCATTTTGATTATGATGAGGTTTTGATTATGGGGGACTTTAACGCCATTTTATCCCAACAGTTGAATAGACCTCCCCCGTCTAAGCCTCTTTCTGGAGACCTTGGAATTTGAGGGATATTTGGTGCTGGAGAATCCCACTTCCAGGGTTTACTCCTGCTTCTTTGCTACACACAGAACTGCATCCTGCATTGATTAGGCATTTGCGATCCCCTCATTGTTGACAGATGTCCAGGAGGCGATGTACAGTATCTGTCTGATCATTGCCCGCTAGTGCTGAAGATCCGCTCCTTGTGCTCGCCAAGCGTCTTTTTGGGGGCTGGCACTGGTTCTCACCCCAAAGTACTGGGTGTCATTCAGGACTTCTGGCTTACCAATGAGGGAGATCTGCTTCTCCGGGTTTGGTGTGGGATGCTTTTAAGGCTTATGTCAGGGGCTAATATATCTCCCTCATTTCTGCTATTTGTTCTGACCAGGCCATGGACCTTCACAGCTCTTCAGCAGGAAGTGGATGTCTGAGATAACCTCTATGCTTCCACACTCTTCGGCTTCATATGGTGGAAATTACCACACTAGGTTTGCATAGCGGTAGGTAGCATTTTGGAACAGGGAGATAAAAATGGCAGATTTTTGGCCATACTTGCACAGCATGACAGGCTTCTTACCTTTATAGCAGAAATACGCTCCCCCGATGGCTCTAAGGCCTCCTCTACTGAGGGGACACTGGAGGCATTCTCCAATTATTATGGCCAGCTATATGCCCCCCCCGCCCCCGCTTTTAATTCCTCCCAGCTTACTGTTCTTCTCAGTCCACTTATTGATACCGATCAAACTGGTTTCATGCCTAGATGATCCACGGATATTAATCCATGTGCGGAATCTCCACACTGGTACCAGAATTGTCGCCTCTTTAGACATCAAAAAAACCTTCAACACAGTTAAATTGCCATTCTTTTGGGAGGTACTGCGTAGGATGGGGCTTCCACTCTGCTTCATACAATGGTTGCGTGTTCTATACTGCCTACTGCGGCAGTTAGAAAAATAAAGAAAATGGAGCTAACAAATAGCCCCCCACTGTTTGTTAGCTCGATTTTCTTTATTTTGGGGCACCATGCAGGCACCTCTTTTCCCTGGCCATCGAGCCCATATCTGAGGCCCTCCGTGTATCTTCTGAGGTTTGCGGGCTTGGGGTGGGATGGGTGGAGGAGTGGGTCGCCCTGTATGCCGATGACCTTCTATTATTTTTGCATGACCTTCCCTGTTGGGTGCGCTGAGCATCCTCAATACATTTTCTGAGATTATGGGTCTTTGTGTCAGATGGCAGAATCTGTTTTGTTTCCTATTGATCCTGGTTTTTGGAAGCATGCCTCACCTGATCCTTAGATGCAGGGAGTTGACTCATTTAGATACCTGGATGTAACAATTTCTCAAAAGGTAATGGATTATGTGTCTCTCAATTTGTTACCTGTTTTACAGGAGGTTAAAGCTAGATTGAAGGCGTGGAGCAACTTGCCGCTGTCCATGCTAGGGCATATTCATTTTATTAACCTCCCTGGCGGTATGATTATGTCAGATTTTTGCTTCTAAAAGCGGTACATTGTTTTGCATAGAAATTTGGTGTTTTATATTGTAGGCCTGTAATTATTAGGAATAACTCAATCTGTCCAAACAAGAGTCTAGTAGACATCCCGGGTATGATACATTTTGAAACACAAAATCATAAATTATAATAAAATAAGTAACTATAAATAATTATCAAAAATAATAACATGATAGTATTAAAAATGTATTCAATAATGTAATTAAATAAAAAACACTGAAATTTGCTGATTTGCAGAATTGTCGCTGTCGTGACTTTCAGTGTCTGATGATACATTTCCCCACAAATCAGTATCACTCAGTTCTGCAAATTATTCTTATTTACTATCAGTGTTTTCTTGCTGGTCAAAAAATGCTTTTGACGTAAAGGGACACTTTTTGGTTGCCATGGACATTCTCAAGTTTCCAGGCAGAAAGAATTACATATAATATAAAAGTGCATGCAGGGCGCTGGGCAAACCACTAGGGACAAAAGGGATGTGAAATGATTTTGTACAGTAATGTAATCTTACAGATTGCAGTGTACTGTATGTTTACTATGTGTTTCCCTATGTGAATTTCCCGCCAGTCTCCGTTCCCGTGCGACGCGACGCTTGCAGGGAACGGAGCCCAGCATCACAGAGTGAATCAGTCAGAAGACAGTGTGCAGACACAGCGGGGGGACATCGCTGGATCCAGGGGACAAGGTGAGTAACATTGCCTGGATCCAGCAATGCAATCCCAAGTGTGGCTCAGGGTTACCGCTCTTGGTACAGAAAATTCACCCCGAGCCACACTCGGGAATACCACCCGGGGGGTTAATATGAAAATTCTTCCCAAATTCACCTACTTGTTTCACCACTCCCCACAATGTATTCCCAAATCTTTTTTTACCCAAATTAACCAATTGTGCTTCTTCTTTCTTTGGGGTCCGCAGACTCTAAGTTTTCCACCCTAATGAGACCAGTCTTAGCCCTCCTGGATTGCTACAAATATTAACTTATCACTCAGCTGTTGACTGCCTACTGGTGGTTCCAACGGGATTTTTCCAACTCCTGTACAATGTTGGAGGCTGCAATTCTCGGTTCTCTAGAAGCGCTAGGCGCTGGTTCTAGCTAGGTGCTGGTTCTTCCTGGCCCCAAAGCTCCCTATCCCCTCACTCCTTCTATTTTATCTACTTTAAAAGCCTGGAATGCAGGTCTCCATTTAGAAACTCAGGTTTCATCTTCAATTTCCCCTCATACTCTACTTTGGAACAACCCGACCCTGCATCATTTCTATGCATTACCAGATCCCCAGGCCTGGGCCTAACACCGGATTAAATCCCTCTCCCAAATAAAGGCAAATGGAGAGTTGAAACCCTTTACCGGCTTTTGCTCTGATTATTATTTACAATATTGACAAAAATGTCTGTCTGATATATCATACTTAGACAATGAGGATTGGTCTGATATGTGTGATATTCCGCTGGTTTCCATCAGAGATCGACGGATACAATTTAAGTTTATGCACAGAGCCTTTTATACCCCCCTTAGACTTCACAAAGTCAATACTGTACATCTATTTCTCCAGACTGCTGGAGGTGTGACCATACAATGGGGGGGGGGGTTTCTTTTATATTTTCTGGACTCAGTTATTGAAAGTCAGTGGCTGACATTATTGGCTCTGTACCCCCTCTCCTTGCATTTGCTTGTTGGGACTGGTAGATGGCCTCTTACATACAATGGCTTGGAAACCTTTTGTTAGAAGAAGACTGCTGAGGACTTGTTTGCATTTGGTTGTTGTTTCCTCGCACTCCCGGAGGAGGTGGGGCCGGGCAGCTCTATTTAAACAGTGTGCTTCCTGTAGCAAGTGCTGTCCGTTCTACAGCGTTCCCTGCACCTGTGACTCAGACTACTTCTGAGTGATTTCCTGTTCCTGTGACCCCGGCTACCCCTCTGGACTTGTTGATATCTGCCTGCATCTGACCCCGGCTTGTTTACGACCACCCACATGCCTGCTCCCTCTGTACTTCGGTTGCCAGCACATTACCGACCCTGCCTGTACCCGACCATCTGTTTGCCTGATCCCGCTGTACCGCAACCCTGCCAGTTGCCGACCCGGACTGAACCACTACTCTCCCATCTTGCACGAGCTTCCGTGGACTTCTGCTTATCACCTGAAGATTGTCCAGCCCCCGTGCCCCCCTGTGCTCCAGAGCTCCCTGTCTACACTACCAGGGGTTCTCGAACCAGGGCCGCAAGAGAGGTTGCCCCCGCAAAAGCCAGATTCTACCACCAGGTACGTGACAGAAACGGACAGCCATGCCAGAGTCTGCGCCGGGGCCCTCTTCTACAGAGGAACTATGTGTGCACCTCGCTGGACTAACCCAAGCAGTGAAAAACCTGCAGGAGGGGTATACATGCTTGGAAAATCAAATTCAGGACTTGGCCACTCCTAATCCCGCCAGCAGGGGTCGCACACCTCTCCACACCATAGTGACACTGCCCACTGAGCCTGAGGTGCCTATGCCTGAGCGGTTTGCGGGGGACCACACAAAGTTTAGGGCTCTTCGCAGTTCCTGCAATCTGTACTTCGCTCTCCAGTCCCGCACGTTTGCTCTGGAAGCCACTAAGGTGGGCCTGGTGATCTCGCTTCTTCAGGATGACCCGCAGGCCTGGGCTCATCGCCTATTGGAGCAAAAGGCTCCCGAGACCACCACCTTGGACTGTTTCTTTAAAGCAATGGCCAAACAGAACGGACCAACCAGACCCTGGAGCAATACCTCCGCTGCTACTCCTACTCCCAAGACGATTGGGTCTCCTTGTTACCACTAGCCGAGTTCGCCTACAACAACTCAGTTCATTCTGCCACCAAGCAGTCTCCATTTTGGGCGAATCTCGGCTACCATCCCATGTTCCTGCCTGATCTCCTCCCGGAAAGTACAATCCCAGCCACATTGGAGATCACCAAGTTCCTGGAAAGGAACAATAAGATGCTGCAGGAAACCCTCATCCAGACTCAGGAATTCAACAAGGAGATTTATGATAGGAAAAGACAAGGAGAGCTTGATCTCCAGCCCGGCAATCGGGTCTGGCTGGCAACCACCAACCTAAGACTTTCCTGTCCATCTAAAAAGTTGGTACCGAAGTTCATAGGGCCTTTCCCAATACGCAAGAGAATCAAAAAGGTGGCCTATGAACTTGACCTGCCACCCGCACTTAAAATTCACCCGGTGTTTCACGTGCACCTCCACAAGCCAGTGGCCAGGGACCTGTTTCCAGGACGAAAGACGGCCCCACCAGAACCGGTGATGATAGATGGAGAGGAGGAGTTTGAAGTGGAAGCCATCCTTGGAGAAGAACAGGAGGCATACAGTTGCTTGTAAAATGGAGAGGATATGGTCCCGAAGAAAACTCGTGGGAACTTATCCGGACATTTTTGAGGAACAACCAGACCAAGAGAGCCCGTTTGGGCATCCGGAGACTGCCCCTTGGGGGGGGGGGGGCAATGTTAGAAGAAGACTGCTGAGGACTTGTTTGCATTTGGTTGTTGTTTCCTCGCACTCCCAGAGGAGGCGGGGCCGGGCAGCTCTATTTAAACAGTGTGCTTCCTGTAGCAAGTGCTGTCCGTTCTACAGCGTTCCCTGCACCCGTGACCCCCCGGTGACTACGTCTGAGTGACTTCCTGTTCCTGTGACCCCGGCTACCCCTCTGGACTTGTTGATATCTGCCTGCATCTGACTCCGGCTTGTTTACGACCACCCACTTGCCTGCTGCTTCTGTACTTCTGTTGCCAGCACGTTACCGATCCTGCCTGTACCCGACCATCCGTTCGCCTGATTCCACTGTACCGCACAGCCTGCCAGTTGCCGACCCGAACTGAACCACTACTCTCCCGTCTTGCACGAGCTTCTGTGGACTTCTGCTTACCACCTGAAGATTGTCCAGCCCTCGTGCCCCCCCTGTGCTCCAGAGCTCCCTGTCTACACTACCAGGGGTTCTCGAACCAGGGCCGCAAGAGAGGTTGCCCCCGCATAAGCCAGACTCTACCACCAGGTACGTGACACCTTTATTTTGGACTGCTCCTGTTCTATGCTAGGAAAGCCCTTACGCTTCATTCGAAAAAATCCTCAGCCCCTATTGCCTATTGGAAACAATTAGTTAATAATGCTTTACCACTTTACAACGACACCTATGCACACCGAGGCTGCGCTTGTAAGTTTGATAAAGTATGGGCTAAATGGCTAGATGATGTAGCCACAACATAAATTTCTCTTTGCTGCTTGTTGTGACTTGGGGGTGGAATAGATTTGAAGCAATTGCATTTTCTATTATCCTGCTCTATAGGGGGATCTTTATTGCATAATCGTTCTTTCAAGATACTGTATTTTAGCATGAGCCAAAACACTTCTATTCCTATGTAGCCATGTTCTCCCTTGGGAGTGGCTGGTAGTTGTGGTTCACCTGCCCGCTGCCCTCAATCACACTATGTCCACACATCTAGAGTCACGGAACAGGCCGCTACTTTGTTTTGTTATTTTATTTGAGGGGATAAAACTTGGATGGGGAGAGGGGTTAACTGTGAGATGCCCAAAGTTTTAGATCACGGGACCTTCTATATACATCTGCAGTATATACACTCCAACTTCCTCCAGCTTAATCACTTGCTGACCGTTCCTCTCCTTACTTCACTCCAGCTCACTTCTTAGTTTCCTGGCCCGAAAGGCAATTTATCAGGCCGCCATGACACTTCTTCCTCCACCCCAACTATCACATGGTGAGGCCTGCACTTTTTCCAGCAGGAACTCCGAGCCACCCATTACAGGCAAGGGCCACGGGCTCCCGATTGTGAAGCCACGGGCCCTCCATTGTGTAGCTAAGTACGTTGGTGCTAGTGGGGGATGGACAGACTACAACTCCCAGCCGATCCTCTTCCAGGCAGCTCCGGTGTGCTTTTCTAACCAGTGACACTCCTTCCCCTGACTAGATCCTCTGACTTCCACAGACTGTCCACTATCCTCCCCCAGCCTGCTCCAGCCTTCTCATCCATCTCCCAGGGTCAGTCACTCACTGTTAGAAGAATGTGCTAAGGGTTAATTGCATTTGATTGTGGTTTCCTCTATTTCTGGGATGAGCAGCTCTATTTAAACTTCCTGCTTCCTGCAGCAAATGCTGTCTGATCTACAGCGTATAGTGTGTGTTTCCGGAGATACCTGTACCTGATTATCTGTTCCTGTGACCCGGCCTGCCTGACCTTGTTGATTTCCGCCTGCACCGACCCCGGCTTGCCTATGACCATTCTCCTGCCTGATCCTCTGATACCTTTGCTGCCCGCCTGTTGACGACCCTGCTTGAATCCGACTACCCATCTGCCTTCTCCTCTTGTACCGCACCGCCATCCTTGTTCACGACCCAGCATGTACGACCACGCTTCTAGTGCACGAGTGCACCAATGGACTTCCTACCTACACCAGTGACCCAGTCTGACCCTCGTGCCATCCTGCACTCCCGAGCCACCTGTCTACTCTACCAGGGGTTCCTGAGTCAGGGTCGTAAGGGAGGTTGCCCACTGCATAAGTCAGACTCTTCCACCAGGTACGTGACACCATCAAAGCCCCCTTGCATCAAGGTCCCCATCAAAGCCCCCTACATTAAGGCCCCCATCAAAGCCCCCTTACATCAGGATCCTCATCAAAGCCCCCTTACATCAGTATCCTCATCAAAGCCCCCTTACATCAGGGCCCCCATCAAAGCCCCCTTACATCAGGGTCCGCATCTAAGCCCCCTTACATCAAGGTCCCGATCAAAGCCCCCTACATCAAGGCCCCCATCAATGCTGGGACTGAGTCCTTGGGGACCATCTCATCTGTCCACCGAGCCCTCACGTCCTACCGTGCTCCCAGTCTGACCCAGTGACCACATCCAT
>BLSH010464812.1:684932-708900 GCA_018402905.1 Glandirana rugosa
ACTCCGAGCCACCCATTACAGGCAAGGGCCACGGGCTCCCGATTGTGAAGCCACGGGCCCTCCATTGTGTAGCTAAGTACGTTGGTGCTAGTGGGGGATGGACAGACTACAACTCCCAGCCGATCCTCTTCCAGGCAGCTCCGGTGTGCTTTTCTAACCAGTGACACTCCTTCCCCTGACTAGATCCTCTGACTTCCACAGACTGTCCACTATCCTCCCCCAGCCTGCTCCAGCCTTCTCATCCATCTCCCAGGGTCAGTCACTCACTGTTAGAAGAATGTGCTAAGGGTTAATTGCATTTGATTGTGGTTTCCTCTATTTCTGGGATGAGCAGCTCTATTTAAACTTCCTGCTTCCTGCAGCAAATGCTGTCTGATCTACAGCGTATAGTGTGTGTTTCCTGAGCTACCTGTACCTGATTATCTGTTCCTGTGACCCGGCCTGCCTGACCTTGTTGATTTCCGCTTGCACCGACCCCCGGCTTGCCTACGACCATTCTCCTGCCTGATCCTCCGTTGACGACCCTGCTTGGACCCGACTACCCACCTGCCTTCTCCTCTTGTACCGCACCGCGCTCCCGGTTCACAACCCAGCCTGTACGACCACGCTTCTAGTGCACGTGTGCACCAACGGACTTCCTACCTACACCAGTGACCCAGTCCGACCCTCGTGCCATCCTGCACTCCTGAGCCACCTGTCTACTCTACCAGGGGTTCCCGAGTCAGGGTCGTAAGGGAGGTTGCCCGCTGCATAAACCAGACTCTTCCACCAGGTATGTGACAGTATCAGACAGCCATGTCAGAGTCTGCGCAGGGGCCCTCCCCAACGAATGAACTTTGCATACATCTGGCCGGCCTTACTCGGGCGGTGAAGACCCTTCAAAATGACTATGTGCGGCTGGAAGGTCGCATTCTGGAGCTAGCTGCATCCCCGGCACTTGGGCCCGACCCGCCTCCCGATCACACTTTCATCACTCTGCCTACGGAGCCCGAGGTACCGCTACCTGAACGGTTTGCTGGGGACCGTTAGAAATTCCGGGCGTTTCGCATCGCATGTGAACTGTACTTCTCCTTGCAACCCTGCACCTTCTCCCAAGAAGCCACCAAAGTGGGACTGGTTATCTCACTTCTCCGGGATGAGCCCCAAACCTGGGCTCATCGGCTTCTTGAACAGAAGAGCCCTGACACCACCACTCTTGCACTTTTTTTCGCGCCATGGCGCATCTATATGAGGACCCGCACCAGACCTCCACGGCAGAAGCCGCGCTCCATGTGCTACAGCAGGGCCGCCGCACGGCAGAGGATTATGTGGCTGAATTCCGGCGCTGGAGCGCTGACACTGCCTGGAACCCCGCTGCCCTTTGCTTCCAGTTCCGGTTGGGCTTGTCCGAGCCACTCAAAGACGAGTTAGCTCATATTGATGTTCCCCCGACTTTGGATGCTCTGATTGATCTGGCCATCCAGATCGACCGTCGTTTAAGGGAACGTCGCTCTGAACGGCTGATCACCTCCCCACACCCGGTCCTCACTCCAGAGGAGAGACTAAGGCGCAGAAACCACGAACTGTGCCTTTACTGCAGGGCTCCTAGACACATGCTACGTTCCTGCCCAGCCAAGCAGGTTCGGGGTCCCTACCCCATTAAGGGAGAGATCCTGTCTCTGCCCAGTCACAAGACCCACCTGGGACTTTCTGTCTTTCTGCAGCTGCCCAGTGGAGACATACCAGTCCGGGCGATTATAGACTCTGGGGCCTGCAGTTGCTTCGTGGACCTGAACTTCGCAGCCCAGCACCAGGTTCCCCTGAGACCCAAAGCCCACCAGATGACCATCCACCTGGCCGACGGGTCTACCATTAAATCGGGCACCGTGACCCAGGAGACGGCTCCTATTCCTGCCCGCACATCAGATGGTCACTCGAAAATACTTGTACTGGACGCCATTGCGTCCCCACTTTTTCCTGTCATCCTGGGTCTCCCTTGGCTCCGGGCACACTGCCCACAAATCAACTGGGTCACTGGTTATGTGCAATTCACATCTTCTTACTGCCGTCACCACTGCTTCCCACAGCCTCTGGATCTTGCCCTCACGATGCCTTGCTCTGATCCTGATACAGATACGGAGACTCGTCAGGCAGTCCCCACGGAATACCATGAATTCCTGGATGTCTTCAGCAAGAAGGGAGCGGATACCCTGCCACCACACTGGCCGTACGATTGCCCTATCGAGTTGCTACTAGGGGCAGAGGTGCCGTTCGGACGAATTTACCCTCTTTCTGAATTGGAGCTTTCAGCCCTCAAGGCATACCTGGATGATAACCTGAAGAAAGGGTTCATCCGACCCTCTACTTCTCCTGCTGGGGCTGGGATCTTCTTTGTTGAAAAGAAGGATAAGACTTTAAGACCCTGTATCGATTACCGGGACCTCAATAAGATCACGGTTAAGAACCGCTATCCCTTGCCCCTAGTCCCGGAGTTATTCCAAAGACTCGGTTCTGCCACGATCTTCTCCAAGTTGGACTTGAGAGGGGCCTACAACCTCATCTGTATCAGAGATGGGGATGAGTGGAAGACGGCCTTCCGAACGCGATTTGGCCACTACGAATACCTGGTCATGCCGTTTGGGCTGTGCAATGCCCCGGCCACCTTCCAACATCTGGTCAATGACATTTTCCGGGACTTTCTTGACCTGTTCGTAGTGGTATACCTGGACGACATTCTTATATTCTCCTCATCCCTGGAAGAGCACCGTCACCATGTGAAAAGCGTACTGAGCCACCTGCGCCAGCATGGACTTTACGCTAAGGCTGAGAAGTGCGCATTCGAGTGCTCTAGTATTTCCTTCCTGGGGTTCATCCTCTCTGTGTCTGGTGTCACCATGGACCCCCAGAAGGTCTCCGCTATTGTGGAATGGCCGGCACCTACTGACAGAAAGGCGGTACAACGCTTCATTGGCTTCGCCAATTTCTACAGAAAGTTTATCAAGGGGTTCTCTGCTGTCATCGCCCCCATCACCCAGCTTACTAAACAGCACACACGCTTTCTGTGGACCCCCGAAGCCCAGGAGGCCTTCCAACAACTCAAGCGCCTCTTCACTTCTGCACCAGTCTTAAGGCATTCGGATCCTACCCTACCTTATACCCTGGAAGTGGATGCATCTGAAACAGCGGTGGGAGCGGTACTCTCTCAGAGGCAGGGGTCTAAGGCCGCTCTTCACCCAATTGCCTTCTTCTCTCAGAGGCTGACTCCCCCTGAGCAGAACTATGATGTGGGAGACAGAGAATTGCTGGCTATCAAAGCTGCTCTGCAGGAATGGCGGTACCTGCTGGAGGGAGCCACGCACCCGGTTCTTGTGTATACCAATCACAAGAATCTGGAATACCTACGCACCGCTAAGAGACTGAAACCCTGTCAGGCCCACTGGGCCCTCTTCTTTTCAAGGTTCCAGCTCCATATTACGTACAGGTCGTGAAAAATGTGAAACCGGACGCTCTCTCCAGGATGTTTCACAAGACAGGGGAGACCCCTCCACCAGACACTATCCTCCCATCCCGGAGTTTCTTGTTAACCCAGGAGGATCTTCTTTCCTGAATCAGACGGTCCCTTGCCAGGTCCTCCAGTCCTAAGGACCCCAGGCTGACCCAGCATGATGGATTCTGGTGGCTCGGTGTTAGAGTTTTTGTCCCTGAGGACCAGCGTCTGGCAGTCCTGGAACTATGCCATGACAGCAAATTAGCAGGACATTTTGGGAGCCATAAGACGGCGGAACTTCTAGCACGCTCCTTCTGGTGGCCCCTGGTGGACAAAGACTGTAAAGAATACTTTAAGGCCTGCCCCACCTGTGCCTGCAACAAGGGCGACAGGGCCAAGGCCTGGGGGTTGCTAAACCCGCTGCCTGTCCCGGAAAGGCCATGGTCACATGTGTCGATGGATTTCATTGTTGAACTGCCCCCATCTGCAGGGTTCTCCACCATCTTTGTGGTAGTCGACCGTCTCACGAAGATGGCACATTTCATCCCCATGAAGGGCACCCCCACAGCTACACAAACCGCAGAAGCCTTCATCAGGGAGATTGTCCGCCTTCACGGAGTCCCGGCCAACATTGTGTCAGATCGAGGAGTCCAGTTTACTTCTCGGGTCTGGAAGACTCTATGCTCTCTGTTGGGAATTGAGTTGGCGTTCTCCTCTGCGTATCATCCCCAGACCAATGGCCAGACAGAGAGAACGAACCAGACTTTAGAGCAGTATCTCAGGTGCTATACTTCGTTCTCTCAGGACGACTGGGCCTCTCTGCTGCCAGTAGCCGAGTTCACCTACAATAACTCTATTGATTCAGCCACCATCGGTCACCATTCTGGGCAAACCTCGGCTACCATCCCTCCTTTTTGCCTGATCTGATGCCAGAAAGTACTGTGCCTGCTGTTCAGGACATGGCAGCCTTCCTGGTGGAAAACAACTAGCTCCTGCGGGAGACACTATTCCGGTCGCAGGAAGCCAGCAAGCGAGCCTTCGACAAGGGGAGGCGAGGGGAGCTGGACTTGCAGCCGGGCGATCAGGCTTGGTTAGCCACCAAAAATTTGAGACTATCCTGCCCCTCAAAGAAGCTGGGACCAAGGTTCATTGGCCCCTTCACGGTCAAGAAAAAGATCAACAGGGTGGCGTATGAACTGAGTCTTCCTCCTGCTCTCCGAATACACCCGGTGTTCCATGTCTCCCTGCTCAAACCCGTAACAAGGGATCAGTTCCCCGGAAGGAACACGGCCCCACCTGAACCGGTTCTTGTGGATGGAGAGGAGGAGTACGAAGTCGAGGCCATCCTCAACTGCAGAGTAAGAACGGGTGTGACACAGTTCTTGATTAAATGGAAGGGGTACGGACCTGAGGAAAATTCTTGGGAATCCAGAGGAACACTTCCATGCCAACGAACTTGTCTGGTCTTTTTGGAGTTCCCATCCGGATCTGAAGGCCCGGCTGGGCATCCGGAGGCTGCCCCTTGGGGGGGGGGGGGGGCAATGTTAGAAGACTGTGCTAAGGGTTAATTGCATTTGATTGTGGTTTCCTCTATTTCCGGGATGAGCAGCTCTATTTAACCGCTTGCCGACCGCTGATCGGCATTTGACGGCAACAGAGTGGCTCTGTAAGGCAAAATGCTGTCATATGACGGCGGCTGCCAGATCGCGCACAGTGAGTGCGCGCGCGTAGCTGGAGGCGCGCCCGTGCACTCACTGTGTCCGGGGAGGGCCAGGGAGCTGGTGCGGCGCATTCGATCTCCGCCAGCCACCTGCGATGCCACCTGCGATGCCCCCCCCGGAGTGAAAGAACGGAGGTCCGTCTAAGTAAACACGGACCTCCGTTCTGTGAGAGGGGGAAGTGCTGTGATCACAGCCTTCCACTACATGGAGGCTGTGATCACTTCCCTTCCCCAGTTAGGGCAGTCCCCACACAGTAAGAACACACCCAGGGAACACAGTTAACCCTTAGAGCGTCCCCTGCAGGTTAACCCCTTCACTGCCAATGGTATTTACACAGTAATCAGTGCATTTTTATAGCACTGATCGCTGTATAAATGCCAATGGTCCCAAAAAAGTGTCAAAATGTTCCGACATGTCTGCCGCAATATCGCAGTACCGTTAAAAATCGCAGATCGCCGCCATTACTAGTAAAAAATAAAAAAAAAATAAAAACCCCAGAAATGAATTCTCATCATCCGTAAACGCGACCACTTTTGCGCAAACCAATCAATAAACGCCGATTGCGATTTTTTTTATCGCAAATATGAGGAAGAATATAAATCGGCCAAAACCGATGAAAAAAAATGTTTTTTTATATTTTTTTTTTGGATTTGTATTTTAGCAAAAAGTAAGAAATTTGGGTTTTTTTGCAAAATTGTCGCTCTTCTTTTGTTTATAGCGGCGATCAGAAATAATGCAGAGGTGATCAAATACCACCAAAAGAAAGCTCTATTTGTGGGAAAAAAAGGACGCAAATTTCGTTTGGGTACAACGTCGCACGACCGCGCAATTTTCAGTTAAAGTGACGCAGTGCCGAATCGCAAAAAAGGCTCCGGTCCTAAAGTGTGAAATCCTTCCGGGGCTGAAGTGGTTAAACTTCCTGCTTCCTGCAGCAAATGCTGTCTGATCTACAGCGTATAGTGTGTGTTTCCTGAGCTACCTGTACCTGATTATCTGTTCCTGTGACCCGGCCTGCCTGACCTTGTTGATTTCCGCCTGCACCGACCCCCGGCTTGCCTACGACCATTCTCCTGTCTGATCCTCCGATACCTTTGCTGCCCGACCCTCGTGCCATCCTGCACTCCTGAGCCACCTGTCTACTCTACCAGGGGTTCCCGAATCAGGGTCGTAAGGGAGGTTGCCCGCTGCATAAGCCAGACTCTTCCACCAGGTACGTGACACTCACTGACAACTGGTGGATCCTTTAAAGAGTCTCTGAGAATGTAGAACTATGTTGCTCTCCTGCTTCCTTGTGCTACTTCAGGAATCAACTCCACTCCTGGCTGCACCCAAGCCTACAGGCCCCAAGGTCACCCCCCTCAGACTGGGGGCTCCCTTAAGGGTGAGGCCTGCTCCACAGCCTCTGCTACATTCTCTTCTCTTCCACCCAAACTCTCCTCCCACCTGCTGACAGATTACTGTATTTAAGGAGGCCTGCCCCCTGCCAGGCCAAACTGTGGATTGGTCAGGGATCCTTGTCATACATCAGAAAGTGACACCTGCTCATCCATCCCCTTTTCCAGAGCTTTCCTAGCTCAAAAAGGGAGGAGTATCCAAGGGGTGTTTCTTCCTGCAATCTCTAGCCCTCCCTGAGCCACTCCCCAGCTAAGATCAAAACAACCAGGCCTGCACTCACTGTCAGGCCTGACTAGATTTTACTTCTCCTATCAAAAATCTACAAAAAAATAGAGCACCTATCACTATGGGGGTGCTACACATTTATGCTGTATACTGTTTTTTTGATTGGTTTTGGATGTTTTGGTTTTTGTACCTTGGCCTGTTAGCCTGCTGCTGCATGTGCCTACCCTGTTTTCTTTTGTCATTATATGTGTCAAAAATCTAATAAAAAGGTTTTAAAAAAAAAATCAGACTGGCTGGTTGTACCCAAGTTGTACTCTCAGCCTGCTCATACATGGTTCTAATCTCGGGCGGTCCCCGCTGAAATGGCTGAGACTCAAATTATCTATGTCCCCTCCTACGACCTATCCTGCCTAACCTGTTTAAAAAAATGTTTGCATACTTACCTTTTTTTAATCTGCTCCGGTTGGATCACGAGAAAACCCACAGCACCGGCTATGTCTGGGAGCACTCAACTGGGAATTCTGGGAGTCGTGATGTCACCCATAGGCTCCCATGGCCATGTGGTTTTTTTTTAGCTACACTAAGGCTTTAAGGAGCAGCAGTAGTTCAATCTTCTGCTCTGTCCTCCTTGTTGCATGCTGCTTGTCTTCATGTGTTCACTTCAGAATACTTGATTGGCTTTCAGTTCTGCCCCACCCTCTCCAAGTCTGTGTGCTAGTTTACATGGGATTACATGAGGTTGATACCAAGACAAACTCATGTACTTACACTAGCTGCATTAAGAAATACATTTTATCAAAATGCATACATTGGTAATTCCTTTATATCTGCCTGGATGCAACTTAAAAAAGTAGCTTTATTTCTATCTATGTCCAACTAAAGAGATTTCTCTTTACTTGCTGTTCCTGTGAGACCCAAAACAAGGAGAGGGAGTGAAATCTTCCCAGCAGGGATAATAAGGATGGGAAAGAACTTCTAACCCTTACCCACTCTGTTCAAAGTTCCAATAAGAAAGCATTATGGCCTCAGGTGGGCTTTACAGTCTTTGGTACCAAAGACTTATGTGATGCGGCTCCACTTTTCAGCAGCACACTTCCCAATTCAATTACAGAGGTGTTACTTCATCTGTTCAATGAGACACCCGAGTGCAATTATCATCATGCACACCTGGGCCGGGCCCATTTTCACTATTCTATTGCGGTAACATTACATCTCCTCAATGTGCATACATGAGTTGTAGTGCCATTCAACTTGAACAGCAACCAAGCTCACCAAGGCAATGTGCATGTCTTGCAGCATGCAGCTACGCATGGCAATGCACCACGGTGTGCCGTGCGTTGTAGAGTTTGGTGCTTGCAGAGGACACAAACAACTGTTCCTTTTCCTACCCAGGATGACTGCACAGTTCTGGTCCCATGCATCCCTGAAGGTGATAGGTCACATGACTAGGCTACTTAGAAACGCATCTCTGCAGTAAACCTAAGCTGGAAGAGCAACAGTTTACTTGCCTGCACAGTCCTGCAAATATATAAAGATAACATTTCCATGCATGCATTACAAAGTGGTGGTTTTTCCACTTAAAAAACCCAATATACACACACTTGGAATTCCCCTTTAAGCATCCTAGAAGCAATGCATTGTTTTATCTATGGCACAGTAAAGACATTTTTTTCCAAGAGAGGAAATAGACAAGCAGACAGCTTCCTTCCTGGCCTATTACTAAATGACTTCTTTTTTCAGATCTAATAGGCTGGTGGTGTGATTGCCCAGTGTGACTGGCCGTCCTGTTGTAGCACACACAGACAAAAGATAAATCCACAAATGTAGATCAAGCCCGTATATAAACAAACCAGTTAATAAGGAGGGACATAAAGGACGGTTTGTTATATTTTCACATGACAGATTACACTTTAAAACAATGGTGGACAGAAAGTCATCCATCTACAATTTATGAAGCCATGATATGACTCTTTTTCTTTCTCTTTACTCTACAATCTTTTCTTTATCTTTCGTTAACAGTCTCCTGATTTTTACATCTAGGCAATGTTTACCTCCTAGCATCTGGTAGGTAGACTGCTGACACTGTAGCCAAATAGTGCAAGGTGCAACCTATTACTAGTTATTGGCAATGCTATCACACAGCCAGAATATCATATTTATATTGATTATTAGTCATTGAAACGAGTAAACCAATTCACAAAGCAGTAATAGGTGTGAATATATGAATATGGTATGTATATAGTCAAGCTAGAAAAACTGAACTGATTGTTGAACAAAAGCATTACAAAGCTATAGTAGACTGTGTAACTGCTATGAGACATTGAAGCAGTGGTATTCCTTGTGTTTGTGAATCCAGGATCCTTCCTGTATGGACCACCTAGATCAGGGGTAGACAACTTTTGAGAGAGGGAGATCTACCCGAACAACAAAGATCAGGGTGCGCAGAGAGAGTCCCCAAATGTAGGATTATGTCAGCCCAAAATGTATAAGAAAAGTATAACAAAAATGTAAAAAAGTACCAATTTTATTAGTGGAATATTTTAAAAGCTGACATACTTGTACCAAAGACTGGCGAAGGAATAAAAATCACATGTGCATAACATGAATACAGACAGCTGACATGATGGTGATTGCTTAGTTACAATTGAAGCAAAACTGCTACATGAAGGGAAACCCCAACACGTTTCAGAATACAGATTCCTTCTTCAGGGGGTTGGAATTAATGAGCAGAATAGTTGTTATAGCCAAAGCGACATAAGCAACAATATACCAGTCAAGCATTTAAAAACCAATAGAAATGTCCATCATGGCAACAGGAGAACTTGCATGGCAAAGCATGGATCCACATGAAAGCCCATTTTGGCTGTTTACGACCCTAACATTGGTTCTGGTGTTATAGACCTGGGCTTTCACGTGGATCTATGCTTTGCCATGCAGGTTTTCCTGTTGCCATGATGGACGCTTCAATTGGCTGTTAAATACTTGAATGGTGTATTGTTGCTTATGTCACTTTGGATATAACAACTATTCTACTCATTAATACCAACCCCTTGGAGAAAGAATCTGTATTTCGAAATGCGTTGGAGTTTTGCTTAAATTGCAACTAAGCAATCACCATCATGTCAGCTGTCTGTATTCATGTTCTGCACATGTGATTTTTATTCCTTCACCAGTCTTTGGTCCATGTGTGTCAGCTTTTAAAATATTCCACTAATAAAACTGGTACTTTTTTACATTCTTGTTATACTTTTCTTATACAGTTTGGGCCAACATAATACCACATTTAGGGACTCTCTCTGCACAATTTCAGTAGGGATGATGGCCCATTCCTTTTCAACTATGTTCCCTCACACCTGTCAGATTACCAGCCATGCAACACTACCCAAACAAATTTTTTATCTTTTTTTTCACACAAATAGAGCTTTCTTTTGGTGGTATTTAATCACCACTGGTTTTTTTATTGTTTGCTAAATAAACAAATAGCAACCAAAACTTTTGAAAAAAAAACAAAACTTTTTCATAACTTGTTATAAAATTTTGGAAACAGGTAATTTTTCTCCTTCACTGATGTGCGCTGATGAGACTGCACTGATGGGCACTGATAGGCTGCACTGATGGGCATTGATGAGAAGGCACGGGTGGGCTCTGATGAGGATGCACAGATAGGCGGCACTGATGGACACTGATGGGTGGCATTGATAGGCAGCCCGGATTGGCGGCACTGATGGGAAGCACTGATAGGTGGCACTGATGGGCACTGAGAGGCGGCACTGATGGGCACTGATAGGCGGCACTGATGGGTGACATTGATAAGGAGGCACTGATGGGCACTGATTGGCAGCACTGTTGGACACTGATTGGCAGCACTGGTGGGCACTTTTTGGCAGCACTGGTGGGCACACATTGGCAGCACTGGTGGGAATACATTGGCAGCACTGTTGGACTGCACTGATAATCAGTGCCCTGATTATCAGTGTAGATGTCTCTTTTAGAGAAGCTGGTTATTGGCTCTCTTCTCTGATCCTCATGCTGTCGCCCTCACATTTTTGTAAATATTTTATTATTTCTTTTCATGTGACAACACTGAAGAAATGACACTTTGTTACAATGTAGAGCAGTGAGTGTACAGCTTGTATAACAGTGTAAATCTGCTGTCCCCTCAAAATAACTCAACACACAGCCTTTAATGTCTAAATTGGTGGCAACAAAAGTGAGTACACCCCAAGTGAAAAAGTCCAAACTGGGACCAAAGTGTCAATATTTCTCTTTTCAATAATTTTTATTAGAGTTATAGTGTTACAGAATAAACAACATGCTCAGTACAAATAGCACACAGATGTTCCATCTGGTCACAATAAAATGGAGTAATGCTATTACCCAGTGAACCATACTGGGTGAATGAATAGATATATCAAACAACTTGAGGGGTATAGCCATTAATGCAAGCTCTTAGAATAGTACCAGACGGGGGAGAGGAAAGGGTATGGGAGGGGGGTGGGGGGGTACCAGTGTTCCAGTCTACCGGTGAATGATTCCAGGGAATTAGGCTTTGACGGTGCACTTCGGGTGGGAAAGCCAAGGTTCCCAAGTAGATAGAAATTTAGGTAGTGACAGGTTTTTCCTTGCTAGCATTTTTTCCATTTCGCACTGCAGATTGAGATCTGCAATTGTTGCTTGGAGGGAAGGAGGATCAGGGGATTTCCACTTCCTGGTAATATTTAATTTGGCGGCCAGTAGTATATGTATTATGACTGTCCTAAATTTCCCGAGAAGGTTGTCTAAGTTTAGGTGCAGGATTGCAAGTTCAGGGTTAGGGAGTAGTGGGTTTTGTGTGATAGAGGAAATCAGGGCAAAGATTTGTTTCCAGAATGTGGTTAAGGTTTTACAGGACCAGAGAATGTGGGAGAGGGATCCGATGGATCCACATTCTCTCCAACATGTGTTAGGGGAGTTTGGGTATATTTTAGATAGCCTGTAAGGAGTGAGATACCACCTATGAGTAGTTTTATGGAATAGTTCCCAATGATTACTGCAATGGGAAGCTTTGCAGGTGTATAGGTATGATTTGTTCCATTGGTCTATTGTTGTGGTTCTGTTCAGTTCTATGTCCCATTTCAGTTGTGAGGGGGGTTGCTGTTGTGAGAACTTCTCTAGGAGGAAGTTATAGATTGTGGAAATGCTGTGTTTTGGGTGGGTTGGTTGGGATATAAATAAGTGGATCGGTGCTGGAATGGACGTCGAGGTCGGAAGGTTCAAGGTTTGCATAAGGTGGGCAATTCTGGAGTAGTTGTATTGTTCTGACTGTGGTAGGTTAAATTGCTTGTGTAGGGTAGTAAATGGTTGGAGGGACAAATTTGGTTTTATGTCTTGTATGTGATGTATACCCAAGGAAGACCATTTCCTCAATGAGATATCTGGGATTAAGGTCTCTACGGCCGAGAGTGGGATGAGATATTTTTGAAGGGGGTGCTTGGGGGACTCAGATGATGGAAGGCTTTGCCAAGTTTGGAAAGAGGCTTTTAAAGTAGGGGGAAGCGTCGATTGTGGCAATTTTATGCCAGCTGACAAGAGTAGGAGTGAGTTTGTCAGTATATTGGTAGGAGGGCCGTTGGTCTCCAGCAGAGACCAGGGTTTGTTGCTGGTGGGGTGCCACCAATAGTATATTTGGTCCAGAGCCGCCGCCTTAAAGTAGGTTTGGATGTGAGGCATACCTGTGCCTCCTTTGAAGTGGGGCCGTATAAGTGTGGTGCAGGGAGCTCGGGGGGGTTTGTTTGCCCAGATGAACTGCGATATCATTTTTTGTATCGTGTGAAAGAAGGATTGGGGGATTGGGATGATAAGAGTTCGGAAAAGATAGAGTAGTTTGGCCAGAATCAGCATTTTGAATGCAGCTATTCTTCCTAATGTAGAGAAGTATTTAGATCGTACTTCTTTGAAGAGTTTTGGAAGCTGTTTCAGGAATGTTTTGTAGTTAGAATCAAATAGTTTGTGAGGCAATGGTGTTAGACTAATACCTAGGTAGGGAATGGATTGGTCCGACCAAACGTAGGGTAGGGTTCTTTTTAGATGAGCGGCCAAATTTACAGGAATGTTGAGGGGAAGGATGGTGGATTTAGTCGAGTTCAATTTATAGTAGGATACCAGGGAGAATTGGTGGAGAGTGTGCTGAATTGCAGGGAGTGAACGTTTTGGTTGAGAGAACATAAGTATCGTGTCATCTGCAAAAAGGCTGATCTTATTATCTGTTCCTGAGGGGGAGATGCAGTGGATGTTCTGATCTTGTCTAATTTTAGTTGCTAGGGGCTCCATTAAGAAGGCAAAGATGATAGGGGATAGGGGGCATCCCTGACGGGTGCCATTAGAGATCTGGATTGGTTTGGAGAGCATTCCGTCAGTCAGAATTCTGGCAGAGGGGTTGGAGTACAGGGCCAGGATAGCGTCTAAAAACCTACCCTCAATACCGAATTTGAGGAGGACCTCCCTGAGGAAGCCCCAGTGGACCCTGTCGAACGCCTTCTCTGCATCCAGGGATAGGAGCAGAGAAGGCGTTCGGTTTTCTGTGATCTGGTGGATTAAATTAATCATTCTCCTGGTGGCATCAGGTGCTTGTCTGTTCGGAACAAAGCCAACCTGGTCCGGTGGATCAGGTCTGGGAGTAGGTGTTGAAGTCGGGAGGCCAGGATCTTAGCGAAAAGTTTGATGTCTGTGTTGAGGAGTGAAATTGGTCTGTAGCTAGCAGTTGTGGTTGGATCTTTACCTGGTTTCAGAATTGTTACTATGGTGGATTTCAACATTTCAATAGGGTAGGAGGCAGAGGAGGCAGCAGCATTGAAGATGGCGGCGAGTTTGGGTGAAAGAAGCTCCTTGAATATCTTATAAAATTCGTTACAGTATCCGTCTTCCCCTGGAGCTTTGTTGCTTGGGAGGGAGTGGATTGTCTTCTCCACTTCCAGTGGTGAGAAGGGAATTGCTAATTGTTCTAGTTGCTCGGGGGGGGGATTTTGGGTAGATTTACGGAGTTAAGAAACTCCTGTATCTGGGACAGAGTCGGTTGCGGTGTTTGTGGATCCTCTTTAAGATTATACAGGGCGTAGTAATAGTCGCTAAATGCGTCTGCAATTTCTTGTGGGTTGGTCAAAGGCTTCTGGGTTGTGGGGTGGTGGATCAAGGAGATTTTAGCCTTTGAGGATGGGGGTTTAGATAAATGGGCCAAAAGGGCGCTTGGTTTGTTGCTCAGGGCATAGTAGTTTGCTTTTTTTTTCTTAAGCTCAATTTCATACTTGTGGGTGAGGATGGATCTAAGCTTGTTTCTCCATACATTGAGTTCTGTGGTTGTTTGTGGAGAGGGTTGTTGCTTATTTATTTTATCCAGATGGTCAATTTTGGTAAGAGCCTCGTCAATCTGCTGATTCCTCTGCCTCCTAGTGATAGCGCTTAGTTTCATTAAAACTCCTCGCATATAAGCTTTGTAAGTCTGCCATAAAGTAAAACAGTTCACATTGGGAGTTTTGTTTATCTCAAAAAAAGCCTGGTGCTCTTCCTTGATGGTTCGGATGTTGGCAGGGTCTGCAAGTAGTTAAGTTAAGTCTCCAGGAGTTCGTGACGGTTTTCAGACGGGGGCCCACAGTGATGGAAATGGGAGAGTGGTCCAACCAGGATATGGGGCCAATAGACGAGTCTGATATTTCTTGGAGGGTTCTTTTATCAACGAGAAAAAAGTCTATCCGGGAGTATGAGAGTTGGGAATGTGAAAAGAAAGAGAAATCAGTTTCTGCTCCATGTTGGCATCTCCAAACATCGTACAGTCCGAGGGAGCGGATGAGTGGGTTGAGGGCCGGTCTGCGGTGTCTGGTGGTGGGCTTGGCGTCTAGTGATGGGTCTCCTATTAAGTTAAAGTCTCCTCCTATGATGGTCCTAGAAGCTGTATTTAAGGGTATTTTGCGGCAAAGTTTTTTGAAAAACCGGAGGGGGTGTTTATTCGGTCCGTATATGTTCACAATGGTAAAAGGGGTATTGTTCAATACACATGAGAGGATAATGTATCTTCCAGCGGGGTCCATCGTGGATTGTTGCACTGAGATGGTCAGGGAGTCCCTGATAGCTAAGAGAACTCCCTTCTTCTTTTTATTTCCAGAGGCCAGAAAAATTTGTTTGTAGTTCGCCAATGTAAATTGGGGGGTCTTTTGGGCAGAGAAGTGGGTCTCCTGGGCCATGATTATATCGGCCTTTGCTTTGTTCGCTTCTTTAGCTAGTAAGGATCTTTTGTACGGGGAGTTGAGACCTCTGACATTCAGAGATAGGATTTTGATTGGCATCGTGCAGCCTGTTAGTGTTGCAGGAAGCTGATGTATATTAGAGTTTTCTTTTTAAGTGGAGTGGGAACAGTGCTGGTACCCGGGGTTATGAGTAAAAAAAGGGAGACCTAGAGGGAGGGGTCCCGGTCTCAGGGCGCAGTTTTCCTGCTGCGCTCAAAAAAAGGGCAGATGGGGGTGCAAGGTCCACCAACAAAAACTGGAGGGTGAGACCAAGGCAAACAGTTCAGGCAAACGGCACCGTTGAGTGGAGTCCTGGGCTTTCGGCATCAGTTGTTGCGAGGACAACCGGGTAGGGTGGATCTCCTCATCCCGCCTGTTGCAGCTCGTTGGTGTCCATGGGGGAGTTGTAGCGTTCCTGGTCGGTGGGGAAGTTTTGTGGTAGAATATGCCACGTTTGCAGGAGGCGAAGGCCCTCTTGTAGTGTACGTGCTACAAAAGTTTTGTTGAGATGAGTAATCAAGAGCTTGTTCGGGAAGCCCCATTTGAAAGGTATCTTGTGGTTAAGCAGAGCTTTCGTTATGGTGGCTAATTGGCGTCGATTTTCCAGCGTAGCTTTGGAGAGATCCGCGTATAGTTGGTCTGGTAGTCTATTGCTCCTCCTCGCTGCGTACATAACTCTTTCCTTGGTGTTGAAAAAGTGTATACGGGCCAGTACGTCCCTGGAGGTGGTCTGGGGGAGATGTGAAGGTTTCGGCAGTCTGTGCGCTCTGTCGATTTCCAGTTCTCTATCCGTCAGATCCGGAATGAGTGCCCGCATCATGGATTGTAGGAAGGTTTTCAGTTCCGATTGTTGGATCGATTCTGGTACATTTCGAAATTTGATATTATTTCTGCGTGAGCGATCTTCTAGATCTGCTAGTTTCAGGTGGATCAGTTGAATATCTTCTTCATGTGACGTGATCGCGTCCACCATTTCGTTGTGAGCTTTTGGAAGTTCTCCGACTGCTCTTTCTATGGTCTGGATGCGTTGCTCATGTTTCTGTACCGTGGATAACATGGGGGAGAGTACCGATGAAAGGTCTAGATGCAGAGTGTGTCTTAAGGATAGCAACATATCTTTCATGACCTGTTCAGAAACAGGTTTGTCAGATACGGATAGATCATCCAGGGCTGGCTTAGTTTGGGATGAAGGGATCATAGGATCGTTCGTAGGAAAGATCGATTGCTCGAACGATGTTTCATTCAGAACGAGCGGAGGAACGATCGAACGGGCGATTTCGGGCTCTTCCGTTCTTAGTTTAGATTTTGCCGGGCTCGAAGTAGTTGGAGAGGGTGGGGGTGACAACTCACCCGATTCACCTGGAGGAGTGAAAGATCCATGTAGTCCCCTCTGGGGTGATGAGAGAGCTATGGCTGTGTCTCCTACTGTGGGAGCGGCGCCATCTTGGGTCCCCATGCGGCCTGGAGCTGGATAGAAATCTGTCAATTTCCTTGGGGCTTTAAAGTCTTTTCTTCTTTTGGACATTTCTGGAGGTGCTAGAGGAGATCAGGTATGCGTGGAGTAGTTGAAAGTCCCGTTGTCTGTCGTGGATCAGTCGTTCTTAGCCGTTTAGCACAGGAGCTGTGGAGTTAGGCAGCCATTCAGCAGTGTCGTCAGGCCACGCCCCCCCCAAAGTGTCAATATTTTGTGTGGCCACCATTATTTTCCAGCACTGCCTTAACCCTCTTGGGCATGGAGTTCACCAGAGCTTCACAGGTTGCCACTGGAGTCCTCTTCCACTCTTCCATGACGACATCACGGAGCTGGTGGATGTTAGAGACCTTGCACTCCTCCACCTTCCATTTGAGGATGCTTAATAGGGTTTAGGTCTGGAGACATGCTTGGCCAGTCCATCACCTTTACCCTCAGCATCAGCAAGGCAGTAGTCGTCTTGGAGGTGTGTTTGGGGTCATTATCATGTTGAAATACTGCCCTGCGGCCCAGTCTCCGAAGGGAGGGGATTATGCTCTGCTTCAGTATGTCACAGTACATGTTGGCATTCATGGTTCCCTCAATGAACTGTAGCTCCCCAGTGCCAGCAGCACTCATTCAGCCCCAGACCGTGACACTCCCACCACCATGCTTGACTCTAGGCAAGACACACTTGTCTTTGTACTCCTCACCTGGTTGCTGCCACACCCGCTTGACACCATTTGAACCAAATAAGTTTATCTTGGCCTCATCAGACCACAGGACATGGTTCCAGTAATCCATGCCCTTAGTCTGCTTGTCTTCAGCAAACTGCAGGCTTTCTTGTTCATCATCTTTAGAAGAGGCTTCCTTCTGGGATGACATCCATGCAGATCAATTTGATGCAGTGTGTGGCATATGGTCTGAGCACTGGCAGGCTGACCCCCACTCCTTCAACCTCTGCAGCAATGCTGGCAGCACTCATACATCTATTTCCCAAAGACAACCTCTGGATATGATGCTGAGCATGTGCACTCAACTTCTTTGGTCGACCATGGCGAACCTGTCCTGTTAAACCGCTGTATGTTCTTGGCCATTGTGCTGCAGCTCAGTTTCAGGGTCTTGGCAATCTTCTTATAGCCTAGGCCATCTTTATGTAGAGCAACAATTCTTTTTTTAAGATCCTTAGAGAGTTCTTTGCCATGAGGTGCAATGTTGAACTTCCAGTGACCAGTATGAGAGAGTGAGAGCGATAACACCAAATTTAACACACCTGCTCCCCATTCACACCTGAAACCTTGTAACACTAACAAGTCACATGACACCGGGGAGGGAAAATGGCTAATTGGGCCCAATTTGGACATTTTCTCACTTTTGTTGCCAGCGGTTTAGACATTAATGGCTGTGTGTTGAATTATTTTGAGGTAACACCAAATTTACACTGTTATACAAGCTGTACACTCACTACTTTA
The DNA here is from genome assembly GCA_018402905.1 of Glandirana rugosa. Taxonomy (NCBI): domain Eukaryota; kingdom Metazoa; phylum Chordata; class Amphibia; order Anura; family Ranidae; genus Glandirana; species Glandirana rugosa. Next base: position 702,917 of record BLSH010464812.1, read on the forward strand.
CATTGTAGCAAAGTGTCATTTCTTCAGTGTTGTCACATGAAAAGATATAATAAAATATTTACAAAAATGTGAGGGGTGTACTCACTTTTGTGAGATACTGTTTACAGTTTATTTAAAGAAAAAAAAAGCACAAAATGCACAAAAAAAATCACATCACGAACGCAGCACGTGCAAATCTATTGAAGTCTATTACACACAAAACATGGGAAAAAAGACCCCCGACCCTTTTCCAAAAACTCACTGGCTGCAAAATGCATAGATGTGACCATGTACCATAGGAAATGGACTGTAGTGTGTTTTTGCAAACTGCAAAATGCACTAAAAAAACACATAGGTGTGAACGCAGGGTAAGAGCAGAGCACAGGGGTCATTAGTATGTAGAGCAGAAGACAGGGGTCAATAGTTTGACAGGCAATGCATAGAGCCAGCAGTTTTTAGGGCAGTGTACAAGGGTCAATAGTTTATTGAGCAGAGTAAATGGGTCAGCAGGGCAGAGTACAGGGGTCAGCAGATTGTAGGACAGAGTATAGGGGTCAGTAGGGCATAGTACAGGCTGTGCAGGGCAGTGTACAGGGTAGCAGGGCAAAAGACAAAGGTCAGCAGGATACTGTACACAGCGTCGGTAGTCTGTAGGGTAGAGATTTCCCTCATATGCTGAGCAGAGAATTGTAGTAACACATTGCTGCTAGCTCTCCTAGCACACTGGTCCCCACCAGCATTCTATTCTCATCCATTCCGTGTCACACACATGCATCTTGGATTGACGTGAGAGGAGCCCTGCTGGGATCAGCACAGCACAGAAAGGCATGTCGCTTCCTGCATCTCTCTGTAGGTGGAGGAGGAACACTTCAGATGGAGAGTTGGCATAGCCGGTATGCATTCTACCTGTCACCTGCCCGCAATTGACAGGTTGCCGACCCATCTGTTAGGGTTTTATTTTCAATAAATTATTTTTCAAATCACACTTTTGATTCAAGTATCTATAATAAAGGAGTGCCAAATCTTGTTTTTCATATTTTCCTGCTTGTTATTTAAAGCTGAAATCTAGGAAGTTAACTAAAAATAGCAATTCATCTAGGTGTGCATTCATTAAAAAATCATTAAGGTTAATTGAATTTGCAATCCCTACACAGCAGTAATCGGAGGGGGGCAGCACAAGGAGCAAATTCGTTGTGCTGCAGTACTCATGTGATAACAAAAGTTAGACTTATTGAAGGAGAGAGCAGAGTGAGAGAGAGACAAGCCCATCAGTCTGCTGCTTCTAATTCACTGTCCAATTACAGGCCAGGGGAGGGACAAGACCTAGTTATATAACTTAACTGCAGTAGAAAAAAGTCAGGTCCCCAGGTTGGCTGGCAGAACTGGTCTAAATCATGGAAGGAATGAAAAATAAATTCACAGATTGAGCTGTGTTCTTAGCTGTTTTCTAAATGTGTGTTTTTTTACTTGGCATATGCAGTATGTTCCCGAGGATTGCTCTTAGAAAAATGAAAATATAACATACATTGAGTGTTGTATTGCCCTTTGAGAAACCCTCTTCCTTTGTATTAATTACAATTACATGATAAAACCAGCCTCGCCATGTCATAAAGAGCAAAAAGACTTCCCAATAGGGTGGAGCAACACAGTGAATGTGACTATGGATGCACGCCATGTCAGAAACATCTGCCCTGCCAGATGATATTAGAACCCTATGAAAGGAAACTGCCTTTCTTCTTTCTTCTTTTTATTCCAGAGCACATCCTGCCAAACTACCAACTCAACTGAAGCATTTTGCTTCCTCTAAAGATTTTCCCATCTATAGACGAGTGTTACAGCATTCTTTTCACACACATTACATTACAATCTCAGTTCTGATACTCTCACCAACTATATATCAGTGTCTTCATTGCAGAACTGAGGACATTTCATTACAATTAGAAAGCATTACAGTTAATACTGTTACCATTACCACCTGTGACAGTTTTAATGGAAACCTTAATGTATTTCTGTGTGCACCCCGTGGTGGGGTGCTTTTGCCCAGTTCGTTGAACGATCGGTTTGTGTCCCAGACCCGACATATTACATGAGATCTTGGGACTTGTGTTACGTTTATTAAATTATTTTAGTGTCCACAAGGTGTTGGTGTAAGTTTCCCATTCATGGACATGTTGTGAATTAATTTTACACTGTTTAATATAGGTTGTGTTGCAAGGACGAGTGTGCACTATACTTAACTGTGGGGGAGTGAAGGCAGGTGCCTACTATATGCTGTATTTTTGTGTTATACACCTTTAAATGTTGGCTTATGTATCTAGGGGGCTAATGTACTTTGTGATATGGCTTCCCCTGCATGTGTGTCACTTCTGGTTTTGTTGGGCAGGGGAACTGGCCTCGTGGTAGAGGAGTAAAGTGTGAGAGCTACAGAGTAAGTGTATCTTGTGGTCCCCATTTTTGACCACATTCCCCTCCAATGGGACCTGTTCTTGCATATGGACTTGTTGTAAGGACTTCTGTAAGCTGATGGTATGAGCAGCACCAGTGGCTTCACTAGGGGTCAGAGGCAGCACCCCTAGGAACACTATAGCAAATCTATGTGAGTACGTGAGGATAATGTTATGCACTAAAATGTTCTGTTTCAAGGGTGAATCATCTATAGTTTCAGCAAATGGGGTTTTCGTTCTGAAGAGAAGTTGTCTGTGTTGGTTACTGGGGAGTGAAGATCAAGGGTTTAATAATGTATAGTCATGGTGTATCACCACAAGGAATTGGGAACTGGGAGCAAAACTGCAGTTAACCCTCTGGATTAAAGAGAAGAGTGCTGAAGAGTAACAAAAGTAATGTAATCAACCTTAAAAGGTATGTACTTTTGTGGTGAAGGAGTACCAAAAGGATAATCGGTCAAATGACAGTGGAAGTTATGATGGTAGCATGTGGCGGGGGTCCTGGGAGTGAGGGAACAGCTTAGTATTTCATGTTCCCCATTTAGTGGCAGGACTTTCATATTGGAGCTCACTCTGCTATGGGGCCTGCCTAGAGACCAGGCCTGAAGCACAGTGTGATAGGCCTTGTGAAGTGAAGTATAGTAGCTTTCCTGTATACCCAAGGGAGGAATATAGCTAAAGGTGCACACTTATAACGTGAGACAAACTGGTAAAGTTAATTACCTGTTCAGTAATACTTTCTGAAAATGCTTCAGAGTCAACTGTCGGGACAGGTAGGAACAGACCATGTCACCGGCTGCAAAAGAAAGACATGATCCCTCTGTAAGGGTGTGCTACAGTAACTGTTTTAGAGCTTCTAGCCCAAAAGGATTAGCGCTCCCAGAATATATGGCCATTAAAAACTGATATAGTGTGAGGTGTTCCTCAGGTGCCCCTAGGGAGCTATATTCTGGTTAGACCCTCCCAACATACAGACTCCTGCAGACTCTTTCTCCAGATTCCTGTCCATAACAAGGAAAAATACATAGCACAAGTACATAGCAAGGTATGAACTTTGAGTTTGAGAGCCGGAGGAGGTTATTGCCGCACTTGTGTTCAATTGATATCTACAAGTCTGTCTGCCGCGGTCATATGGAAGTTGTATTTTATTCATTCACAGATCTGTATGAATGAATGATGTAATGAATGATGTCGTTGTATGGGCAGAGCCACGTACAGCCACACAAAATTTCAAACTGAGAGCTGCCTCAGAGGAGGAGAACCCCAGCATGCTGCCAGAGGGGAGGTCAGTTTGGGGTTGAAGAGTTGGCTTGGCACAATGTTACACCTTAAATAATAGGTGGATTTAGTATTTAACGGGACCCTGTCACAGTATACAATGTTTCCATCCAAGCAAATTCCTATAAAGAAGGGGGAACATACTTGCCTTTCCTACCATTCAGTGCTGCCCTGTTGCAGAGAACTGGTTCCTCAAATTCTTCGGGGAATCTGACACTTTTAGGCCTTTCAATCTCCTGGGTCCCTGCTTTGCATGCCCTTTCCCTCAATGTCATGTAAACAGCTGAAGTTCCAGTCTGCAAGCAGGAGTGGATTCTGCCTAAATGCTTCCAGCAATAACTAGTGATGGTGATTTTTAGGTCTTTTTTAGGTGGCGGCACTTGAGTATTGGTTGTTGTTGTGCACAGAAGACCATATAAGAAAGACTTTTTGAAGCATGAAATATCACATAATGTGATGAACACTTTATGGACAGCTTTTGTTTGCTTTATTTTTTCACTTTTTATATGCATTGAGCATTGAGAGCACAATTGTGTTAAATAGATGCACTATTGGGTGTTTAATATTTGGTACTATATATAATCACTGTTTTTTACCTAGTACAGTAATATATGATTCATATTTTATAGCACTGAAGTGTGAGATAGCTGCAGCTTAAAACAACATGAGCTTCCACTGTGGAGTCTCTTACAAGTCAGAGATAGGACTACAGATCACAGGGTGCCTTGGTGGGGCCTGTAGCTTGCGCATGCATTTGCAAATTTGTGCAACTAAACCCCTGTTTTTAAATGCATACTGTTAGACAGGTTAATTTGGTTAGTCGCTGCTGGCCGGTAAGAAGAGCTTGGTATTTGCCTTGGATTTATCCCTGGCCCTTGTTTTTTCTGTCTGTTGCCCTCCAATGCTCCTTGCTGCAAAGGCCAGTTATAGGTGTAGGCAGTGGTCATTGTTTGGTAAGCTTAAAACAACTACTTCATTTTATTTTATTTTATTCATTTTATTTCATTTAACTTGGGCTAAATATAATTTCTTTGAGTAGCATGTTTTTTTTTTAAGATTTGAATATTTATACATAGCCAATGGCCCCCTTAGGGGTGGCTGGTTAATGTGGGTTCTCCTGATCACACTGCCCTCAATCACACTGTTCCGCACATCCGGAGACACAGAACTGGTACTTTGTTTTGTTTTTTCTTTTATTAGGGGTTTTGAACTTGGATGGGGTAGGGATGATTATGGGATGCCCAAGAATTGAACAGTTATTTACATGGGACCTCTATATACACTCGCCAGTATATACACTTCTCCATCTTCCTCCAGCACAACACTTGCTGACCGTTACACTCCTTGTACTTCTCTCCAGCCCAACACTTGCTTCTCACAGGTGAGACCTGAAAGGATATTTATCAGGCCTCCAACATCTTCTTCCAGTCTAGCTAGCACATGGTGAGGCCTGCTGTAGTTGAAGCAGAGCCTCTGGACCACCCATTACAGGCACAGGCTAATATCCTCCATTGCAGGGCCATCTTAATAACATCATGGGCCCCTGGGCAAAGTAATGCACTAGGGCCCCTACAAGGGAGATAGTGACCTGCGGCGCGCTATATGCGCAATAGCAAGGAGTAAGTGTGGCTAAATGATGCTACATATTGGGCATGGCTTTTGAGTCTGATTAGAAACAACAAAAACACACAACTATGTAATAATCCCAAATTTAATTCACCCCCCTATACACACTGTCCCTCCCTCTCTACACACTACCCCCATCCCCCATATATACTGACTCCCTGTACACACTGCTCCAACTCCTTTTTGAAACTATCCCCCTCCTTGCACACACTGCCGCCATGTCATAAATGCCTCTTCCACCCGATCAGTGGCCTGTATTTATGTAAGACTTACACAGTACAAAGGGGGCAGGAGGGCACAGTAGAGGGGAGGTCAGTAGGGTACAGTATAGGGTGTAGTAATGTATAATGCCAGGTTTGGGAAGTATAGGTGGTATAGTGGCAGGTTTGGGTGTAGTGGGGGCAGTCAGTGTGCAATGAGGGGACAGTCAGTGTGCAGTGAGGAGCAGTCAGTGTGCAGTGAAGGGGCAGTCAGTGTGCAGTGAGGAGCAGTCAGTGTGCAGTGAGGAGCAGTCAGTGTGCAGTGAGGAGCAGTCAGTGTGTAGTGGGGGAGCAGTCAGTGTGCAGTGAGGAGCAGTCAGTGTGCAGGGGGAGTGACGTGTGACTGACGAGGAGTGACGTGTGACTGACGAGGGGGTGATGTGTGACTGACGAGGAG
>BLSH010464812.1:728076-741668 GCA_018402905.1 Glandirana rugosa
TCACATGTGACTATTATATATATATATATATATATATATATATATATATATGCACGCACAGTTTACTATATATCAGTGTACACTGTACATAAGGTATTTAGTACACTTGATGTGGTGTATTAAAATATATACAGCCTGTTATATATATATATACAATATATATATATATATATATATATATATATATACACACACATCGCATATTGAGTGTGCACTATATATCTGTCCATACGGTATATAGTACACTTGACGTGGTGTATTAAAATATATACAGTTTTTAACCCCTTAACCCCCAGAGCTCTTTTTTACATTTGTTGTTTAAGTAAAATCATTTTTTTATAGAAAATTACTTAGAAACCCTAAACATTATATATTTTTTTCAAACGCCCTAGAGAATAAAATGGCAATCATTGCAATACTTTTTGTCACACGGTATTTGCACAGCGGTCTTTAAAGCGCTTTTTTTTTTTTTTTTTTAAATCACTTTTTTGAGTTAAAAAATAAGACACCAGTAAAGTTACCCCAATTTTTTGTATATTGTGAAAGAGGATGTTATGCCGAGTAAATAGATACCATACATGTTACGGTTGAAAATTTCGCACATGCTGGAATGTGGGTTCTGTGAGACCCTTGTCCTCCACCTTAGGTTGGGCCACGTGTCGGATCCCAACAGGGGGACCTGGGGTTTCGGAACCTCGTCAACCTTCTACGAGCCACCTATTGCCTGTGTTTTACCCCCACGCTCAGGAATGTTGATAGGTCTACCTATACGAACTGAACACTGAACAGTTAGAAGTTCTATTTGATCAATCTGAAATATTAAGGTTTATGTTGATACACTGTTATGTTTGATTCTCATAGCTGGTACGCAAACGCTATACCCTGGTGGCGAACCTCAATCACATCAATGTCATACGTATTCATCCACGCTACCTACTCAGTACTTCTTGGATCTTGTAATTCATTTTCTTTCTAATGTATTACTGTTTAAGGAAAACTTCAATAAACTCTTGAAACAGAAAATTTCGCACACTTGCAGAATGGCGACAAACTCCGGTACTTAAAAACCTCCATAGGTGATGCTTCAAAATGTTTTAACGGTTACCAGGTTAGAGGTGCAGAGGAGGTCTTTTGCTAGAATTATTGCTCACACTACGGCGATCGCGGCGATACCTCACATGTGTGGTTTGAACATCATTTTCATATGCGGGTGTGAGTTACGTATGCGTTTTCTTTGCTGAACGAGCTCGCGGGGACAGTGGCGCTTTACATTTTTATTTTTTCATTTATTTTATTGTATTTTTTCTTTTAACACTGTTCCTTTAAAAAAAAAAAATCTGATCACTTTTATTGCTATCACAAGGAATGTAAACATCCCTTGTGATAGTAATATATGGTGACAGGTACTCTTTATGGAAGGATGAAGGAGGCCTAAAAGACCCCCCATACCTCCTTTACACTTCACAGTATTCAGATCGCCAAAAACGGTGATTCTGAATACTGTCATTTTTTAAAAATTGAAGACGATTCCCGTCTCCACAGGGACTCCACACAGCCGGCGTACGTGTCGGATCAGAGCTCCGGTCTCCCGGTGGGACGGGAGGCTGCAGAAGAGCGGCAGACGGTGGTGGGAGGGGGGATCGGCTGTTATCAACGGATAGCCGGCTGCCTGCTCTAAAAAACAGTACCAGGGTATAGCCTGTAGCTGCAGACTATACCCCGATACTTCCACTTAAAGCAGCCACCGTTTATAAACAGCGATCCGCGTTAAGTGGTTAAACTAATTTACAACAGCAGGGCCCGTTTCTGCGCCCAACAAAAGTAACTGCAAGGGGTTACAGTGTTCTGACACCGACAACACCCAAGGCCCAATTTTTCACCACCTATTTGACTGGGGCATGTTATCACAATTTTTAACCACTTAACGCAAATCGCCGTTTATAAACGGAGGTAGCTTTAAGTGGATGTATCGGGGTATAGCTTGCAGCTACAGGCTATACCCCAGTATCGTTTTTTAGAGCAGGTGGCTGGCTATCCGGTGACAATGGCCGATCCGGCTCGGAAGCCGCTCTGTCTTTATCCCAGAGAGCGGGAGGGGCCAACCCCCCTCCTGACATCGTCCACCGCTCTTCTCCGTTCTCCCGTCCCACAAGGAGACCGGAGTTCTGATCCGACACTTTTGGCCACTGTGTGGAGTCCCTGTGGAAGCTGGAATTGGCTTCAATCGGGCCTCCTTCGTACATTTCCGGAACGTCACTTCTGGTTTACTCAGCAGCAAACGGTACCGGTTTAAAAAAAATGACAGTATTCAGAATCATAGTTTTTGGCGATCTGAATACTGTGAAGTGCAAAGGAGGTACATAAAGAGTACCTGTCACCATATATTGCTATCACAAGGGATGTTTAGATTTTTTTTTTAAACAAACAGTGTTAAAAAAAAAAAAAAAAAAAAAAAAAATTGAAAGCGCCACCGTAACCGCGAGCTCGCGCAGCAAAGAAAACGCATACATAAGTCAGGCCCGCATATGAAAATGATGTTCAAACCACACATGTGAGGTATCGCTGCGATCGCCAGAGTGTGTGCAGTAATTCTAGCAAAAGACCTCCTCTGCACCTCTAACCTTGCAACTGATAAAAAATTGTAAAGCTTCGCCTATGGAGATTTTTAAGTACCGGAGTTTGTCGCCATTCCGCGAGTGTGCGCAATTTTCAACCCTAACATGTATGGTATCTATTTACTTGGTGTAACATCCTCTTTCACAATATACAAAAAAATTGGGCTAACTTTACTGTTGTCTTATTTTTTAACTCAAAAAAGAGATTTTTTTCCAAAATAATTGCGCTTGAAAGACCGCTGCGCAAATACCATGTGACAAATGTTATTGCAACGATCGCCATTTTATTCTCTAGGGTGTTTGAAAAAAAATATATAATATTTGGGGGTTCTAAGTAATTTTCTAGCAAAAAAAAGATTTTAACTTGTAAACAACAAGTGTAAAAAAGGGCTCCGGGGGTTAAGTGGTTAAACTAATTTCAACAGCAGGACCCGTTCCTGTGTCCAACAAGAGTAACTGCAAGGGTTTACAGTGTTCTGGCACCGCCAGCACCCAAGGCCCAATTTTTGCCACCTGTTTGACTGGGGGCTTTGGTCACAATTTGTAAACTAATTTACAACATCAGGCCCAGTTCCTCCGTCCAACAAGAGTAACTGCAAGGGGCTACAGTGTTCTGGCACCGCCAGCACCCAAGGCCCAATTTTTCGCCACCTGTTTGACTGGGGGGATTTTATCACAATTTTTTAACTAATTTACAACAGCATTGAAAAAATGACGTGCGGTTCCCCCCAAAATCCAAACCAAGCCCTTCAGGTCTGGTATGGAATTTAAGGGGAACCCGTGCCAAAATTAAAAAAAAAATTACGTGCAGTTCCCCTCAAAATCCAAACCAGGCCCTTCAGGATTGGTATGGAATTTAAGGGGAACCCCGTGCCATAATTTTTTAAAAAAATAACGTGCAGTTCCCCCCAAAATCCAAACCAGACGCTTATCCGAGCATGCAGCCCTGGCATGGCAGGGGGGGGTGGGGACAAGCGAGCGCCCCCCCCCTGAACCATACCAGGCCACTTGCCCTCAATATGGGGAGGATGCTTTGAGGTTGCACCCAAAGCACCTTGTCCCCATGTTGATGGGAAAAGGGCCTTATCCCCACAACCCTGGCTGGTGGTTGTGGGGGTCTGCGGGCAGGGGGCTTATCAGAATCTGGAAGCCCCCCTATGTGAATAGGTTTGGGGTACATTGTACCCCTACCCATTCACCAAAAAAGGAGTGTAGTGGAAAGAAAAACAAGAGGCAGTTTTTGACAAGTCCTTTATATTGTAAAATAGCTCTTTCTTCTTTCTTCCTCCATCTTCTCCTGGCCCGGTCCTCCTTCTGGTCTTCTGCTTCTTCTTTTAGACTTGTTGCTTTGTCTCTTCATCTTCAGTCTTCATCTTCTTTCTTCTTTTACCGCCGCTGCTCTCTCCGCTGCTGCAGCCCGGCCCCTGTGCGTCTTGCAGAATGGGCGGTCTTCTCGATGACAGTACATTTATAAGAAGGGGCGGGGCCACCCAGTGTCGTAACTGAGCGAACCTGCCCCCTTCTGATGCCATGTGATGCCAGAGGGGACGGGTCACCCATTTACGTCACCGGGTGGCCCCGCCCCTTCTTATAAAAGAACTGTCACCGTGAAGACCGCCCATTCGGCAAGATGCACAGGGGCCAGACTGCAGCAGCGGAGAGAGGGGCAGCGGTGAAAGAAGATGAAGACTGAAGATTGAAGATGAAGAGAGGAAGCAAGAAGGCTAAAAGAAGAAGACCAGAAGAAGGACCGGGCCAGGAGAAGATGGAGGAAGAAAGAAGAAAGAGCTATTTTACAAAATAAAGGACTTGTCAAAAACTACCTCTTGTTTTTTTTTTACACTACACTCCTTTTTTGGGGGGGGACGGGATGTGGGGGCCCCCTTATTAAAGGGGGCTTCCAGATTCCGATAAGCCCCCCCGCCCACAGACCCCCAAAGCACCGGCCAGGCTTGTGGGGAAGAGGCTCTTGTCCCCATCAACATGGGGACAAGGTGCTTTGAGGTGGGGGGGCGCTCATACCCATACTCCCCATGTTGAGGGCATGTAGCCTGGTATGGTTCAGAAGGGGGGGGGGCGCTCAATCGTCCCCCGCCCCATCCAAACCGGCCAGCGCTGCATGCTGCATGCATTTTTTCAGCAATTTTTTGTATATTGCCTGGAACCAGAATTACATTATAGCCACAATTTTAAATGACAATTTTTCCTATGTAAATGTCATTTTGCTCTGGCTATGTTCTACACCTCACAGAGATGCGCCCTTTTACACACAGACTAAGGACACCCCCAGGCACAATATTTAAAGGAATTTTTCTTTTTTTTTCACTTTAAGCATTATTAAAATCACTGCTTCTGAAAAAAACGATTGATTTAAAAACTTTTTTTTTTTCATTGATACATGTCCCCTAGGGCAGGACCCGGGTCCCCATACACTTTTTAGGGCAATAACATTGCATATAAGCCTTTAAAATGAGCACTTTTGATTTTTCATGTTCGGCTCCCATAGACTCCATAGACTTTAATGATGTTCGGATGTTCGCCCTGAACTTTTTGTCTGTTCACATGTTCTGGTGCGAACCGAACCGGGGGGTGCCCATCCCTACCTATGATCCTTTGAGCCTCTGTAGTTTCAGGGCAGGTGTCCTGTCAGAATACTGCTACCCATCAGAAAAAACAGAAGTGACATTCTGAGCAAAAAATGCTAACTGTGCATGAGCCATGCATTTCAACATGGTTGCTATGCGTTTAAATCGGTTTCCTAATCTGACAGAACACGAAGGCAGCAGTGGACATCTTCTTACACCTAGGCAAGTCTTCAACTTCACACTTATTTTACAAGTAAACTCACCTTATATACTGAATTACAGTATTTTTACATCTGTGACACAGATTTGATGCTGCATTTGAAAAGCAGAGACAAGCTTGCAGTTAGAAGGTGGTGACGGGCATCTTGGTACACCCTGCACTGCTCAGCAGCAAACTGATAGTCATTTGGCGCTGAGGGACATTTTTCGACCCCCTCACTCGGTCGTGGCGAAATAGTCTATTTCAGTATATAAGGTGAGTTAATTGCTAAAATAAGTGTGAAATTCAAGACTTGCCTGGGTGTAATAAGATGCCCGCTGCCGCCTTTGTGTTCTGTCACATTAGGAAACCTATTGAAACGCATAGCGGCCATGTTGGAATGCATAGCACATGCGCAATAAGCAATTTTGCTTGCAACATCACTTCTGTTGCATTTTCTGATGGACAGCGGTATTCTGATAGAACACAGGCTATGGAAGTCACTTGTACCAGTTGTGGGAGTTGATGTGGGTGGGTCCTAGGGTTACTGTGGCTGCTTCTGGGCCTTCATGTGGGTGGTGAAAGGAGAGTATTGGAATTCTGCTCTCACCAATCACATTCATTTCCTATGCTGAAGGCATGAAGGCATGATTTGTAATGTGTGTATATAGTGTTTGCATAAACAACACACACAAAACTCAATTTAGTCACACATAAATCTTTGGTTGTAAAGTGTATGTGTAGTCACCAGACACAATAAAATTATTGTGAGCAAAAACTCTGCTCTGCGATACTCTGCTTCATGGCTGTGGTGGGAACTATATTTCCTGTTGTGCTTGGTGGGCACTACTGCCTGCCAGACACAACCAATTCTAGTGAATTGAGCCACACTACAATTGCGCACAATGTGCATGTTTGCAGTGCAGTATTGCAGCAAAAGACAATTGTGCGATCATGCAACACTATACCCAAAAGACATTTTTTATATTTTTTTCACACAAATAGAGCTTTCTTTTGGTGGTATTTAATCACCACTGGGTTTTTTATTTTTTGTTAACAAACAAAAAAAGCCCAAAAATTTGGGGGGAAAAAACCAAAACGTTTTCATATTTTATTATAAAATTTTGCCAACAGGTAAAATGATGGGCACTGATGAAGTGCTACTGATGGGCACTTATAGGCTGCACTGATGAGGCAGCACTGATGGGAACTGATCAGAAGGCATTGATGAGGCTGCACTGATGGGCACTTATAGGCAGCATAGAGAGGTGGCACTGGAAGGCAGCACTGATAATTGACACTGATCGTGAGGCAATGATGTGCACTGATTGGCAGCACTGATGGGCACTGATAGGTGGCAATGGTAGGCTCTGATTAGCAGTACTGATGGGCACTAAGGGGACTGATGTCCCTCTAACAGAAGCCAGTTAACAGCTTTTTTCTGTTCTTTACGCTGACAGCATGAAGCGACAAAAAGCCGATAACCGGCTTCTGTTTACTTCCGCGATCAGCTGTCATTGGCTGACAACTGATTACGTGGAAAAGGGCCCGCTGTGATTGGCCCTTTATCTCAATCAGTGATCAGCCGAGTCCCAAGGATTCAGTGATCACATAGCGCACGGCCGCGTGCCCCATGGGGCGTGCCTGCAGCGTGAGAACAGGAGGACATACATGGATGCCCTCCCAGCATTTTAAGCTGGCGCTGTAGCCGTCTTTTGGCTATAGGGTAGGCACCATGTGGTTAAAGAACTACAAAGTACAACCAACAATCTGGTACAATCTGGCCATCATTTGCAAAATGATGCCCAATATATAGAATGAATGAATTACTGTAAGAGGGAGGGAGGTCACAGTGGCTAAGCTGAGCAAGAGTCCCAAAGTATTTCAAGGAAAAGCAATGACTACAAGACTGGAAGCCCTGACCTTTCTCATGGAGCTCTGTTTCAGGACACAACTTATGCCACACAATTCTTAAGGCTTGTAACTCTTGGGATTGCGCCTCATACCTAATCTACTCAGGATTAGTTAATAATGCTTCTCCATTATCAGTACCTGAATAGACCTCTCACCTTGTAAAGACCCAGTTGAGGGTAGGAGAACCTTGTTTTACAGCAAACCTCCTTGATCTCCAGCACAATCCTCCTCTAGGCATTGAACTCTACTAATCTATTACCCATCTAACACAACACATGACCGACCTATGTCATTTTTAGACACACACAGCTGTTGATTTACTAAAGGCAAATAGACTGTGCACTTTGCTCAGTCGCTCCTGAGCTTAGTAAATGAGGTAAGGCTTCACTTTGCAAAGAATATCCAATCATGTGCAAGGAAAATAAAAAAACAGCAACAAGCTTTGGAGCACCTGCACTTGCAGAGTGCACAGTCCATTTGCCTTTAGTAAATCTCCCCCACAGTGCTATGAAGCTGCCACTAGCACCTGGAAGACACATACCTCATCCACATTTCATCATGAGATTACCAGCAACATATTGAGTCTATACAGCTGGTCGGTGTTGTGTATTCAAGTATTCAATGGTTATATCCCCTTTATATTCAAATGTGACTAGAGTGTTCCTTTACATCTTACAACACTTGATGGGTAAAGTGCTTAAAGTCCAGTTCTTGCTTTAATTACTCTATAATTTAACAAATATATAAACTATAGGTGCCTCTCCTCAGCTTTAATCTCATTATAATGATTTTGTTTTTGACAAGATTATTTTTACAAAGATGATTGCAACAAGTTTCTAACGTCTAAATCCTTAGCAGGAAGCGGCTAATAGCTTTCTCATTATAAACAGCTATTACCCTACCACATGAGTAAATGGGGAGAGATTAGGAAGGCTTGGAGCCACAGAGGCTTTGTGCTGAAGCCAAGTGTTTGATGAATAAATGTGAGGGTGCCAAATGAATGTATACAGTGTCATTTACACTGATGGTGGGTACGTGTACTTTGAAGTGATTTCTCAGTCCTCGGTGCCAAGAAGTTCTGTGAAAGAAACAAGATTTTACATTTGGTGATAAAATCATATTTAATAGGACAGTCTGGTAATAAAACATTGGAGGATATTTACTAAAACTGGTGTACACAGAACTTGGTGTAGCTGTGCATTGTAACCGACCAGTTTCCAGGTTTTATTGTCAAAGCTTAATTGGACAAGCTGAGAAACTGATTGGTTACTATGCACAACTCCACCAGATTCTGTGTGCACCTGTTTTAGTGAATCTCCCCCATTATGTTATTGTCCAAGATTAATTCATCTTTAAGTGTTTAAGCTAAACGTATTCCACTACTAATCTTTTCTAGTTTCTTCTATTCTATTCTTTTCTATTCTATTCTTTTCAAAATTCGAATTTCGGAAGATAGCTTTATTGGCTATATTCTTTCTATTCTATTCTATTCTATTCTAGTTTTTTTACTTTATTTTATTCTAGTTTTTCTACTCTTTTCAAAATTCAAATTCCAAAAGATGGATATATTTGTTCTATTCTATTCTAATCTATTTTTTTTCTATACTATTTGATTATATTTTATTCTATTCTATTTGATTCCATTCCATTCTATTCTATTCTTTTCAAAATGCAAATTTCGGAAGATGGCTATATTTATTATATTCTATTTTATTTATTATTTTATTCCATTCTTTTTTATTCTATTCTGTTTTTTTCAAAATTCAAATTTCAGAAGATGGCTATATTAGTTCTTTTCTTTTTTTCTCTTCTCTTCTCTTCTTTTTTTTCTATTCTATTCTTTTTGAAATTCGTATTACAGAAGACAGACATGTTTATTCTATTCTATTTTTTCTATACTATTGTATTAATTTATTTTCTATTCTATTATTTTCTATTCTATTCTATTCTATTCCATTCTATGTTTATCTTTTCTATTCAGTTTTTTTCTACTCTGTTCTCTTTTGCTTTATTTTATACTATTCTTTTTGAAATTTGAATTTCGGAAGACAGCGATATTCTAATACACACAGTGTTTGAAGGAAATTAACAATAGTCAGCAATATGTGTACATTTCAAATTTGTTTTTGAATTTGTTTTGAATCTGATTTAAATTGGGATAGTTCATTATTTCGGATGAAATTTTGTTTCACGATTTCAGATTTGTTTAAATGTGTTACTATTGTAACTTGGAAATTCGGATACAACCAAATCTCTGAATAATGAAATAAAATGAAAGAAACAAACCTCACAAGTCTAAATGTGAGCCTACTAATAAAAAAAACAATTGGTCCAATGAGTTCTCAGCATTTGAACTGTAATAATTCACAGTGGGACACTTTCAGTACCAGTGAGACAAGTACCCAGGTTTAATGAGCTTTAGGGATGATGCAATTATAAGCTGGCCATATACAGCTTGAGTTTCATTCAATCACCTCTGAAGTAACTGAAAAACAAGCCCTGGGATGCCCTGTAAGCACCACCCAGGTTGGCAAAATTACATTTAAAATGACTGAACTAAGGGGAAAATTGCCAGCTGAACAATGATCCCATCCTATTAGATGCAGTCACTGTTTGGGCATTCAGACAGTCAGAGGTACAATAGCCTGCAGTGGAATTTTCTCCATCCGAAGTGTTTACCATGGAAGAATTCCATGGATTTTTCTTATTCAACCTGCTAGTGTGGCTATCATTAGCTTGTATAGAGGGGTATATGAAGTTTGCTTTTAGTTATATTCAGCCTGCATTTGAGTTAAGTTTGATATGCTTGTGAGAATTTTGTGAATTGTTTAACGTTGCTTGCTTTCTAAGTAGAAAAGCTGACAAAATGCAAAGGGAAATATTTGAATCTATTAGCAAACACAACTATACTTCTTTTTTTGTGCTTTTGTTTCAGGGTTGTATTTACTTGTTTCAGGGTTGTTTTTACTGTCCATCTTTTCATTGCTCACAGCATGCCACTGCATTGTTTAGCAGAGAAAAAAACAAGTGCAAGAAAATCATACATCTAAACCATCTCACATTATATTCTATTCACCCCCAATCCCCATAGAAATTAAAAGTTAGGCACACACCAGTTAGGCACATTATCCCTCATTAAAACTGTCCTGCTGCTGGCCAGTTTTCCACTGGATCATAGAAAGAGGAGCCCCACAGAGAATTTTGTTGTAGAGGAATTGGGCTTTAAAATCTTTTGATTACAAACTGAAAATTAGACAAAAATGTACCCTATGGGCCTTCTATTTATTGGTACATTAATCAGCGCTTAGGAATAATGAGACCTCAGTTTCTGCATCAGCATTATCATTCAGACAGGCCCATGCAATGATAGAGCTGCCATTCAAAATACTCAATTAATTAAACCATATAAATCATCATTGGTCTCACCACACTCAGACTCAATGCACAGCGCTCTAAGTTCTATATACCTAATAGCAATTACGCATGCACAAATTAACCATGCAAGAGAAAAAAAGCTCAAGTAAAAGTCATTAAAGTCCACCAATATTCTGCCACATGTTTAGGGAGATAGAGGAACTGGTGAAAAGTACAACCTCCACTTTTTATTGAAGCCCCCATATAAAACACACTTACAAACTTAAAAGGTAATTGTCACATCATGCAGCACACTGTAATACAAGTTGAATGCTCAGGGAACAAGGAACTATCTCACTGAGTCAGCCTGCTCTGTGCTGACAGCGTTCTCCCGTCCTCCATTCCTCCAGCTGGACCTTGCCCCTGTCACGTCACTGTAGTCAGAAAATGGATAGACTATCTAAAGAAAACCTGTGCTGAGAAAGTATAAAGGCTGTAATTCTGGTCCAGTGGGGCTGTCATTCTAGTCTTCAGTGAGCATGCATAGCACTAGCAGTACGCATGCCACATTTTGGGAAACACTGAACAAGCATACCATTTATATTATCTACAGGGATAGACTAGTCCACCTATTTTTTACCTTACCATTACATATTCCCACTGCCTATGACATGTAAGAACTGGATGCTTGAACACTGGGTTCAAGTGCATGCTAAGGGCAGACAATAGCTATGCTGGTCTGTTCCAGTTCTACAACATTCCAACAATGTGCTCTTGCTGCTCCCGATGTCCATTCTGTTTCCACTCAAATGGCTTTCTTTTCCCATCAATATGAAGATACGTTTGGAGAATGTTAATAAAGTCCATGTTATGACTTGCCATGGCATGTTTGTATGAGAGGAAATAAATAAACCCTCACAACGTTTGCAGACATAAAGCAGAACCTACTCAGTGAGACAGCAAGGAGGAAAACCCATAGCATAGAAAATGAAATCAAACCCAATCCTAATGCATCCTAATGCCTTTGTAATACATAGGAACATGTTATAAATGAGACTTCACTGCTAAAATGTAATACAATGAAATGTATTTATAATCAGATGCTAAACTTGAATACTTCCAAATATTAATGCAATTTGTCCAGAAAAAGTATCAATTTGAACAGGTTTCTATTGCAGTTATGTTTCTTCCCAGGTGTCTTTTGTTGTGCCACTTTATATAACCATGTGTTTGTAGTACTACTCCCACAGAAGCTGCTTGGTAATTTGGGTTCTCTGTTCTGTGCCTTGACTCCAAGAACAGCCTCAGCCTTTCTGACACACCTAGTTGAATGAAAATTACTGCAAGCACTTATAAGAATAGATATAAGTATAGATGCCTTTAATTTGGCTGTGAATTAGCACCAGGAAATAGACACAAGACCATTTAGTGGTAAATTAACTCAGTGTATTGGTACAAGTTGGAATAGTATTTTGTGCATTAATGAGCCTACAGAAGGTAGCAGCAGACAAAGTCCACTAGACAATATAATCACTATGCCAAGTTAGCTTAGAATATAGTTCTGTACCACTAGACTGGGATCACCTCATGAATCAGCAAAGTCAGCAATAAACAGTGCATATAAGCATTAACTGCAATGTGAATAATAATACAATAACTGGTCTAGAATGCACTGTAGGAGTTTGGCTAGCATATGGTGCAATATGCCCTGAAAGATACCTCTTAGCATTAACAACAGGTAAAGGTTTCTGTGTAGCAGCTGTAAAGGTGCAGTCTTTAGTCCTAACTCTTCAGCCGGCTAACATTGGGGCCCAGTTGTACCATTGGTGCACTTGAGATTAGCTCATTAGTTTCTAAAAAACTCAGTCTCTGTAGCAGCAGATAGTAAATCACCACGGCAGCAGCTCACCAGTCCCAGTGATATTGCAGTTCACCATCCAGTCACACACAGTGATTAGTCCACTCTAAACTCTGCACTCAGATGGCTCAGGCTGCCAATATGCAGCAGTGATGGTGAACATTAGACAGTGATGTGCACTCATCGTTCTCCCTCAGGGCAAGAGGAAGCTGTATCCTGTATATCCTGAGAAAATGGAGCTCTTTTCCCTTCTCCTGGCAAGCTGCCTCTGAGAAATGCAGTTCAAAAGCTCTTAAATACAGAGTTTTTCTCCTGTGGATTTCTGCTCAGCAGCCCCTGCCCTCCCTGATATAGCTGTTATTCAGTTCAGCACCATGGGGCAGCTACTACAGAGAGCAGCTATAGCTAGTGTTTCGCTCACTCTTCTTTCTTAGCCAAACACCTGGCTACACATTTTTATGTTGTCCCCTTCTTTATATCTCATATAGTAATATGTATTCCATAGATGGGGACTCATTATTTTCTTAAAATTTTCCACTTCCTCTTGGTTCTTACTATCGATAAATGAGCTGCCCATCACATTATTGGAGTAGTATGGAGCAGTAGGATGGCTTGGGAAATACCAGGGGCTTCAGCCAAGCTCAGATTTTACATTTTTAAATGTAAATTTAAATCTGTCTCCGGTTTCGTCACCCCCCCCCCCCCACGTCTAAATTTAAATGTAAATTTTTACATTTTAGACTCGAACCGACTTCGGGGACCATAAAGGGTTCGGTAGGATGACGAGGTATGATGAGGTTATTACACTACCCGTCGAGTAAATAGCTATCATTCTTGGTTCTCCTTCACCTTTTAAAATTCTTTTATTACTCAGGGGTAGATACCTTATGTATAATGATATACTCTATATTTCTTCCCCTGTTGTATTTTTACACATCGGTCCACAAACCGATTCTTTCTTCTCACTCGCTTTGTGATCGATATCGACGAGAGACATCATCGACGGGGTACCACGACTTGACTTATTGTCGATATAGTCCCTCCCGTCCCCGACGACTCGTCTTTAG
>BLSH010464812.1:741678-762846 GCA_018402905.1 Glandirana rugosa
CACGTCTAAATTTAAATTTAAATTTTCACATTTTAGACTCGAACCGGCTTGGGGGACCATAAAGGGTTCGGTAGGATGATGAGGTATGGTAAGGTTATTACACTACCCGGGGTTCGGCCAAGCTCAGATTTTACACTTTTAAATTTAAATTTAAATCTGCACCCCCCCCCCACTGCTTTGGCCTCTGGATCAATTAATACTTATTACATGTGGTCTAAACTGAAGGTAACTTTACTTAATGCTTAATTAAATTAATGTAGTCAGTCTGCATATATTGTAATAAACATATCTCTGCTTTACTTTTAGTTGCTAAGTGTTGCATCAAGTGTTCAAGTTAAAGTTTAGTTATGATTTTTATTGCATAGTTATATTGGTCCAATTGGACAAATGTAAGTATGCATATCTGATGCTTGACCGCTCCCCGTGGAAGCTGCAAATCACTGTAGTAGTCCACTCTTCCATATCCAGTGCAGAGTGGCTGTCCTTCTACATAGTAACTACAAGGGTTCAATAACTTGGCATTGCCACCAGTTAGAGAAAGCATTGTATTTTTTAAATGAAAACACAATGAGATGGAGAGTGTAACATCACCACCCTGCCCATCCACCTTACCAAATAGAGAGGAAATAAAAAGCCATTGAACACACCACCTTACGCTGGTGGCCAGCAGGAGGAACAATACCCCCTTATGTTGGTAGACAGTAGGAGGTACAATGCCCACTTACATTGGCGGTCAGTAGGTAGAATAATGTTCACCTACACTGTCCAGTAGTAGTAAAAATACATAACGGAGCATTCTTCCTCCCACTGACCAACAATTTGAGTCGGAGTTCTTATACCTACGGACCACCAAGGTGAGGGTACATTCTTCAGCTCACTCACCGCCAATGTAAGGAGGTATTCTTCTTCCCACTGACTATCAATTTAAAAACGTTTGGATTAAGTGGGAAGAAAAATACTCCTAATACATTTGTAGTCAGGGGGACTCATCCCTTCTTGACACTCTGCATTGTTTAATAAATGACAAGTGACATTCTGCATCCTTCAGTCAGTGATGCAGTGGTGGGAGGTGATGCATGGAGCCAGGTAAGTGTTTCCTCGGATCTGTGTAGTAATCTTGTCAGTAGCAAATTGTTGCCGGCAACAGAATGATTACTGTGACATGGCCTAGCATGCATACACTAAACACAATAAACACATATACACACTAAAGCTGGTCATAGATTTCTAAATTTTCAACCCAGCTCCTCGTCAAAAGTTGATTGAAGTTGATCAACTTTTTTCAAACCAGGCACTGCCAACAGGGGTACCCATAGTCCAAATCTGCAGAATCAGCATGAATTACTCAACATTTGAGATGTGTATGGCAGCCTAATCACACACAAAACACACTTATATTGTACATATACACTAACATAACGTAACCAGAACTACTGTTATTGAATTATGCAGAGCCTTAAATTACTAAGACATACAGATCTTCTTTTCTACCACAAGATGACAATGGTGGGTATGTCCTATCATTGAACTTAAGACCTGGAATGCTGGGAGATGTATTCCAGGCCATAAACAGGGCCATTACTATTGCTGGAAAAAGAACTACCAGACCTAGGACAACTAAGGACAGGAGGAGCAAGAGAAGGGGGAGCAAATCAAAAAGCCTGGGAAGGAAAAGGGGACACCAACGGGAGAGGCGTGTGTTGCCAAGAGTGAGAAGAGCTGTTTGCGGTTTTGCTGCCAGGGATAACAGGCACTGTTCGGAGAGCTACTGGATCTTTCTGCAGATTGCTGGAATGAGTTGGTTGGGGTTTTGCGCTTCCCAGTCTCAGTCATAACCTGAAGCTGTATGAAGATTGCTAGGGAGTCTGCTTGTACCGGGCCGTCCGCTTTCCAAGGCCTGCTGCAGGAACGCTAAGTAAGCACTACCTGCACACAAAGAGGGGCACCTTCAACTACACAGCTTACTGCTGAAGGATAGCAGAAGGAGAGTGGTGAGCGGGTCTTTGACCCACAGTTATTTTGTTGCTGGCATTGAATATACCCCTTTCTTGAGAAACTTGCGCTTCATTTGCATTTACACCAAATTACCCTAAAGGATCACTTGTTCTATTTGACTAGGCCCACATTACCAAGCTGACTTGCAATGCATCTCTTTTCCATAGTGTCTTAAATACTCCTACTACTTTCAAGCCTACTGGGTCTCACTGGGTGCAGGATTACAAACACCTATATACATAGAAGTATTTCTATCACACATGCCAAGGTCTTCAAGGGCCCCAACATAGCCAGCAGAAGATCAACTTTAAGGATTGTACACGGTTTCCTTGTTGAGGGCAGTCAGAATACTACTTTATACTCTTGACTACAGACCTTAGGCCTCATGTACACTGCTGCTGGTAAATGGACGCTAGGGAGCAGTTGGGCATTTTTTTCAGCTGCCCTTGAACTCTCCTCTATGCTATCTTATCAGTACAGGTACACAGCGTCATTTATTGTCATTTCTAGGCAGTTGAGTTTAGAAGCTTTTTTGGAACCCAAAAAAATGCATTCAGAATGGATGTTTAGAGGCATTTGAAATGCCAAATGCCTGTAACAGCTTGTAAATGCTGCTAAACGAGGTAACTCATGTTTAGCAGTGTTTCATTTACAGGCATTTTCATTTAAAAAAAAAAGAGTTGGCTTCTAGCTGTCAAAAAAAAATAGTTCAGGAGAGGTAAAAAAAGCGTCCCGTGTACATTAAGCCTAAGCCTTTTCATGTAAGAGCTTCCAAGCGATTTAACCTACAGCCAAATTGATACCCAACTGTGTCATTTGCTGTTACTCTCATTTTATGAGGAGGGCTATAGTTTATGCTGTTTGAGGTTACAGTTCTTGCTGGGACTTAAACTGCTGTAAGAAAACCTTAATGCATTGTGTATGCTGTTATTTTCGCCATTGTTATGCTTTGCCTTGATTGACCTTAACCTGAAAATACAGGTATATAGAGTTATGAGTCTAATTTCTGGATGCCCCTGATGTATTGCGAAAATGTTACTATACATCTGCTGAAGAGTGGTGATGTCAAGGAGGTTGAGGCTTTAAGCAAGGTTAAAGTAGAGCAGGGTCAACAGCTAATCTTGAAAACTCACTTATTAGAAAAAATAACTATATAAATAATAATAATCATAATAATAATAATAAATACCCTGGTGCCACTGTCATCAGATCATGCTTGCTTGACCCCCAGACTGCAAAGCTGAGGGTTCATTTTCTCTGGTGAGTGGGGAAACAAGAGGGGCATGTGGCACATCGCACTTCATTGTCCTCACTGGATTTATTTTTTGGAGCAGGTTTGCACTTTTTATTCACCTTAAGCACAAGAGCACTTTGGGCATTGGATTACATTTATAGATTTGAACTTTATGAACTTTATATACTATTATATGTATTTTTTCTAATAAGTGGGTTTTCAAGATTAGCTGTTAGCAATGTTTTTTGTTTTTGATTTTTTAAGTGGGTGTTTAATATCTAGTGCACAGCAGCCTCCAACACTTTATATTCACTATTTATTTTTGATTTCATCACCTATTTTAGTTTTTGTAGTGCGGATTGAAGTGTTTATATAAAGTAGAGCAGGGGACCAACCAGAAGCTTCTATGGGGATGACGCTATAATAATAAACACACATATACACACACGAACACATTAAACATACATATATATTCAGACACACTCACTGACATACGTTAAACATGTATATATACGCACACAGAGAAACACACACACACATACACACACACACACAGCATAAAACGAGCAAATCATCTGAATGCCCAAGTTACCAACTAAACTTAGGTCTGTTCCTGTCTTCTGATGAGTTCCTCAAAAACAAACAGGCATCTCTTGTACTTTTTTAGTATTCTGTAGGCACTCTGCCTTTTCACACAGCTGCAGGCTATCACAGCAGAGAGACTGTGAGAGATATAGCCTTGATGAGCATCAGTCAGTGTACATATTAAGGTCTGTAGACAGCTGAGACTAATAATGAGGCTTGGCCACCAAGTAAGGCTCCCTGCACACTGGACATTAAAAAAAAAACATTCTAAAAATGACAGTAACTTTGTAGTGAGTTTTTCAGATTTTATCAGTGTTTTTTTAGCGTTTTTGAGCGTTTATGCTTGTCAGCAGTTTTACCTGTTTTTGACTGTTTTCGAGCATTAGCGTTTATGGGCGTCAGCGTTTTTGAGCATTTATGGTCGTTTGTAAGCTTTCAGCGTTTTTTGTGATCAGAAGTATGACTATTTAACGTGATTTAAGGGCGTTCAGACAACAGCCTATAAACACCACTACTCCTAAACGACAATAAACGTCCATATGTGCATGGACACATAGGATAACATAGAGGGGCTTTTATGAGCTGTTAAAAAAAATGCCCAAACGCCCAAAAACTATAGTTTGTCAGCTTCAGTGTGCATGGAGCCTAAGATGTGGACCGTGGAATGTAGGCTTTATCCCAACCAAAGCTCTATAAAATCTCTGGGTTCCAGGACCCAGTACCCAGAACACAACCTATTCAGATTCTGAGAAAACAAAAAGTTTATTCTCCATATCAGTAATTAACCGTGGAGTTAATCACCATCCAATGCTATGGAGAAGGGAAGGGGGAAATATTTTGTAGGCCTAACATACTTCTTAGTCAGGCCTAGGGTGACAATGCTGCTACACCAAAGATAAAAAAAAGTGAGTGAGAATTGTCACCCTAGAACAGGAAGTGGGTTACCGGCAGGTAGAAAAAGCTGGGGAAAAAAACAATGCAGCTGTCACATTTAAGGACCATGGAGATGCAATGCATTTTGGTTTTTAGGTTTAGATACACTTCAACTATAGAGAAGCAAACTGTGAGCCTGTAAAACTTGAACTTTTTTAAAACATTGCATTGGTAGATATCCCACATGGCAGCATCCAGCTACCCATGCCCCTTTTTAAGAATAGCTTACAAACTAGCCTTGAAAACGGCTAGAAAAAAACAAGACATCCCATAGACTTCAATAGGGTCAGTGCTATGTTCAGAGTATGCGGATTTCCTGCTGGGTTCTCCAGACCTCCTGTGAGCTGAACTTCGCCCGATTTGCTCATCCCTACTTATGACCTGTACATGCTACATTTACCTCCCTCAAAGCATTAGAATTATTTTCCTGGAGTTTTGCTCCATCTTACTTGTTAAATCAGTTGAAAATGCTTTGTAAACAACAAACCATCTCTTCTTATTTGATGTACTTGAAGGACTAATAGCATTCACATGTTTTAACATGAAACCCTTTAAGACAGTGCGGCCCATACTGTGAAAATGTTGTATTTGAAATGTCTATCCCAATTCTATTAAAATTCCTAGGATGTTTTAACAGGAATAATATGATCTCAGGCTGGTTCTCATAGTTGAGGCCATGATGCAAGCTTCCGTGGCCTGAGACGTGACCAGATGCATTTTCTTCAAATTTCTTCTTCATCCTAAAAATAGGACATACACCAAAAGTGTTCAGAGAAATCAGGGAGTTTGTGCAAGTCGGTTTTCGTTCACATAAACTTTGTGAGATTTATTTCTCAAGAGTATCGTTTTTATAGTGAGGTTTTATTTAGAAACAGAGCTATATTTGTGTTGTTTGTCTTAGATGTCAAAGGGATAATTCTTCGGAAATATATTATGTGAGCCACTGCTCATTGTTCAAATGAAACAAATGTGTGCCTTATTTTTGTTAAATTTGAACATATGCCGTTGCGTTTTTTTTTTGTTTTGGATAGCACAGGGAGGGGTTAGAACCACTATTAGCTTTTTATTACTGTCACCAATAGGGAGATATCTCCTCCACATCTGTTCTGCTGAAAAAATTTGCTAGAGCTTCCCTAAGCTTATTTCCTTGTGTCTTCATAAGTAATTTTTCCTCACTTTGTGTCCCCATGACAGCATTGTTGCTAAAATATGAAGGTGAAGAGAAGGAGCAGATGAAGGGAAACCTACCTAACCATGCCAAAGACTACAACAAAACCTTAATGTGGATGTAAACTCCCACATATACCCAGTGAAGTGAACAGCCTCAGATGATACACAGAGATGAAACAAATCTCCCTACATAAGTTTTACATGTATATCAGCTTTATATATTCTTTAGAAAGTTCACATTGTGTTTGAGATTTTCTCTTCCTGTTCACCACTGAGTGAACAGTCTGGGCAATCAGCCAAGACAGCTAATTGGAGGAAAGGCACACACCGCCACTCCACATAGGCAGAGACTCTCAGGCTGGGTTCACACCTATGCGAATTGGATACGGCTTGAACCGCATCCAGTTCGCAGGACACTTGAAAACACATTGTTTCCAATGTGTCCGTTTCACATATGTCCGGTGCATTCGCACTATGCATTGCACAAAAAACGTGTTCTTTTTCTGTGCAGTGCGGTGCGAATTCCCAGCCCGTTGAGTTTAATGGGAGCGCATCTAACACAGAGATGCACTCCGCACTGAACGGGGATATTTTCCCTGCTCGCAGCCCCTCCCCCATCTCTCCTCCCGCAGCTGCTGCGCTGTGGGGCTGTGCGCCCCTTCCCGGCAGCAGACAGGCTGGAATTCGCACCGGACAGGTGTGAATCCAGCCTTAGAGCTGTTCTGTGAATAGTTTAGCTGTCTGCTTATCTATTTATAGCAAACTCCCCGACACTAATTTCAGGCTAGTTTTATCTCCTGTGACAGAGAACTTTTCAGAAGTTATCATGCTGATAACAGAGGAACGGAGGAGGAGAAATCCATGGGACATAGTGCTTTGAAGAGAGATAAGAAAACACTGCAGATATATGTGCCCAGATCAAAATTCATAAATTGGGTTTACATCCACTTTGGAGGTTTTAAACCTACCCCATTGCAAATATCTTTGTTAATTTTCAAACGTTGTCCCGTGTGTATAGTTCCCAAATCCTCAGTGCACACTGCTCATAGATCCCTTGTGCTGTCATATGAGCTATCTCTGCCATTCCAGAGCTATAACCCCGACAATTACCATTAAACAATTGAGTGTGAGATCCTCTGTACTTAGAAATGCGAAGGTTGAGGAGGATTAAAAAGAGAGCAAAAAAGCTTCTTTGCTAAGGAGGCAAAGCAGAAGGATGAGTTGTAGGATGTGTAGCAGTAAAAACATACAGGGCGGAGGAGCATGTGCAGCGGCTTCTAAGATGGCTGCGACCCACTAAAGCCCCGCACCGCTCCGGTCTTCAACCCTCCACTGCAGCGTCCAGAAAGGAGCGAACATCACGGCTTTGCCACCACAGTGTCGGGAACATCCTCAGGATCACGCAGATGTCCACAGAACCGGTCAGGAGAGACCTTACCCGCTAGCTTGAGTCCGCCTCTAGGACACAGGACTCCACCAAAATGGCAGCCGCGACAGCACGAGGAGAGGAGACAGCCATGGAGGAGTCCTCGGCGGCTCCCAATGCTATTTCTTCCCAGCAACCTACAGTGAGTGCCCCCCACATCCCGGTCCCCTCTCCATCCTACATCGGGTCTCTGCTAGGGAGAACTATGGACGGCCTGGCCTTAACACCACTCAGTGACCCCATGGCAGGTTTGGATGCCTGCTCAGAGGAGATGTTCCCTTATCAGATCATCCCCACATTCCCACAGACTATGATGGCAGCCTTTTCTAAATTACTTTCAAGGGGGCTATCCCAAAATGCAGCTCAAATCACTGCCTCCATCCATGCAGATCTCCAACATCTGGGATCCAGACTGGAAATCATGGAAAAGAAGGCAGACCAATCTGTGGCTAGAATCAACCACAATTCGGCCAGGATCCAAGATGTCCAGGATCAACTAGAGACAGCGCTGGCCAAAATCGACGATCTAGAAATTAGAACCAGGCTCTAAAACTTTAGAATTAGAGGCCTCCCAGAATCTGTTAAAGAGGTGCATTCTGCGGTCCGGACCCTCATAAAAAACCTGATTCCAGACATTCCGGAATATCGCCTGGAATTGGACAGAGCTCACAGGGCCCTGCAACCCCTGCGCACTGACGGTCTTCCAAGAGATATTATTGTCAAACCTCATTTTTATAATGTTAAAGAAGAGGTGATGAAAAGGCCGCGAACAGCTGCAGATCTCTCCAAACAGGACCATCCTATACAGATTTTTTCCGACCTATCACCATATACCATACAGAAACGCAGATCACTAAAGCCATTACTCCAAGTCCTGGCTCAGAAAGAGATCTCCTACAGATGCTAATTTCCACTAAGACTAAACTTATTCTTATCGCAGCAAGGGATACTGATTCTCCACTTTCATAGAAGGGGAACACCTGCTTTTGCAGTTGGGCCTGGTATCATAAGATTCCATCGTCCCATCATCGCCCGGCAGAAACACCTCCTCATCGTCGAAAAGATCTCCACCTTCCAGTTTGGACAGAGCTCACAGAGCTCTAGAAGCCTAGAATTGGACAGAGCTCACAAAGCCCTGCAACCCCTGCGCACTGAAGGTCTTCCAAGAGATATTATTGTCAAACCTAATTTTTATAATGTTAAAGAAGAGGTGATGAAAAGGTCGCGAAAAGCTGACAATCTCTCCATACAGGACCATCCTATAAAGATTTTTTCCGACCTATCACCATATACCATACAGAAGCGCAGATCACTAAAGCCATTACTCCAAGTCCTGGCTCAGAAAGAGATCTCCTATAGATGGTCATTTCCACTAAGACTAAACTTATTCTTATATAGCTGAGCGCCGTGCATCAATCCATGGAATGTGCCATTGCTATTTACCCTTGGAAGCATTGATTTGTTACTTGGGCTGTTGACCGATTATCCATATATACCATCCATTTGCCATTGCATCATCTATGGTTCCCCCTTCGGAGTATTGATTCGGCACCCGGTCCTCTGCTGGTATATAGAAGAGGAGTGTCGTTTTGGGTTCTACCTACCCGCATTGGCTACCCACATACGTGGTTTACCAGCTGTCATCTGGTAAGAGTACCCCATATTTAAGGTGGCGGATGCACTTCCTAAGGTGGAACACTTTGAGATATTTGAATACTCATTTATCGTTTATTTTTCACGCTGATTAATTTCTGATGAACATTTCCTTTGGACTTTTTTTCGGTTTATTACCAATTTTACAGACACTATATCGGGGAAACTCCCGGTTTTTGAGCACATAATATTTCTTTAGCGCTGCACATTATTTTAAGTAAAACTTATTCTTATCGCAGCAAGGGATACTGATTTTCCACTTTCATAGAAGGGGAACGCCTGCTTTTGTAGTTGATCTTGGTATCACAAGATTCCACCGTCCCATCATCGCCCGACAGAAACACCTCCTCATCGTCGAAAAGATCTCCACCTTCCAGCCCCTTGAAGCCGGCCTGGCAGAAACAGGACACCAAGAGGTCAAAGGATTCTCAACCACCCTAATGACTTGAATGAATGGAAGATTTACTGAACTTGCTCAGTGGTTCTGTGCCTAGTCTACCCGGAGCTTTGATCCCACGAGTTGGTTAAAACTTAGTTCCTCACACTGAACATAACTCCTGGGATGACTCCGGGGGGGGGGGGGCAGTATATGGAAATTGTTCCAAGCCCAATTCCACAACGTTCCCAGGGACATATTGTTATGTGACATACACTTTGTTTGGGGGGAGGAAGGGGGCTGGGGGGACGGTTTACCATTCTTTATTCACATGTATAGATACATTAGAATTTCTGAACTCCATATTATAGTTCTTGACCTTAGTGGCCCTTTTAACGGGGCTCTGTTTCTCTGGTGGTAAGAGTCTAGCAACCACTATCTTTTGGTGGGGGCTCCCCGAGGGGTCCTGTTCCCCCTGGACCTCTCATTTTAGAGGTCATCCTACGGGGGGGGGGGGGCTCTGAGAAAGCCCTCCTTACCAAATTATGTTTTTTGTTTTAAATAATGCCTTTATGTTTATATTTAAAGTCCTGGTTAAATGCAAATCCATCGCTTTTCACAGCGGAGCGACCCAAGCTGATACAATGCACCTCCATTAGGCTTTGAGGGGGTTCCTTTTTTTTTCTCCTCTCAGAGCCGTTTAGTGGGTCCCTGAGTAGGGGGACTCCTGACCTATTAGGTCTTGGGTTGGGAAGTGGCTGGTCCCTTGCCAACCCCAGGGGGGGTAGGGGCTTTTGGTTTTTGTAGGCAGATTGATACTTTGTCTCATCTCTTTCTTTTTCCTTCCTTCTTTTATCTTCTTCCTGCTTACCAGTCACTATTCCAGAATGGACTCACCGAAAAGCCTGACCGGTTCAACTCCCAGGACCTGACATCAACAGATGTCCCCCCCCGGCAGATCACCCGCGCTACCAGGGGGCTCCAGCACAACACCAAACTCACTGACCCAACCATAAAAATAATCTTGCATAATGCCCAAGGCCTAAATTCGCCGGTGAAACGTCAAAAGTTATTCCAATTTTACCAGTCCATAAAATCAGATGTCCTACTCCTCCAAGAAACGCACTTTCCTAATTCGTATAACCCATCATTTCTTCACCAAAATTACAGACAATTCTTTTTAGCCAACGCTGAAAACAAAACGAAAGGAGTTGCAATATTCTTCTCCAAAAGCATAAATTTCTCTCTTACTAAAGTGATCAGGGACCTAATGGGCAGATTAATTTTGGCGGAGGGAACAATTGACTAGGAAACATTCACCTTTGTCTCTTATTATGCCCCAAACAGGGGACAAGGGCGTTTTTCGCCTCATTGCTGCACACGGTAAAACCACACCTAAAGGGAACAGTTATATTTGGGGGAGACTCCAACACAGCTTTTGATTTAGCACTAGACAAACTAGCTAATGGAAAAACCAGACCTAAATGCCCCACTAAACAGCGCATGAAAATAGCTCGCCGGATATTCTAATACGGCCTTGTTGATATCTGGCGGGCACTAAACCCCCATGTTAAGGATTATACACACTTTTCGGCACCTCATAAAACACATGCCAGAATTGATCACATTCTTATACAAGCCACTTCTTATCCTGCATCCATCAGGTCTAAAATAGTAGACACTTCCCTGTCCGATCACCCCATAGTTACACTAATCACCAAACGTTCTTGGGGGGAGGCAGGGCCTCATAAATGGCGCCTTAATGAAAGTCTTCTTAGCGATGTAGCCATCTGTGCGGATTTAGAATCAGCCCTTAAGGAGTACTTGAGTGAAAATGATGACGGACAAGTGACATCTGAAACACTGTGGGCAGCCCACAAAACAGTTCTGAGGGGTAAGCTTATCCAAATTTCTTCAAAATTGAAAAGGGAATTTAAAGCTGAAATCCCGAAGCTCTCCGAAGAATTTCACTGGATGCAAGCAAGGTTAATCTCAATCTAGCTCTGACTACGGATGCTGAGAAACACCTTAGATGGTCAGGTGCTAAATTCTATTCCCAAAAAGACAAGATAGGGGCCAAGCTGGCAATCAAATTGACTGCCAGGCCCCGCACAATAACGTTTCCAAAGATTTGGACACCGTCGGGCGACCTTTCGCAAAACCCAATCCGGATTATGCAGACCTTTCAGGAGTTCTATGGAAAATTATATGAGCCGAACCCTCCACCCCCACAACACAAAGTCGACTCTTTTCTTAATAACCTTCCCTTACCAACGCTTGCACGCAACCACAGGGAGCTTCTAGATAAACCAACAGAACCAACCAACTCAACAGAAGAGGTCCTGGAAACGATTAAGTCACTGAAGTTGGGTTCGGCCCCAGGTCCAGACAGGTTCTTAAACCACTACTTTAAAAAATTTGGCCACCACTTGGCCCCATATATGGCTCACTTTTTTGACTCTCTCAGGGATGGAGCTCACCTCAATAGAGACCTGAATTCTGCTTACATTACAGTGATCCCCAAACCAGGGAAGACTGACAGTGAAGTTAGCAATTACCGCCCGATCTCGCTGATCAATAATGATCTAAAAATCCTAACGAAGGTACTAGCTTCTAGATTGTCTGGCTTCATTGCCACATATATTCACAAAGATCAGGTGGGCTTCATCCCAGGGAGGCAGGGGCCAGACCAAATTAGAAGAGGCATTGGTGTAATTTCCCTATTGAACTCCCAATGGGATGGAGGCTCACCACAAAAAGGACTTCTCCTATCTATAGACCTCCAGAAGGTGGTTGATATCGTCTCGTGGCCCTATATCTTTAGTATCCTGGAATGATGGGGGTTTGGCCCCAAATTCTTGGGTATTATTGAGTCGCTCTATTTGACGCCAAACGCTCAGGTGCGCCTAATGGGAAGATGCTTGGACTCGTTTAACATTAGAAAAGGGACCAGACAGGGAAGGCCTCTGTCACCCCTAATATTCGTGATTGCCATAGAGAACTTGGCTGTCGCAATCAGAATGCACCCAGATATTCGAGGAGTTCAGTGTGGTCCAAAGGTGCACAAATGTGCCTTATTTGTGGATGACTCACTCTTATTCACCACTTTCCCCCTAATCTCCATCCCCAATAAAGTTCTTAATGATTTTGGTGATATCTCAGGCCTCAGAGTGAACTTATCAAAGTCGATGGCTCTAAATATCTCAGTCCCTCAGGAAGAAGTAGATAATCTGAAACAACACTTTCCTCTCATTTGGTACTTTACCTCCATTCCCTATCTCTATTGAGCTTACGCAAAATATAGGCAACCTATTCTCTGCCAAATTACCCTCGCATGTTGCGTAAATGCGAGACAGAATTAAGGGAATGGTCAAAACATGGACTCTCATGGTTGGGCAAAATTAACGCTATTAAAATGACCATGCTCCCCCGATTACTGTACCTTTTTAGATCACTACCGATTCCCGTCAAAAAACAAGTGCTCACAAAAGTTCAATCCCAAATTATTAAATTTATTTGGGGCAAGAAGGGATATAGATACTCCAGAGAAGTGCTCCTACGTATGAAGACACAGGGGGGTTTGGGTCTACCATATCTATGGCATTACTATCAGGCAGCACAGTTAGCGCAAATTTCTATTGTACTCAAGAGGTTCTAGGCCAGACTGTGTCGACATGGAAAGGCAGGCTGTTCCCAGAAACACAATTGACTTCCTACTATGGACTAACCCGACGTTGAGATCGGTCATATTGTCCCACACCCTATCTCACTCTATAGCTCTGTGTGACTCCCTATATAAACAGGCCTATCTAATTTCTAGTATCCGCCCTCTAGCTCATATATTTTATAATCCATCCTTTCCCCCAGGCAGGAACATACAAGCATTCAGCTGGTGGCTCAATAAAGGATTATTCAGGATAGGACAGTTTTTCAATTCTATGGGTCTGATTACTTTGGTTTACTGCCTTAACACCCTTGAGATTCCCGATGAAGAGAAATTGAGATTCTTCCAAATAAGACACTTACTTAACACTCTGGTTAGATAAACCGAACCGCCCCGAATCCACACTTTATGAACAATAGAGCGCAAATAGCAGTGATCAGAGGGGAGGAATCTCGATTATTTATGCCCTATTGGTGAGCAGAGAAGATAAACCTGCGTATGTCCGATCCTGAGAACTAGACCTGGAGATTGCAAGGTACCAAAATGATTGGTATCAAGTCCTCCTACGGTCTTATAAAGGTATCATGAACATCTCACTGATTGAAGCCAATGTCAAACTTTTTTCTAGGTGGTACTATGTTATCGCTAAACTAGCAGCAATGTATCCAGACACCTCCCCTTTGTGTTTCAGGGGCTGTAACATGAAAGGTACTATGTTCCACACTTGGTGGCTTTGCCCCCACATAAGGTTCTTTCTTGAATAAAGTGCTTCACCTCTTGAGAAAAGTCACGGGCATAGCGATACCCCAAATACCTTCTGTAGCCTTGTTGAGTCATAGAGTTTAGGGGCTTTCCAAGCATCAGCACACTTTAGTTCATTTTATCCTTCTGGGAGCCAAGATTACGCTAGCAGGGGACTGGAAAAAACCCTCAGTCTCATTGAAGGCTACTAAAAGGAAAATCTCCTGGCTTATGACCAAGGAACTCCTAGTGGCTAAACTCCAAGACAAAACACAGAAATTTTAAGCTATTTGGGAACCCTGGGTGGCTCACAATAATATAATTTTGTACCAGGCTTCACATCTAATCTCTAGGATAGTGCTGGTTCTAAACTACTTCTGCTCTACTCTTTCCTCTTTCTTCTCTCTTTCCCGAGACCTCTCGGTCTCCCCTTATACATATATATATGTTTAATCTGATTAAGGCCTCGTACGTCCCCAGCAGTCCAATGGACAATCTCTGTCCCTTCCAGCAGAGGCTGGAGGGGCCCCTTCAAATTAAAAGATGGGTCTACTTCTTAGTTGCGTAGGGGAAGGGGAGGTGCGACCTGCACTCTCGGGGTTCCTGGGAGATCTACACCTCCACAGTTAGATCCCATAGGGGTGTGGGTGGATGACCTCTGGGGCACGGGGAGGGCAGGGGGCAGATGCTCTATGAAGTCCCAATCTCCACACCTTAAGACTTTTTTAAGTTCCCATCCTCTCCTTTAATCGTCTCGGGATATGATGCCAGACTGTAAGATTGTTGCAATGCAGTTTCTTGTTTGTTCAATACTTTTATTAACGAGTATATCCTGCCAGCTTATAATTTGATTGTATTAACTCTTTAATTTTGTGAAAACTTTAATAAACATTTATTGAAAGAAAGCATTCAGGGCTTTATTAAAACAGACAAATGGCTACTCACATGACAATAAAGATCAACAGGCATGTATTGTAATATCCGGAGTCACTGTCGGGATCCCATACTGTGCCACAGTGGGTTCGCCATACTCCTAGCCAGGTTGATGATAGCCAGAATGCTGGGAACCAGCCCGACAATATCGTAACCATCTTGGAACGCACTAGGAGCCCCGGACCGGATGCGACGTCATGACGTGTCAGGTCCAGTACGGGGCTTCGAGAGCGTTCCACTAAGAGTGCTACACTTAGACTGACACACCTTTTTCCGCTTTCAACTTGTCTTCCAGAGAAATTGCATCACTCTAAAGGGAGCTGCCCTAAGTGTTGTTTTTTCAACACACCTGTGGACCCTATGAATTTTCTACTGATGAGGCCCTAAGGACTGTTTTATATACTGTGAATTGTGCCCTTTTTTGTTTTTTTAAGCAGAAAGATGACAAAGTGGATGTGTAACAGAAAATCTACAGGCACTGCAAGCAATGGCTACTGCTGAGAGGGGGGCATTTTTTTCAACCATTAGTAGCCATGAATTTGACAAAGTCAGATATATGGCTCAGACAGGTGTATAATGGACAGAAAAAGGAAAAGCCTCCCTTCAACCTTCCTCTCTGTGCCATTGTCCTTATCTGCCTTATGTGGCTTACTGCACCATTGAACACCTCATTGCAAGAACATACAGCATTTGGAGCTCCTTGCCCACTGTTGTCTTGCCCAGATATACTATAGAAAGAAGTCTTGCAGTGCTGTTTTTCTTCTCACTGCTTGATATAACTTTGAAATTATTTGTGTGTTGAAATGGACGTTTTTTTGGCCATCAGATCAAACACCTTGTTTAATGTTAAACAAACACTGCCTATCATCACAAACGTAACATCTCCACCTTGAAGCATGATGGTAGAAGCATCATTCTTCGGGGATGTTTCTCTGCAGCTTGAAAGTTAGGCCTGGAGTAAAACCAAACGGCCTAGATGGAGCAGCTATATGACTGGGTTAAAAGGGGAGTGTAGGCAAGGGAAGAGATTTGGGAATTTAAAGGATGCAAGGAGATGGGGTACTTAATTACGTTGTGTGGCCACACAGGAACAGGTGGGGTTTCAGGAGATTGTAGGCAGGAGAGTT
This sequence comes from Glandirana rugosa, assembly GCA_018402905.1. Taxonomy (NCBI): domain Eukaryota; kingdom Metazoa; phylum Chordata; class Amphibia; order Anura; family Ranidae; genus Glandirana; species Glandirana rugosa. The sequence continues at coordinate 757,516 of BLSH010464812.1, forward strand.
CTTGGAATATTTTAGTTCAATGATGGCAGACATTGGAAAATCTTCCTGCCTGACCTCCCCATTTTTTACATTTCAATTTGTGTATGTTATTCATTTGTTTGTGGATTGTCTTTTCTTTCCACTGAAACATGTAGTCATGGCAGATAGTTGGGTTCAAGGTCCTAGAAGGTGGGAAGTAGGTTAAATGTGAATTGGTAGGGACTTGTCTTGGGTATGGCTCCCCTCATTTTTGTATGTTCATGATAGTACCTGAGGTTACTCACAATTGTCTCTCAGTCAGTGTAATGTGGCTGGAGGTCTGCCTTATGAGTTGTCACAGGTACTAAGTTTAAATATTGGCCACAAGGACCTTGAGGTTCCATTCACATTGTATTGAAGGTCATTCTGTTTCTGTTTTTGTTAATTGTTAATTGTTATTTATATTTTTGTTAATAAAGTGGCTGCTGTGGCCACTAAAACTCTAACTAAGTGTGGCTTATTTAGGTAGGGGGAGGTCAGGCAGCATTAGTGCCGAAAATGTATCTTTAATACTCTAGTCAATGCTTCTGGGTGTAGAGGGTAAAATTAGAGCTGCAAAATTCAGAGAAATACTGAAGTCAAACATGATGCAATCTACATACATATTTAGCCTTGGAAGGAAAAGTATAAAGCCAGAACTATGCAAGAATGGCCTAAAAAACAACAACATTGTTAATGCCCTAGACAGGCAGCATTAGTGTCCAGATCTCAATGCACTACAGAATTTGTGGCTGTACTTGAAAATTGCTGTTCACTCCCCATCTCCATACTGCCTGACAGGGTGAACATTTTTGCAAGAAGAACAGGGAAAAAAATAGAATGTCTTGTTCATACAGACCTAAGGTTCTAAATTATGCTAAAGATGCTTCCACTGAATACTGACTTCATGAAGCATATTGTAATTGATTGAAATAACCACCAGCGGCTCCTCCATAGAGGACTCTAGTGCTCCGCCCCCCCCCTTATCCCCCCGCCGATTTCTGAAAAAAAAAATTACGGCCGCCGGGATGTGGTTGTCCCGGCTTTTTTGGGAGACTGACAGCAATTCCCAAAGCCCATTGGTCAGCCATTAAAGTGCATAGATATGCACCAGTGAGGCGAACATCTATACACTGTTTGGCTCTGGCCTCAGTCACTGTCTGGAGGACAGTGACTGATTGGTCAGGAGCGGGGGCCGGACTGGCGGAAGCACACACGTCCATGGGAGAGACTTGTGCGGTGATGTGGAGGTAGACAGGTGGAGTGTAGACTGGGAGTACGGCGAAATCAGCTACTGAGAGGAGAGGACGCTGCGATCATGAGCCTGGCTGGTTGAAAGAACGGTTTGGGACTTTGAATGAGGCATTAAAGCCTCCATCCCTATTGCTGCACAGCATGTGAAAAAAGGTTTGGGACTTTAAATGCGTCTGAAGTGACAAGTCAAACACAAGAGGTCTAGAGAAAATAGTTATTTGGAAGGTTAGGACAGATAACTGTGGTGCAATCGGAGCCAAGGCTGGTAATAAGGTTGATGACAGGGATAGAAAAATATGTATTGAGTTGGTAACAAGTTGGACCAAGTGAAACATACTAAAAAAGTATCAAGTGTACCCCAATGGGGGATAATAAGAAAGAAAGGTAAAGATCCAACCCCAAAAAGCATAGAGGACATGAGGAAACAACTGCCATAGTGTTACCTAAAGCTCCTGGGCAACACAAGGAATCCGGGAGAAAGTGCACATTGTCCAGGGGGGACATCTCCGAGGAGTGCCAGGTGATGAAGTGGGGAGCATCAGGTGACCACCAACGTCACACAGGCAAAAGAGAGAGGGGAGGTGAAAGAGAGAGGGGATCTTCTCCAGCCTCCGTCCCACCGGGAGACCGGAGCTCTGATCTGGCACGTCCGCCAGCTGTGTGGCGTCCCTGTGGAAGCCGGAATCGGCTTTGATCGGGACTCCTTCGTACATTTCCGGAAGCAACATTACAATGCCACTTCGGGTTTACTCGGCGGCTCACGGCGCAGGTTTTAAAAAAATGACAGTATTTAGAATTGCTGTTTTTGGCGATCTGAATACTGTGAAGTGTAAAGGAGGGATGGGGGGTCTTTAGACCCCCCCATCCCTCCATAAAGAGTACCTGTCACCATATATTACTATCACAAGGGATGTTTACATGTGATCAGATTTTTTTTTTTTTTTAAGGAACAGTGTTAAAAAAAAAAAAAATTTAAAGCGCCACCATCCCCGCGAGCTCGTGCAGCAAAGAAAACGCATACGTAAGTCACGCCCACATATGAAAACGGTTTTCAAACCACACATGTGAGGTATCTCCGCGATCCCCAGAGTGTGAGAAATAGTTCTAGCAAAAAACCTCCTCTGCCCCTCTAACCTGGTAACCCTTAAAAAATTTTAAAGCGTCGCCTATGGAGATTTTTAAGTACCGGAGTTTGTCACCATTCCGCGAGTGTGCGCAAATTTCAGCCGTAACCTGTATGGTACCTATTTACTCGGCGTTACATCCTCTTTCACAATAAACAAAAAATTGGGCTAACTTTACTGTTGTCTTATTTTTTAACTCAAAAAAGGGATTTTTTCCCCCCAAAAAAGCACTTGAAAGACCGCTGTGCAAATACCATGTGACAAAAAGTATTGTAACGATCGCCATTTTATTCTCTAGGGTGTTTGAAAAAATACAGTGCCTTGCGAAAGTATTCGGGCCCCTTTGAACTTTGCAAGCTTTTGCCACATTTCAGGCTTCAAACATAAAGATATAAAACTGTAATTTTTGTGAAGAATCAACAACAAGTGGGACACAATCATGAAGTGGAACGAAATTTATTGGATATTTCAAACTTTTTTAACAAATAAAAAACTGAAAAATTGGGCGTGCAAAATTATTCAGCCCCCTTAAGTTAATACTTTGTAGCGCCACCTTTTGCTGCGATTACAGTTGTAAGTCGCTTGGGGAAGTCTCTATCAGTTTTGCACATCGAGAGACTGAAATTTTTGCCCATTCCTCCTTGCAAAACAGCTCGAGCTCAGTGAGGTTGGATGGAGAGCGTTTGTGAACAGCAGTTTTCAGTTCTTTCCACAGATTCTCGATTGGATTCAGGTCTGGACTTTGACTTGGCCATTCTAACACCTGGATATGTTTATTTGTGAACCATTCCATTGTAGATTTTGCTTTATGTTTTGGATCATTGTCATGTTGGAAGACAAATCTCCGTCCCAGTCTCAGGTCTTTTGCAGACTCCATCAGGTTTCCTTCCAGAATGGTCCTGTTTTGGGCTCCATCCATCTTCCCATCAATTTTAACCATCTTCCCTGTCCCTGCTGAAGAAAAGTTGGCCCAAACCATGATGCTGCCACCACCATGTTTCACAGTGGGGATGGTGTGTTCAGGGTGATGAGCTGTGTTGCTTTTACGCCAAATATAACATTTTGCATTGTTGCCAAAAAGTTTGATTTTGGTTTCATCTGACCAGAGCACCATCTTCTACATGTTTGGTGTGTCTCCCAGGTGGCTTGTGGCAAACTTTAAACAACACTTTTCATGGATATCTTTAAGAAATGGATTTCTTCTTGCCACTCTTCCATAAAGGCCAGATTTGTGCAGTATACGACTGATTGTTGTCCTATGGACAGAGTCTCCCACCTCAGCTGTAGATCTCTGCAGTTCATCCAGAGTGATCATGGGCCTCTTGGCTGCATCTCTGATCAGTCTTCTCCTTGTATGAGCTGAAAGTTTAGAGAGACGGCCAGGTCTTGGTAGATTTGCAGTGGTCTGATACTCCTTCCATTTCAATATTATCGCTTGCACAGTGCTCCTTGGGATGTTTAAAGCTTGGGAAATCTTTTTGTATCCAAATCCGGCTTTAAACTTCTCCACAACAGTATCTCGGACCTGCCTGGTGTGTTCCTTGTTCTTCATGACGCTCTCTGTGCTTTAAACGGACCTCTGAGACTATCACAGTACAGGTGCATTTATACGGAGGCTTGATTACACACAGGTGGATTCTATTTATCATCATTAGTCATTGAGGTCAACATTGGATCATTCAGAGATCCTCACTGAACTTCTGGAGAGAGTTTGCTGCACTGAAAGTAAAGGGGCTGAATAATTTTGCACGCCCAATTTTTCAGTTTTTTATTTGTTAAAAAAGTTTGAAATATCCAATAAATTTCGTTCCACTTCATGATTGTGTCCCACTTGTTGTTGATTCTTCACAAAAAATTACAGTTTTATATCTTTATGTTTGAAGCCTGAAATGTGGCAAAAGGTCACAAAGTTCAAAGGGGGCTGAATACTTTCGCAAGGCACTGTATGCATAATGTTTGGGGGTTCTAAGTAATTTTCTATAAAAAAAATAATGGATTTTAACTTGTAAACAGCAAATGTAAAAAAGGTCTCTGGGGGTTAAGGGGTTAAAAACTGTATATATTTTAAGACATCACGTCAGGTTTACTATATACTGTAAGTACACCCCTGATTACACTGTGTGTGTGTATGTATATATATATATATATATATATATATATATATATATATATATATTCTTGCACTGCCTAAATGGATGCTATATACTATATACACTGAACTAGCTGTATATAGTCTACTACACTAAAGGCATTGCATATATATATATATATATATATATACACTAGGAAGGAATATATATATATATATATATATATATTCTTGGACTGCTTGACTGTATACAGATAGCTCTATCTATCTTTTTTTTCTTTTGATCTATAGCTATATCTATCTATCTACCTATCTATCTTTTTATCTATCTATCAATCTTTTTTCTCTCTTTTTTTTTTTACACAGTAAAATGCTAGTTAGCTAAACTGCCTGTATTCAGGAACCTAAGCTATCTCGTTAACACCGGCGCCAACACACTACATAGAGCCGGCTTTATATAGTGTGGGGCGTGGATTGAGGCTGCTGTGCAGTGATTGGCTAAAGGCACCCTGCCTTTAGCCAATCAAAGCTCTCACAGCAGGCCGCCCGCTGATTGGCCAATTTCGGCCGAGATACATCACACAACCGCGGCCACAATTGCTCTATCGAATCCAAGGACTTATGTCCGTCAAATCGATTGATCGTAAAATGACACATTTTTTTTTTTCTCTCTTTTTTCTAACTATCTATCTATTTTTCTATCTATCCATCTATCTATCTATATCGATATCTAGTTTTCTTTTTTTTCTATCTATCTCGATAGACATATGTCAGTTCGTCAGGTTCTTATATATATATATATATATATATATAAGGAAGGATCACATATATATATATATATATATATATACGTTACGGAAATCACAT
>BLSH010464813.1:1444-13223 GCA_018402905.1 Glandirana rugosa
CTTTTATTTTTACACAAAGTTGTCCATTTATATGATATTTCCAACACATAGCATGTACCTAGCAAAAATGACACCCCAAAATACATTCTACTACTCCCCCTGAGTATGGCAACACCAAATGTGTAAGACTTTTACCGGTGATGTTTACTGATAGGTGATGAAAGTCTCTGACAGGTGATTGGCGATGGTAACTGATGGGTGACTGGTGGAGGTCACTGATGTGTGACTGGCGGTGGTCACTGATGGGTGACGGGTGTCTGGCAGTGGTCACTGATGGGTGATGGGTGTCTGGCAGTGGTCACTGATGGGTGATGGGTGACTGGCAGTGTTCACTGATGGGTGACTGGCAGTGGTCACTGATGGGTGACGGGTGACTGGCGGTGGTAACTGATGGGTGACGGGTGTCTGGCGGTGGTCACTGATGGGTGACGGGTTTCTGGTGGTGGTCACTGACGGGTGACTGGTGGTGGTCACTGATAGGTGACTGGTGGTGGTCACTGATGGGTGCCGGGTGTCTGACAGTGGTCAGTGATGGGTGCCAGGTGTCTGGCAGTGGTCATTGATGGGTGCCGGGTGTCTGGCGGTGGTCACTGATGGGTGACAGGTGTCTGGCAGTGGTCACTGATGGGTGACGGGTGTCTGGCGGTGGTCACTGATGGGTGGCGTTTGTCTGGCGGTGGTCACTGATGGGTGATGGATGACTGGCAGTGGTCACTGATGGGTGACAGGTGATGGCAGTGGTCACTGATGGGTGACTGGTGTCTGGTGGTGGTCACTGATGGGTGACCGATCATGGTCACTGATGGGTGATGGGTGACTGGCGGTGGTCACTGATGGTTGATGGGTGACAGGCCACGGGTAACTGGCGATGGTCACTGATGGGTGACAGGCCAAGGTCAGTGATGGGTAACAGGCCACGGTCAGTGATGGGTGACAGGCCACGGTCACTGATGTGTGACGGTTGATATAACCATGGTCACTGATGGGTGATGGGTGACACGCCACAGTCACTAATGGTGACACGCCATGGTCACTGATGGGTGACACACCATGGCCACTGATGGGTGACACGCCACGGTCACTGATGGGTGATGGGTGACATGCCACGGTCACTGATGGGTGACAGGCCATGGTCAGTGATGGGTGACAGGCCATGGTCACTGATGGGTGACACGCCACGGTCGGTGATGGGTGACGGATGACAGGCCACGGTCAGTGATGGGTGATGGGTGACAGGCCACGGTCACTGATGGGTGACAGGTGACACACCACAGTCACTGATGGGTGACGGGTGACATGCCACAGTAACTAACGGGTGATGGGTGACACGCCACGATCACTGATGGGTGACGGGTGACAGGTGCACTTTATGATGGCAGTCTGATGACAGGTGCACTTTATGATGACACGTACACTTTATGGGGCAGATGGGGTGACTGTTGGGTGACAGGTGCATTGGGGGGCAGGCGTAATGTGACAGGTGTGTGTTTGGTGCTTTACAGATCAGTAACTCACTGATCCCTGCTCTTCTCTCCTCACACTGGAAACTGAGTGAGGAGAGAAGAGCTGGTAACATTGAGTTACCGCTCTGTTTAGAGTAGATCACAGCCGATCACAAGGTAACAGCCACCGGCCAGCAGCTGATACCAGTGTTGGTGACAGGCAGTGTTCCCTGCGTGCATGCGCAGCACACTCCCGATCGTGCGCATGCGCCGTGCAAATGGTGGCAGTAGTCACAAAGTCACGGCCGATCACATGGTAAACGGCCATGACCAATGGCTGTTCATCCCGTCAGTGACGCGGTGTGTCCTGGGGACATACCGCCACCAACAGAGCCGGGATGCGCGTGCCCAATCGCGCACAATCATGGCTTAAACGTCCGACGTCATATGTCGTCTGCCCAGAACAATAGCCGTTCCGCTCCGCTGTCATTTGATGGTGGGAGGACGGCAAGTGGTTATAGTCAAAATGGGAGTTATGTAGCCCAAAGCAAGTTTCAGCCATTGATTTTAATGATACAATTGTAACTTCCCCAAAGAAATCCTTTTCATGTTGAGATGAAATGTATCTTTCTCTCAAAGAAATTGTCCTTGCAACAATGTTGCTTTTAAACATCTATTTTGTTTTTAAGAATGCTAGTGTAATGTTTTCATGTTTTGGTAAAATATTTTTTTCTCTGTCACTTTCACTTGTTGATGTCAATCTCACAAAAATATTTCCCCAAAAAAAACCACATTTTTTAATTTTTTTATTATTTCCAATTGATCCTAATTTGAGCCCAACAATGTGATATGTGTACCAACTTCAGAAATAAAAATGTAATTCCCAAATATCAGAGGGTAACACCACTATTCTACACTCACACACCACGAACCTCCAAATATCGGAGGGTTCCACATGTAGCAGCTCGGTGGCTCATAAGGTAGGACAACTGGGTTTGAATCCCAAACATGCCACTTCATGTAGAGATGTTGTTTGTTCTCCCTATGTTGTTAAACATAACTCCTGACACAGGGCCTTGTCTAAATGTAATATGTATGTGTAGAAGGGTTCCACCACCAAGGCAAATCAGCCATATGTTTTCCATGGGCAAGGACAATAATCAGCGTTAACATTTCCCCACCAGCACTAATTGTAGCCTCTTAGTCAGGAATAACGCCTGACTAATGTAATTCCACCACCTATATGTCAAAAGAAATGCAGTATATATGTGTAGGAGGGTTCCACATGTAGCAGCTCTGTGTCTCATAAGGTAGCACACCTGGCTAGTAGCGCTGGGTTCGAATCCCAAACATGCCACTTAATGTAGAGATGTTGTTTGTACTACCTAAATGTAGTATTTATGTGTAGGAGGGTTCTACCAGCATTGCAAATTGTGTTATATGTTTTCCATGGGCAAAGACTCTAATCAGCCTTAACATGTACCCACCACCTCTAATTGCAGCCTCTTACTAAGCCAAAACCCACTAAATGACAGCTGGTTATCTCTCAGTTTGCTGACAGTAATCAGCCATAACCAGCCTTCAAAACACATGGAATGTGCTAGAAACAGGTTGTTTAATGGCTCTCTGGCCTTCCATGGTACATCTGCATTGATTACCTTCTTGCACCCCTGGGACTTAGGACTGTTTTACATCACAGGGATGCAATCTAAAAACCTATGGCAGCTTAGTGGCTCACACAATAGAACTTCCGACTAACAATGCTGAGGACCTGAGTTTGAATCCCAAAAATGTATTTTTCACCAGTGCTAACATTTTTGAGGGGTTTCACATAGTGCAACCCCAAGAAATCCCATTATAAATCAAGCAAGTGTGGGTTTGCACCAAATCTAGACCTGGGGTGTTTTGGCCAAGATATTTTAATGTTGTATGCTTATGATGAATGATGAATGCATTCTTTCAAGTCCTGATTAGAATTAGTCTGCCTATGTTACGCCCCTTGTTACTATATGTCACCTACCTGATGATAGAGTCTGGCTTAGCAGGGAGCAACCTCTCTTATGGCCCTGGTTCAGGAACCCCTGGTAGAGCAGACATGGAGTTCTAGAGGACAGGGGGGCACGAGGGCTGGACTTGGTCACAGATGGCAGGTGAAGGTTCATGGGGGGCTCGTGCCAACAGAAGAGTAGTGATGCAGGCCGGGTCGGTAGCAGGCTGGCGGTGCGGTACAGATGGGTAAGGCAGGCGGATGGTCGGGCACAGGCAGGGTGAGCAATGGTAATGGCAGCAGAAGTATGTGGGAATCAGGCAGAAGAGAAGTTGTAGGAAAGCCGGGGTCAGTGCAGGCAGATAACAGGCAGAATCAGAAGGAAGCCGGAGTCACTAGTACAGGAAGTCTCTCTAGGCAGATCACTGGGGACACAGGTAAGGGAACACTGTAGAATGGACAGCACCTGTTTCCTGGCTCAGGTCGTTCAAATAGCTTGCCTTGCGTCAATGGTGGCGCGCACACAAACGCACGCACCTGCCGTGCGTGAACCCGTGTGTGCGCCTGCTGAGTGTGGGCGTGCACCTGCACACACCCGGGCACAGATGGTCCGGGAACAGCTGCAGGCCATGCTTCCTGACACCATACAAGTACAATTGTGATATTAATGTGATACCTGCATAATCATGTGTATAAAAACCTTCAATTGCCTCATAATAAAGCAGAACAGTTATTTGGAAAGATGCTGAGTGTATCTTTTGCTTCTGTTCCGTACTGCAGTAGTTATTATTAATTTGGAACCACTAATCAATATGAGGATAGGAGTTGCCTATCTATAAAATTCCAGGTCAGGTCAAACCTTAAGTGTTTCAATTTGTATGCAATCAGGCAGGCCCTTGCAGTACATGGTTTTGGTTAATCTGAAGGAAAATATCTGTAGAAAATCTAAATCTAATAGTGTGTATGGGGTCTTACTCTGCACAGATATATATGCTGAAGCATATGTATTTCTTTGTAGAGTGTGTAATGAACAGGTGTGAGAGAGACTGAATCAATTACACTGGTGGGTGTGTCCATTACTGGGTGTGTGAAGGTGAGCAATCTTAGCTAGCTTATTTAACCACTTAAGGACTGATAAAGCAGAACAGTTATTTGGAAAGATGCTGAGTGTATCTTTTGTGTCTGTCCCCTGCTGCAGTAGTTATTATTAATTTGGAACCACTAATCAATATGAGGATAGGAGCTGCCTATCTATAAAATTCCAGGTCAGATGGCGAGACAGCCCAGAGGGGTTTTACAGGTGACCCTGAGAATCCGAAACGAGAAGCTTGAGACGATCCAAGAATGCCTGATAATTAGCCGGCTGAGGTAAGCCTTTTGATTGCATTTGAGTTATCAGACTTCCTCAATCGGTAAGGCATTTTGGGGACAAAGGGTACCAATTTTACACCCCTTAATTGAACTGTATTGATTGGTGGTTATATGTTATGTCATCACTGTATTCTGTCCATCAAAGTGTTATAGATAAGAAAAGGAAAAACAGTGTTGTTCATAGGTTATATATGAAGTACACATCTGCTAGATAAAGTAGTTTAGAGGCAATAGGGTATAGGTACAAGTAGAAAAGAGAGAAGACTGGCCAGTCTTGGGCATTAAATTAAGTAAGGGAATGAAAGGGGGCATGGTCTCGACATGGCGCTGACTAGACGTGTCTAACACGAGCTCCGACACAGCACAGGCCCAAGTACCCTCTTACCATGCCATCCAAGCCCGCCAAGACTCGCACAAACACGGGTAAGAGACAGGGAAGGGGATCGGCTGAACAGCTCGCCACCTCCGGCTCCATCCAGCGATTCCTGGCCGCTGAACGAAGTGGATCTCCAGCACAGCGCGGCAGGGCCAAAGCCACGCTCTCAAGTAGGTGCTCGCCAGCCTCCTCCATGGGGTCAGAACTTATGGAGGATCCCACCTCCCCCTCCTCCCTCACGGGATTGGAGATGACCTCCCTGGTGGGCAGCATCAAAAAAGAGCTAGCGGGCATGTTTCACAGCCTTGAGAAATCCATAAAGAAGGAGATCTCGGCTGTTAGAACTGACATGGCGCACCTATTGACCAGGGTGGAGGAAACAGAAGGGCACCAAGCCTCACAAGATGGAGCAATTAAAGAATTGCAGACTGTCGTTAAAAGGCTGGCTCATGCACACAGGGCCTCATTATATAAATTAGAGGACCTGGAAAATAGAAATCGCAGGAACAATCTGCGATTTCCAGGCCTTCCAGAGGCAACAAAAGATGGAGATCTGGAACACACCATCCGCTGCATTTGCAACACGGTATTAGGTAAACCAGCCACGGAACCACTCCGTTTTGACCGGGTGCACAGACCACTTCGCCTGCGTAACCTCAACTCTGAGTTGCCTAGAGATGTCATATGTCGGATACATTATTTTACTGAAAAAAACAAAATCATGATGAAACTGCACGACATCCCGGACATTGACTTTGATGGAGCAAAGATCTCCATATTCCCGGATCTGTCTAAAGAGACCCTGGAACGCCGACGGGCACTCAAACCTTTACTAGACCAACTGAGAGCAGATGGAGCGACCTACAGATGGGGATTCCCCACATTCATGACAGCCACTAAAAATGGCCGCTCTTCCACCTTATGCTTTGCTGAGGATCTCCCTAGGTTCTTCCAGGATCTCAATATGGAGCCCATGGAGCTCCCAGGATGGCAGGATTATATCCAAGCGTTGCTGGATTCATACTGGCAAAAAACACCAACTAAAAGAAAACGCCCTGGCACCCCTGAATCCTCTAAAAAAGCTGGGTGAGCTTTCCCTGCACAATCAATGGAATCTTCTCCCTCCCGAATAGTATGGTGAGAAGTCTTGTTTCTCAGGGGCTTGAAGGTAGTTCAAAGAACTGTAAGTTTAACCCAATTTTAGTATAGCAAAAATGGTCTTATTACCCATAATATAATTTACTCTGCATGAACTACTCTCGATATATGTTGTTTATACCATACGGGCAGCTCACCCTAGATATACAGTATATATGCCTTTTTTTCTTTTTGTTTATTTCTTGCAGGGAGGGTTGTCGCTCTCTTTTTCTACTCTTATGGTATGGTTAGAGGTTATATCAAAATGTACTGTTATTTGATACTGGGCCATGCAGTGACGGATCGTATGCACAGTTTGCTCTTACTGGCTGCGATATTCACCCCCTTCCTAGTGGGAATGACTGGCCTGGACCCCCGCGCTACTACACTGAATGTCCCTACTAGGGATAGCATCAGTGGGATCCGAGCGAGTTATCCCCCGTGGGACCTCTGCAGATTTCTGCGTGACTCGAATATTCCTATTTGTATTGGTATTATTTGTTTCATTGGTTATACCGGTTTTATTATTTTGTTGTACTCTTCTACTTTTCTTTTCTCTTTGCTTTATACTGTATATTCTTCTCTTTCTTCTTATTGTCCCGGAGGGTGCGGTCGACCCCCATAAGCCGAGTAGATGCGCTGCCCCATCCCGATGGTGAACCTCAAGGTGATATCATACAATGTAAGAGGGCTTAACACACCCATGAAACGTCATCAGGTAATGAGAGAACTGAAGCAAGCTTCATGTTCAATAACTTTCTTACAGGAAACTCACTTGACTCACACTACCAATGTAAAGCTTTTTTCCCACCAATATCCAGTGTGGTACTATATTCTCTCTGACACTAACAAAGCTAAAGGGGTTGCCATCGGGTTTGGTAAGGATGTATCTTTTCGGCTCACTAAAATGAAAGCGGATGATCATGGTTGGTTCCTCTTTTTATAGGGCTCTATTGGCAACACCCAGTGTACACTGGTTAATATCTACTCCCCTAATAATAATCAACCCTCATACTTGTCATCTATCTTATCCAAATTATCTGATTTCACTGAAGGCTTAACTGTCCTAGCAGGGGATATCAATATGCCCATTGATTCCATTCTAGATACCTCCTCTGGGCGCTACTTTATACCTTATAAAAAGTTAAACTATATTAAAAGAAAACTACATGAATCTCAACTAATTGATGCATGGCACATTTTGCACCCAAAAGAAAAAGATTACTCTTATTTCTCAAAAACACATCGTCATACTCCCGGATTGATAATATCTTTATAGACCACTTTCACCTCCCGTTGTTGAGATCGGCCTCCATTGGTGTTTCCACTATTTCAGATCATGCCCCTGTGTCCATTTTAGTCTTTTTTCCCTCTCTTCCTAGACGTACCAATAACTGGAAACTAAATGACTCACTGATCCTAGATCCTATAGATAAGGACGCATTAGCATCTTCTCTCTCGTTATACTTTAAAGAAAATTCCTCAAGGGAAATTCCACTCACAGTAACTTGGGAGGCACATAAGGCCACAATGAGAGGTAAACTAATAGAATTGGGGGCTAGGAAGAAGACACGAGGCCCATTTTAAACTAACGTTACATCAGATAGCAGAACTGGAGAGACAACATAAATTGTCACTCCATGTCGCACATTTGGAGGCCCTATCTCTAAAGTGTGAGGAACTTAGAGAACTTATGAACACTACTATAAAAAGGAAAGCCCATCTTGTAGCGCAACAATTCTATGAATGGGGAAACAAACCAAGCAGACAGCTTGCTAGAACCCTCAAAACTAAAAAATCAGCTACTTTCATCCCCAAAATCAAATTGCCCACCGGGGAAATGGTGCATGACTCGTGTCAGATAGCTAAAGCATTTAAAAATTTGTACGCTGAACTTTACAATGTGAAAGGACATGAACCTTTCCAACCCCCGGAAGACAAGTTTGAACGAATACAAAGTTTCCTATGGGGCGCATCATTACCTAAGCTACCCAAACAAGCCCTTGAAATTTTGGAGAAGGATCTCTCAGAAGAATTTTTAGTAGCGTTAAAATCTATGAAAACAGGGAAAGCACCTGGCCTGGACGGGTTTACACCCCTATACTATAAAACGTTTAGTGATATCTTGATACCCAACCCAACCGCATATGCCAACTCCATTAATAAGACTTCAGGTTTTCAACAGGAATCACTATCCGCACACATAACCGTCATTCCCAAATCCAATAAATATCCTACCTGCTGTGAAAGCTACCGACCAATCTCTCTATTGAATGTCGACTTAAAATGATTTGCCAAAGTCCTAGCAACTAGACTACTGCCTCTTCTCCCTAAATAGATCTCGACTGACCAAACCGGTTTCATTCCCAGCAGGGAGGCAAGAGATAATTCTCTACGCACATCTCGTTGATTCATTATGCCTGGAGGAGTGCCCAGCCCACCCTTCTCCTTTCTACGGATGCTGAAAAAGCGTTTCATAGGGTGGACTGGCACTACCTCCGGATGACACTACGTTGCTTTGGACTAGGACCCAAAATGATAGACAGAATATTCTCTATGTACTCCCACCCAATGGCGCAAATAAGAGTTAATGGTATTCTTAGCCCATCTTTTCACACTGGGAAAGGGCACAAGGCAAGGATGCCCTCTGTCGCTCCTCCTATTTGCCATTTCTTTAGAACCATTTTTGTCTCAGATTAGAAATAACACCAGCATCCACGGAATTAAAGTAGGCACAAAAATGCACAAATACGCAGCCTATGCGGATGACGTGCTCTTTTATATACAACAACCCCGCATATCTTTACCCAACTTAATGGATGCCTTCCAGCAGTTCCAACTGATATCAAACTTTAAAATTAATCTCTCTAAATCTGAGATACTGAACATTAACATCCCCCAGGTAGACGTAAATTCTCTCAAACTAAATTTCCCGTTTAAATGGCAAATGACAACAATGAAATACTTGGGAATTTACCTTACCCCTAACCCCCTGCGATCTGTTTAAGCATAACTACATTCCATTACTGAACAGCATTAAAGCTGACCTCAGGAGTTGGTCCCCTCTATCCCACTCCTGGATGGGGAAAATTTATATTATTAAAATGAATATCCTACCGCGCATACTTTTCCTATATCAAATTATTCCACTGGGTGTTCCCCCTGGATTCTTCTCCACCTCACAAACCATGATCTCCCCTTTCATTTGGCAACCGCTGCCCTAGAATCTCTGGAGCAATCTTAACCCGCTCTAAAAGCTCTGGAGGACTAGCTCTCCCAGACCTGAAAACATACTATTTATCTACGATTTTAGGTCATATATTGGACTGGAAATTTCATAAGATGACTAAACTTTGGGTCCAATCAGAACACTCATTGAGTAACACAGACTTAGCAACGACTCCATGGATCCCTAAAAATTACAGAAACCCCTCACACCTAACCTCCCCACTGACTTCTTCAACAATGGACATTTAGGACTCTCTTCACAAACTATTCTCACGGTCCTACAATTCCCCACTTATGCCTGTATTAAGCCATGCCTACTTACAACCCAGTTTGTTAGACAGAAATTTCAGACATTGGGGCTTCCGAACCTCCCCTACTTCTACATAAGGTCATTCAGGATGGAAAACTCAAAACCTTAAAAACCCATATGGGCTCCAAACTGCCCTCTTTTATGGACAATTGGAGACATAGACAATTATCTCAATTTGTGCAATCTCTCCCGCAGCCTATCAGGGGGATTCAGGAGCTAACCCCAATGGAATCCATGTTTTACTCCAGTGACCCACCTACGCACTTGGTGTCACAATTCTATAAAATTCTTTAGTACTTACAACATATCTCACCTCCAGAATTTCTGACATGATGGGAAAAAGACCTACAATCCAATATCCCTGATGTACAGAAGGAAAACATTTTAACCTTGACGCTGTCACGTACCTGGTGGTAGAGTCTGGCTTATGCGGGGGGCAACCTCTCTTGCGGCCCTGGTTCGAGAACCCCTGGTAGTGTGGACAGGGAGCTCTGGAGCACAGGGGGGCACGAGGGCTGGACAAACTTCAGGTGGTTGGGAGAAGTCCACGGAAGCTCGTGCAAGACAGGAGAGTAGTGGTTCAGTCCGGGTTGGCAACTGGCAGGCGGTGCGGTACAACGGGATCAGGCAAACGGATGGTCAGGTGCAGGCAGGGTCGGCAACGTGCTGGCAACAGAAGTACAGTAGGAGCAGGCAAGCGGATGGTCGTAAACAAGCCGGAGTCAGGTGCGGGCAGATATCAACAGGTCCAAGGGAAAAGCCGGGGTCACAGGAACAGGAAATCACACGAAAGTAGTCACCGGGGGTTCACAGGCTCAGGAAACGTTGTAGAGTGGACAACACCAGCTGCAGGGCTCTGCTGACTGAAATAGAGCCGCCAGGCACCGTTTCCGGCGCGTGCGCGCGCACGTGAGCGCGCGGGTGCGCGCACGGGCACGCGCGAACGTGCACAGGCGCGCGCACCACCGCGGAAAGGCAGAAATCGGTCCTTTCCTGACATTGCCCCCCCCAAGGGGCAGCCTCCGGATGCCCATCTGGGCGCTCTTGGCTGGATTGTTTCTCCAAAAAGTTCTGACCATTTCCTGGGCATGAAAGTTGTTTTCTGGCTCCCATGAGTTCTCCTCAGGGCCGTAACCTTTCCATTTCACCAGAAACTGTATTCCCCCAGCTCTTCTTCTACAATCGAGAATTGCTTCCACCTCAAACTCTTCCTCTCCATCCACTACCACCGGTCCAGGTGGAGCCGATCGTTGTCCAGGAAACAGGTCCTTGGCCACTGGCTTTAGGAGGTGGACGTGGAACACTGGATGGATCTTGAGTGAGGATGGCAGGTCGAGTTCATAGGCCACCTTATTAATCCTCTCGGCTCGTCGAACTCGGCTAGTGGTAACAAGGAGACCCAGTCATCTTGGGAGTAAGAAGAGTAGCATCGGAGATATTGCTCCAGGGTTTGGTTGGTCCTTTCCGTTTGGCCGTTGGACTGCGGGTGGTAGGCTGACGAAAAGGCTAACTTGATTCCTAAGATGGAGCACAGGGACCTCCAGACTCGGGAAGTAAATTGCACCCCTCTGTCTGATACCACGCTTTTTGGAATGCCATGTAGGCAGATAACTTCCCGGATGAAAACTTTGGCCGTTTCAGTAGCCGAGGGGGTGCCCTTCATCGGAATAAAATGTGCCATCTTCGTGAGGCGGTCAACCACCACGAAGATCGTTGTATAGCCTGCGGATGGTGGCAATTTCCACAACAAAATCCATTGAAATCTGCGCCCAAGGGCGCTCAGGGACCGGCAATGGATTTAATAGACCCCAGGCTCTGGTTCTTTCCACCTTGTTTCTAGCACAGACGGGACAGGCCTTCACATAATTCCTACAGTCCTCTCTCAACTGTGGCCACCAAAAGGTGCGGGCAAGTAGCTCAGTAGTTTT
>BLSH010464813.1:41821-61753 GCA_018402905.1 Glandirana rugosa
CCCCCCCATACATTTGCAAACTCTCACATCCATCATTCCCTTTCTGAGCGTGGACCACTTAGTAACTCAAGGATTGGACACAGTACAAAAACTCTATGACAATTCATCTATTCAACCTTGGGATACCTTGAGAAGCCAATGCAACCTACAACCCAAAACCCAATTCACCTATATAGGCATAAAACATTTCCTATACAAACACCCCCCACCCACCATCCGAATCCCCCAAAAAAGCATGGGCTTTCTTCAACTCTTCCAACCCTCATCCAAGCGGTACTTCCCTCTTCTACAACATGCTCCACGACAAACTTTCCCTCACCAAAGACACACATATACTCAAATGGGAAGAGGACCTTAGCAAGGAGTACCCTCCACGCGAATGACAAACAGCCATCCGATCAACCCACCAATTCTCCCACTGTACGGCTCATTGGGAACTCATGTTAAAAATCACACTACCCTGGTATTATACACCAACCAAAATTTCCAAATTCACCCCAGATAAATCCCCACTGTGCTGGCGCAATTGTGGCATGACCCCTTTCTGGACTCAAGTTTTCAAACTCCTATCCAAAATCACCTCTAACAACATCCCACCGAACAAAAGTTTAGCCATTCTAAACCTTAACATAGAGAACATGGGGCGTGGTCTGGACTCCGAGGACGGTTGCCACATCTTGCGAGAGCTCCGGAGCTACAGAGCTTATCTCCAGCCATCCGTCCTCAGCAAACCCCGGTGAGCATCCACACACACCCAGGGGATCTTACATCATCCCCCCACACAGACTGGACTGAGTATTTTGGCTGTCTGTGACGGACGGCCGTGAAGCCCCAAAATTTGGGCCACAGCTTTTGCCGCGCCTAGGCAGCCTCCCAGCATCCATCCAGCCCTCTCATTCCTCTCCGGACCCCGAGGCATGGACCTGGAGACCCCTCATCACCCCCACACATAAGCTGGACAAATACCAGATACAGGCCCACGCATAATTCCACGCCATCTGCAAATTTAGACCGAGGCCTCACCTGTGACTAGGCCGCAGTATCTGGATCAGCTCCCCAGGCCCCCTTCCACCCATCCAAAATTTTAAAAACATTCTAATCAAGGGGTCCTGACGAGCCCTGCACGCTGATGGCTGCCTGAAGCCCTCCTGCATTGTGGAGCCTCATTAGCAAACACAGGAATCCATCCCACCCTTAAACCACTTCCAGCTATGGGGAAAAACTACCACTCTAGCACAGCCTCCCACAATCTCAAAGAACAGCCACCGCAACCACCTGGTAACATCCCAGCAATGCTCATGCTAACGGGAGGGCATAACCGCACATCCACAGAGATGGAATTAGAATCTCTGAGTGGTTCCCAGACCCAGGTGAGTACACAGCAGAAGCCCACTTACCCTGCTACATCCAACCCGCTCTCTTTGAACGACCTACAAGCAGTGGCGGCAGATATAAAAGCTACCCTGACAGCTGCCATATCTGATCTCAGGGCTGATTTGCATGCAGTCTCCATGAGGATGGGAGTGGTGGAACAAACAACAACGCGCCATGCTGACATCATAAGACAAGTCCAAAGATCCACAGATTTAAACCTCTCACACATAATCAACATGCACAGACATCTGGAGGACCTCAATAATTGAGGAAGACGTCACAACATACGCATCAGGGGGCTCCCCGAAACTGTTGAACAACATCAGATCGAACATACTATGGTGGGAATTTTTGATGATCTGCTAGAAAGACCCGCAGACTCCCCCATTGAAATAGAGAGAATCCACAGAGCACTAAGACCCAGAGGAAATGAATCCGACCCTCCTAGAGACATCATTTGCTGCTTATTTAATTTCCCACAAAAAGAAGCAATCCTCAGAAAAGCCAGAGATCGCAATAGAGTGCTCTTTAATGGTACTAAGATCAAACTGTTCCAAGACCTCTCCACCATAACCCTGAACCACAGGAGAGCCCTGTGCCCTCTACTGGATCAACTCAGATCAAGAGGTATCCCATACAGATGGAAGTTCCCCCTCTGTCTGTCTGCAACCTGGAGAGGCCATTCAGCTCACCTAAGAACCCCTGATGATCTACATGCCTTTTGTGAAACGCTCAACATTCCTTACATGGAAGTACCTGAATGGTACAGCACATTCTCCATTTCCGAATCATGGATCGAAGTCTCCAACAACTCCACCCCTAGAGCTCAAAGACACAGAGACAGACGCCGTAGAAACTCTGACACTCCTCCTCTTCACCCGAACCGCAGAGAGGAAGCTCCAAGAAGCCCCGGTTTATCCCCTCCACGTAGAAGAGACCGAATGGATGCTTAAGATGCTCAACCTATAGATAACACTCCTCATCGATCCTGTTCCATTCCACAAGTCTGGCCCGAAAGCTTTCTACACATAAGTTCGGTATTGTAATTAATATGCTCTTATTTTCTTGGCAATAGTACATGATGAGCCCATTGGTGAGTTTAATCTTTTCCTCCTGACCGGTGAGAGACAATCTGACTTCATGACCTCACCCTTGTCCACTCAATTTAAACGCCTTTTAAGGCGCTCACTTAATGCTTGGGTACTCTTAAGACATGAGTCTCTATCACTGGTCCAACTACAGAAAGCGCCAGTTCTGATCCGGACCGAATACTTTTTTGACTAAACATTCTTCATCATCGCAGGTTCTCTATAATACCACAGTTACTCTGATATTAATCTAAGTCTTCTCTTAATAACCATAATCTGTTATTATGATATAAATGGTACATCCAGTGTAGACTTTAATCAGCCAGATGGTTCTGAGTCTTGCACCCTATCGAATGTACGGTTATTATTGAGTCTTATTTAACCCATTAAGGTATTATCTGCATTTTTTCTGTGTTCTCTACCCATTGTTATCTTAGATCCCAAGCTTCAGGGCTCCGTTCTCAATGCCCTATTAAGAGCGAACATCCAAGCTCTTTAGAAGCTTCAAATGTAAGTTACATTTTGGTTCTGTACGGTTTGAGTTTATGTTTTTGGCTCAGGTTACCTCATTCAACTCGGGGCATATTTTGCTTCTTTAGACATCTCTGGGGGGTGTGTCATTGGGGGTCCCCGGCTTCCCGTTGGGAGGTGTAGACCCCCCGCTCCCCCTACAGACGATTCAGCAATGAAGAGGCATAAACAATGGATAATATGTAACAGCTTCACTTTCTCTAACTATTCAAAACTTTACCAGATTGCCCTCTCCTAGGCTATAATGCACTAAATCGATTGGAGTTTTTTTTTTATCTGTGTATAACATAAAAGGCTTCTTCATCCCCTTAGGGTACTATCATTCTTCCACAGGGTATCACCTATATAGTCCTCATCTTCACTCCCTCATTAAAAGCATCCAGTACACACTATTCATAGAGAAACAGCTACCCATTCCAATAACACACCACAATCCCTCCACAGTCAACTCCACACACTCCCTCCTCTTTAAATCGTTAAAGACCACCCCAGATCTAACTCCACACTGGATTCTATACCATACCTGGTTTCGCCAGCTCCACCACTGCAGGTGCACGCCTCCTCACGTTCAAAACTAGACCCCTCTTCCACACAGAGAGAGAACCCTTTCTCTCCTGACAGTACCGGACTTACCTAAATATCATATCTAAACATTCTCCCTGACACTACTTTAGGAAGATTAGCTGGTCTACATCTCCCTCCAGACTTTTGGCCATCCACCCTTCCCGTCTTTCAGACACCTCTTTCTTCTATTCTATCTCACTTTTCTTATCTACCCCCCTTCCCCTGTTCTTGTTCTCCTTTCTCTGAGATTTAATTCCACCTACCAAACTGCCTGCCATTGAACACAAGCTCCGTTAGTTTTCTTTGCCCTACCAGAACATATTAAGCTTGTAATATCTATTACTTACAATTGTTGGCTGGGCGAACCATCAACAAATAATAATGACATCTCCAATAACGACCCAAACTCCTCTCTCATTGAAAGTAGTCTCAATTAATGCCAAAGGGCTAAACCTCCCTGAGAAACACTCTCAACTATTAAGGGAATGTCATAGGCTGAAAGCAAATGTGGCTCTAATTCAGGAAACTAATTTTCTTGAAGGGAAGATTCCAAACCTCTCCGACAAGAACTACACAAAGATATACCATGCCACCAACAAAGAATCGAAATCGAAAGGAGTCACAATACTCATTTCTAGACAAACCCAATTCAAAATCACGGACTCCTTGAGTGACCCATTAGGAAGATACATCTTCCTTAAGGGCACCTTTAACAACCGATCCATTACAATCGCCAATATCTATGCACCTAATACCAAACAAGTAGCCTTTTTTAGACAGACAACTGACCTTCTGACAACGTTCTCAACAGGAATCCTCATACTAGGGGCAGACTTCAATGTCCCCATGAACCCCATTATTGACACCTCCTCTGGTACATCTTTTTACCATATAGGGCGCTAAGGCAAATTGAAAAACAATTACAGAGTCTCCTGTTGCATGATACCTGGAGAACTGTTAATCCACAAGGGAAAGATTACACATTCTTCTCTCCTCTGCATCAAAAATACACGAGGATAGACTACCTTTTTGTCTCGCAACCTGACCTATCCTTTCTTAAAAATGCCACAATTGAACCCATGACTTTCTCAGATCACCGTCCAATTACTGCTACCTTGACCTTTCCAGAAATCATAAATAGGACCAAAACATGGAGACCTTACTAAATGACCCCGCAGTAATTTCCAACATCTCATGCCTCCAAGATTATTTTTCATTAAACGATACACCTGACATATTGCCTCTCAACATTTGGGAAGCACACAAATGTGTAGTATGGGGCGAATTTATAAAAATAGCCTCCCAAAATAAAAAAATCCATCAGACAAAAATCTCTACCTTAATGTCACAGATTAGCAAGATAGAATCATCACACAAGAGAAACCAAGTTATTGCAGCATACGGAGAACTTACAGCTGCAAGACACCTCCTCCTAGAGGAGCTAAACATAAAAGTGAAAAGACGCTACATCCTGCGACATAAGATTTACTATGAACAGGGTAATAAAAGTGGCAGGTTGCTTGCTAAGGTGGTACAAAGCAAAAAGTCAGCTGATACAGTTCACCACATAAAGGACAAACACTCTTCTAATGACAAGATTGCCCTCCAATTCGAGAACTACTACCGTTCACTGTATAACATTCCCTCCAACCCCAAATGCCCTATAGGATCAGACCTACGGAACTGCTCTATTCAAATGTTCCTCGATGACTTTGGTATCTCTCCCATCTTGAAAGACGTATCAGATAAATTAAATTCACCCATTTCGGAAATGGAATTTGTGAAGGCAGGTAAAGAAATGAAAGTAGGCAAAGCCCCCGGCCCAGATGGACTCCCCCTACAGTACTATAAAACATTCATGAACATACTCAAACCCCTTTACCTCTTTCCACACACTCAGCTTCGAAACCCAAGCTCCCCCACACCTTCTTGAAGCTCATATTGCTGTTATCCCCAAAGAGGACAAAGACACTTGCCAAGTATCAAACTATCGTCCCATATTTCTCATTAATGTGGACATCAAGATATTTGCGAAGATCTTGGCCAATCGCCTCTTACCTCTTCTTTCCTCCCTAATCTCATTAGACCAGGTCGGATGTATACTGGGTAGAGAGGGCAGAGACAACACCATTAACGCATTAAATATTCATCACTGGCTCAATCTGAATAAGAAACAAGGCTTTTTCCTCTCCTTAGATGCTGAAAAGGCGTTCGACAGGGTGGCCTGGGATTATATGCACGCGGTACTCCGGCACATGGGAATTCCCAAATTAATGCTTTCATATATTAAAGCCCTCTACTCTTCCCCCACTGCCAGAGTGCGTGTAAATGGCCACCTGTCGAACGCCTTTCATCTTAAAAATGGCACTAGACAAGGGTGCCCGCTCTCCCCGATCCTATCCGTTCTGTCCCTCGAGCCCCTCCTTAACAAAATTCACCTCAACCCCAATATAAAAGGGATTACCATTGCAGAACGCTCATTCAAAATTGCAGCCTTCGCTGACGACCTCCTTCTCTTCCTCTCAGAGCCTATTATCTCTATTCCAAACCTGCTAAAAGATTTAGACTTTTCCACCAAATTTCTAATCTAAAAATTAACCGCTCTAAATCATCTGCCCTGAATATAACCCTCTCCCCTGAAACAGTCCACCTATGCCAAAGCAACTTTCCCTTTAAATGGGCCAAAGACTACATTACCTACCTGGGAATTAAACTACCACATTCTCTTTCCAACCTCTTCCACTTAAACTTCACTCCAATTCTAAAAGAGACTAAAGAAGATCTAAAGAGATGGAACATACTCAATGTTTCATGGTTCGGTAGAGTATCTCTAATTCAAATGACAATTATCCCTGGTTTCCTATATCTTTTCCAAACAATCCCCATCAAGATCCCTATATCCTTTTTTAATAATTTCCGCCAACTCTGCTCTTCTTTTATCTGGCGCAACAAGCAATCCAGAATTAGATATGATAAACTTACCCTTCCAAAACATAGAGGCGGGATTGCCCTCCCTAATCTCCACAAGTATCACTTAGCAGCTCTCCTTACCCGTATCATGGATTGGAGCTTACACAGTTCTATTAAAGACTGGGTCATTCTTGAACAACTCACTTCACCACAGAACCTAAGAAACCTACCATGGCTACATCCCCAACATATCATCCCTCAAAATAAACAACACCCACTTATTGGCCCCACCTTAGCCGCTTTTCATAGTTCAAGTAAAAGCTCCAACCCCAAACCATGGCTCAGCCCTTTAACCCCCCTGAGAGGGAACCCAGACTCCCCACCATATCCCTCGTTGGACTTACTTGCAGGTCAGGAATTTCTTACACAATTCCGCTAACATTCCACTATGGACTCGGAAAACATCCACCCTTGAGGACCTTTGTTCTAAAAAATCTCCCCAAAGACACATCATCTCCACTCTGTACTCATCTACATTTGAGAACCTCTCAGCATTCTCTGATTCTGCATGCAGAGCATGGGAACAAGACCTAGAAAGGTCCCTATCACCAGAGGAATTGGAACTCATATGTACCTACACCCACAAAGGTTCTCTTAATGTCGCTACTCAGGAGTGCAGTTTTAAAATCATGTCTAGCTGGTATAGAACGCCGGAACTTCTTAACAAATTCTCAAATAACATTTCAGACAAATGCTGGCGATGTAAGGATGACATAGGATCTTTTTTTCATATCTGGTGGTCATGCCCCCAAATCCAAAAGTTTCTGAAGATGGTTCATAACACCATCCACCAAGTTACAGCGGAGACGCTGGAATTTTCCCCTGCCACATACTTGCTTCACCTTTCCAATATTCCAAAGAAACCTTATATTAAATCTCTAATAATGTTTATGATTAACACAGCCAAACAATGTATTCCATACCACTGGCAATCCCTAAACATCCCAACGAGAGAGGAATGGTTTCGGAGAATTAATAACACCGAAAAAATCGAAGAACTTATAAGCATTACACATGAAACCCTCACAAAATTTACAACGACTTGGTTCAACTAGCAAAAATTCAAATCTTCACACGACTACCCATTGAAAAACACCCCTCCCTAAATCCTAACCAGATCAACGGCACTATATGCTCCACGAGTGGGGGGGGGAGACATAGCTGGCTTATGTCTGCTCCCGTGCATACACACCCCCTCTTCCTACCCTACCAATAAGCTACTTTAACCCATTCTTCCCTTTCTTTTTTTTTACTCTCCCTTTCTCCCCCTCTTTTTCCTCCTCCCGCTTCCCATACATACCAATAAACTTCTCGTCCTATTATCTTCTCCCAAACAATACAGATTACTTAAACGTCTCATGCCCATATCCCTTCATGTATTAAGTTTAACTTGACGAAGGTGAACCGCATGCCCTGACTTCCTTTAAACAGAATCAGAGTAGAGATAATTTCCCTCTCAAACCACATGCGTCTATAAACCCCATTTACATTTAAATCATAACTTCCCTATATCCCATCCATCCTTAGCATTTCTACCCCTCTTATCTATTAGAAACCGTAAGATACTCCACCTGATTAAGGAGTTTGTGACTTTACATGTCCAATGTTCTGTATTGTTGCCTATTCAACTTTTTTTTTTTTATTTATTTGCAAAGTTATATTCATCCTAAGTTTTTCTGTATGTACAACATCTGTCACTATTTTTCCTGTATGTACAATTCTTCTCAATAAAAACCATAGAGAACATTTCCCCTACTCGTAGATCCACTATAACACATATTCTGCTTGCAGCCAGGACTACAATTGTCAGACTATGGAAATCTCCTGAAGCTCCCTCCATCTGTGAAGTTATACAAAAAAAATTTGAGAGCCACTGGCAACCATGGGCTTCCATACATCCCCACTAGGGGTTCAAACTCCTCCCTGTTTTTCAAATATTTTTATTGAGATTTTTCACAAATAACAGAGTATCGTATGCAAACGAATTATCATAAATGTACCGTTCATAGCCGTGACACAATACCATAAACACGCCATTGATGTACATGAACATAGGCGTGTAGAGCAGGCATACATATCCCCGAGCTAGGCGTGATAAGGATAAAGAGAAAATAGTATAAAGTCTTTCAAACTAATATGGAAGGCATCAATATGTAAAGAACCTGAAAAGCACATATACCAAATAAATATAACCGAGTGAAGGTTGCATATGACCTTATATTGGTGTCTTGCGACCAAATTGAAGCACTCCAGTTCGGGTGCCATAAGAAGGGAACCCCCGAACGGGACCACCTAAAGGTGAGCCCGACTCGGGGGCTCCTCCGGGAGAGACCCCCAGTCCCCCGGCACCCCTGATGGGAGCCCGCTGTGCCAGGAGATGAGGACCCCCCCCCCACAGCACCGCCCTGGAGAGGCGCAACCTCCACACTTGAACAAGAGTTGACTCTGCCAATGCTAAAAAAAAAAAAAAACAACCCATTATGAATGGTGAACAAACAGTCTTAAGCATATTCTCCCTACCGCCTATTAGATCATGACAAAGGGGATAAGCTTAATGAGAAAGAAAAAGGAGAAAAAGAGGAGATACATTAGGAAAGGATAAGAAACGGAGAGAAAAGTGTTAGAAAGAGTGGGTGAGGTTCGATAGTTGCTGGAACAGGCTCTAACTTAAGGATCCTGGTTCCCTGGAATGCCAGGAGTTAAAGAAACTCCCACGAAGTTCGCCCAAGGTTCCCAAACCATCTCAAATTTGTGTAGATTGTCCGTTAGGATGCTAGCTAACCTTTCTTGTGTCATTAGCCAAGATATCTCCCGGATAGCTGCTTTCAGAGAGACCCGTTCTAGTTTCCACGCTCTCGCTATCGTGATCTTGGCTCCTAACAGTATAAAATTAATTAATTTCCTGTTGGTTTTCGAGGAGTTAGGAATATGGTAATTTAAAAGAGCAATAGTAGGGGACCTTGGAAGTTTGTTGCCTGTTACCTTTTGAATAATGCGGAATATTTTAGACCAAAATGACCTTATTCTTGGGCATTCCCACCAAATATGGGCCAAGGTGCCCTTAAGCAGGCACCCTCTGAAGCATAGTGGGTCAGCAGTTGGGAAGAATATATTCAATCTAACTGGCGTGAGATACCATCTCATCATAACTTTTAAACTAGCTTCAGAGATAGTGGTGTTTAGTATGCCTCTGTAAGATCTAGAACTAGCTGTTTGCCATTTGTCCAGTTCCCATTCAAACTGCAGATCTGATTCCCAATTAGTCATAAATGCGGCTTTCTTAGTGGGGAGCGTGGGTGCTTCATAAATGATCGAGATACCACCTTTCTGCAATGATGACTGACCACACCAGCGCTCATAAGTAGTAAAGCTAGGGGGGAGTGGCTTCTCCCTCCAGAGTTTATGAAGGAAATTTTATATTTGGAAAAATCTAAATGTCTCTGAGTTAGGAAGTTCTAGTTTATTTAAACAATATCTAAGATTAATCGGGCCAGTAGCTGTGAAGAAATGACCTATGCGGAACATTCCCTTGTCTAGCCACCATTGAAAGGCTTTAATATTTAATCCCGGTGGAGGTGCGCTGACGGTCTGACTAAGGTCACCAAGGAGGGAATATGTTTGATTTTATCCCAAAGGGCCAGCTCATTGGAGAGTGAAGGGGCCAAGATAGGGGGTCTATCTTTGGGGGGACACCATAGGAGAAAATCCAAGGTGTGTCGTGGGGTGGCTTGCCTCTCTATCCGCACCCAGTCCTGCTTCTCCTGACTGGAGTAGATAGTAGACAGTTGGGCTAGCCTAGCGGCCTGAAAATGTCTCACTAGATGGGGTAGACCTAGACCTCCCTTTTCGCCTATACAGAAATAGGGTTTGTTGAGGGATCCTATACCCCGAATTTCCCCAAACAAATTTGAGGATTTTGCTTTGAAAAGAGGAAAGGTGATCTTTTCGAATTGGGACTGGCAACGAGCGAAAAAGGTAAAGGAGTCTGGGTAGCAAGGTCATTTTTACTGAATTAACTCTCCCTAACCATGAGATATCCTGCTTAGACCAATGTTTGAGATCTTCCTCAAGTTTGCGATACATCGGAGGATAGTTAGAACCATATAGGGTTTCGTATTTGGACGTGAGGTTAATCCATAAATATTTAATCGAGGTGTCACTCCATCTGAATTTAAAGTCCGTCTTAAGTTTGGCAGAGATCTCAGGAGGTAATGAGATGTTCAGGGCTTGAGACTTGGAATAATTAACGAGGAGCCGACATAATATGGGGATGGAAGACATTGGGGAAGTTATAAACACTAGTAAATCATCCGCAAGTAACCCACATTTATGTTCCTGCTGACCACATAAAACCCCTTTGATACCTTGATTGTCTATGATGGCTATGGCTATGGCCAGTGTTTCTATCGCAATAGCGAATCCTCCCTGTTTTTGTACTGCCATAAGCTTCTAATCTTCATAATACCATAACTGTAAATTGTGTCTGGGGCCATCCACAGACTCAGGTGTAACCAAGTATATGTATGTTTTGTGTGCACTGAAGTTTGTAGCAAATCAATACTAACACCTACTGTATTGGGAAGACCCTAGCTCCCCAAGACCTTCCTCCTCTACGCCCCCCTCCCCTGAGACACGCTCTTGTGTACCCCCTTCTTTCTTCTTTATGTGTTCTCTTATGCTCTTGCTATTGTTACTATATTTGAAAAAAACAATAAAGACAATTATACAAAAAAAAAAAAAAATACTCCTTGGTCTTGATGTTCCAAAGACATGGAAGTTGAAGGTATAAATCAATAAATTGGGGTAGGAACTCATGTGAGAAAAAATTGTCACTCATTATGCCTACAAGACAAAGCATCATGCAACTTTGTCCGGCATACCCGAACTGGACCCAATCTAGGCCATAATCTAAGCAGTATATGCCATTTATCCCCATCTAGGCCACAATCCAAGCAGTATAGGCCATTCATCCCCATCTAGGCCACAATCCAAGCAGTATAGGCCACCACCCACCTATGGCAGAAGTTTCAGTTGAGCCTTTGTTATCACAAATAATGAGCATTTTTCCAAACGTTCGTTCTCCACGCAACACTCCTAGCTATGGCCATTTCCACAAACGTGCATTCGGGCTTTATACACTGCGCATGCGTGCAACTCTGCTCTCAGGTGCGTCGTGATGCTGGGGCGTGAATGGTTCTCCTATCCATGCCAACTCCACGGAACGATTAAGGAACAATCGGAAGGAAATATGGCAGATTCCAGAAGTAGCAGCCAGTCCTAACAGACATAAAGATTTCAATTTAGAGCGGGTCATAAGTTGGCTGGCTCAAAAACACAGTGTCCAGCAGTCAAAAGATCAGCTCCGAAAATGATGGTCGGACCTAAAACACCGTGAGCAAGATCAGCTGCACCAGATCCATTGAGTCCTGAAAAAAGTAAGCAATAGTTGTATGTAAGCAATATGTATATGTGTAAATTAGGTGCCTGGATCTGTTCTTGGTAAAAGTAGCTAGAGAGAATAATAGGTGAGTTTTGGAACTCTTTGTATGCCTTGGGGTTACAAATTTGAATTTACAGTTAAAGCATATATGAAGAATAGAATTTTATACTGTTTTTAGACATTCCTTTTGCTTTTGCACTTATGTTCTTTTTGTATTTTTCAACAGGGAAGCAGAAAAAACAACGGATCCAACCCCACAAGGGACCAAGGGAGTCTCCCACCCCTGGCTTGTCAGCTGGGGCGGAATACAGGTCACCTTCACGCCAGAACATAAGTGCAAAATGACAACAATACAAATTAAGCCACAGACAGGAGTGCTGCTAGGGGGGCAAAAGGGTGAGGGATTCAGGCCTAAATTAAAGGATAAGTGTAACTTTGCTGGCTGCTGACTGATTCATCAGTGCCCATTAATACAGCCTTGCTAGTGCAGACATGGGGAGAGGATAGGCCCCAGTGCTCGAAGTCACACAAATGCTTATGATGGATATCAGACAGCCCATATCCCATAGGAGTGGGGGGGGGCAGCTGTAGGAGTTTACCAATGTTGGCACTTGTCAAGTCTTTGGCCCGTGGAAAATGGCATCATCTTCCAATTGTTGTTGTTTTGTTTGCAGAAAATCCTCCAGAGTCCCCCCAACCCCAGGCAACCAGTTCAACACATACATTTTTATACATTTTTCTAGTTGACCAACCTTGCACTTGGGCTGGTTGATGAACGAACGGTCAGGAAAGATCTGAAAGTCGCGAATCAGCGCTCACCAAACTTCAACTAACACAAAATTAAGGAGGAGCCCAAAGGGTGGCGCACGATAACGGAACTTCCTCTTTATACGTTCGTAGCATGTCACTACGTTCGGCTTGGTCGTACGATCTCTTAGTGCATGTCAGTACGTGAGATACAACAGCCAACATACGATTTGGGCCGTTCGGTCGTACGACCATCGCATCGTGTGTACAAGGCTTAAGACTTACAAATGCTATGTAATGGTTTTGTTGAAAAAGAAGGTTCTGGCTAATTCATTCCTGCTGTGTGTCAATGTAGTTTGTGTCTTGCCTTTATTACTTTTGTATTAGTTTGGTCTGTCTTTGCTTATGATAATTCTGCCATGTAACTTTTGAGGTTTGTGCTGAGAATTTCTGATTACAAAAAAGGTTAGTCATGCTTATTATTAGCTTGATTTGTATCCCTGCTTTTCTATTGTGATTTGTTTAATGTGTCTAATTTTTTGTGCCCTACCCTTGTAGATTGTAAGCTCTTTTGAGCATGGCCCTTCTAACTATATTGTCAAATTCTGGAGCATTATTTCCCATGCCTTTTTTTGTTTATTTTTTGGCCCAAGTACATTAATGTACCAAATGTTTATACTAATGTTGAAATAAAAAGTTAATTTTTTTTTTTTTGCTTTGTTTGACTTTTGCAGGCTTGAAATACATATTTTAGAAGTGCAAACTATTCATACCCCTTCAAATCTGTATTAAATCTAGTTGCATAAAAAAGTATTTGGTTGTGCACACATGCAAGTGTAGAAGTGTGGTGGAGGGGAGGGGGAATAAAAGCCCCCCCCCGAAAAAAAAACCTCTGCTCCACAGCTGAATTTCAAGGGTCTACTAATTATTTTGTGAACTAGGTAAGCCATGAAAGAGGCGTGGCCGAGACAGGCAAGTGAGAGGACGCATCTTTCACAGCTCCTGCTAGAGATCCGTAACTGATCCTCCCCCAGCCGCAATACCGTTCCTCTGCTCGGTCACCCTGCTGGCTAGTGTACCGGAGCACACCGTGGACCAGATACCGGCAGTCCAAACATGCAGGATGACTCGTTCTAAGGCTGTGGAGCCCGCGGCTGCGGACTCCCAAGATGGCGCCGGACTTGATTCTCATGCAGGGCCGGTACGATGCTCAGAGAAAACAAAGGAGACGGGCCCAAACCCCCCAGAACACCTCGGAAAGTCGTTAAGGACCCCCCCAGGGACATTCTGTACTATGCCCAGAAGTTAGGGGCAGCGGGGAACACAGAGGGGAGAGGCAATACTATCACTGAACCGTGGGCTGATCAAGAGGACCAGATTTTCACAGCGCCACTGACTGTGCAGGCGACCGTTCATACACAGCCTAGGTCAGACGCTGAAACGCTGGAGGCCGAGCAGCCAACACTGGTGGACATTCGCAAAGCAGTGATGATAATAAACACAATATAAGCGCCAACCTCTTATATACCGAATCATAAATTTGTTAAATAAAATTTGTGATTCCACAAATGGACTATGGAATAGATTTTCCAATCTTAGTAGGATATAGCCAAAGTCCATTAATGTCCATCCAAATAGTGACAATCAACTTAATTGTGATAAAGTGACGATAGTGCTCTCCAGTGCTTCATAAAAATCGGTGCAATATGTGCAGAAAAAGTGCCAGGTGCCAGGATCCCTCTCGTGTCCCCACTCACCAGAGCAAATGGACCCACTGATTTGCAGTCAGCAGGTCAAAAAACGCAGGGTGGTGATAACCGGTGGTTCCTGGCTGAACACTGGAGTGGATGTGTGAGACTCTTTTCCCAGCTACTGGCAGACCTTTGTGGCTCAAGAAAGCAAGGGGACAGTCATAGTGTATACCATAAAACACTATTTATTGCGCATAAAAGTAGTTTACTTACAGACTTTTCATCTTTAAAATCGCGTCTATGTACACAACGTGCAGACTAGTTGGGCGGGCACCCACCCCTCACAAGCCCCCAGCAGACGTGATGCGATCAGTTACGGAGGACCGGCTGTGATGACGCTTTGACACAGGAAGCGAAGCGCGTTGACGTCACTTCTGGTCCTCTGTCCACTGGAGAGCACTATCGTCACTTTATCACAATTAAGTTGATTGTCATTATTTGGATGGACATTAATGGACTTTGGCTATATCCTACTAAGATTGGAAAATCTATTCCATAGTCCATTTGTGGAATCACAAATTTTATTTAACAAATTTATGATTTATTTATTGTTATGAGTTTCGGTATATAAGAGGTTGGCGCTTATATTGTGTTTATTATCATCATTCATCACAGCTTATTGCTGTTATTGAGCAGCCTTCTTGTGGGAAATTATTTATGAATTTTTTATCACATTTAAGTTTATATATATATATATATATATATATATATATATGTATAAGTGTGTAGCTATATCAGAATTTTGTCACGGCGCAATCAGTTTATATTATTTTTCTATTCTCAAAGCAGTGCACACGTGCACAGCCTCGGTGAACACTATGAAAGAGCAACTGGGGGGGGCTAAGGGAAGAGGTGGCCATTATGAGACAGGACATGCAGAAGATCCGAGAGCGCACCACAGCGGTTGAGAGCAGAGTCAGTGAAATGGAAGACCAGATGCCCCCATTGCTCCATGACACACGATCAGCCCTGCATCTAGCGAGGGAGGCGAACAATCGTGTGGAAGATATGGAGAACCGCCTCCGAAGAAACAACGTTCACATTGTGGGATTGCCAGAGAAGGTGGAGGGTAAAGACCCCAACACTTTTGTAGAGAAATGGCTCCAGGAGATATTTGGAGGGGAAGCCTTCTCTCCTCAGTTTGCCGTGGAAAGAGCACACAGGGTACCAGCCTGACCACCCCCACCAGGGAATACCCCCAGGTCCATGCTGGCGAAACTGCTTCATTACAAAGACCGTGAAGTGGTGCTTCGGCAGGCGCGGGAGAGAGCAAATGTCATATACAATGGAGCCAGAGTCTCCTTCTATCCGGACTTCTCTGCGGAGGTCCAGAGGCACATCTGCCTTATGCTATGCTCTACCCAGCGAAACTCAGGGTGACGGTGCAGGGGAGAGCACAGTTCTTCGAATCCCCTAAGGAGGCGGCAATCTGGCTGGATCACAACGAGCAGGCCATTAGACACAGAGATGGGGAACAAAGAGATGATTGATCGGTAGGTCTTGGACAGTTCTATCTGGTAAATATACCGCTTGGATTCATATGTTCGCTTATCACCGGCTGACTTGATAAAATGTTCTCAGGCTGGGGGACTATGATAAGATAGTGAAGTAAGCGAGCTTGAGCGTATTAAGCTAAATACATGCTATTTGCTTTAAAGTTTTGTGATCTATGGATGTTGAACAAGTTTCTAACTGTTGGGGATGCCCGGTTGGCTCCTGATACTCAGCTACCAGATGACTACGTACAGCTTGATGCCACAGACCACCAGCCCGTGACTGGAGATATTTACAGGACCTCTGCCTATGGAATAGTAATGTTGGGGATAAACGCCACACAGTTTTGTTTTTTGTCCATACACTGTGACCAGACTGGCTGGGCTACTACGGCGACTGAACACAACTCCCTGAAATGCGCACAAGGATATTCCAATCTGGGGACGGCTGGCTGCTCCCCGGTGACCCCCACTCTGAACCCGCTCTGCTCTTCCCCACCACCGTTACTGCACTTCTCTATCCAATGGCCACTATACCGATAGTTTCATGGAACATTAGGGGGCTTCACTCGCCTCTTAAACGAACTATGATTAATATGTGCCTCAAAAAATTCCATCCTGCTATTATATGCTTTCAGGAGACTCATTTGACGGACGATTCGGTGAGGTGCTTAAGGTATAGGTGGGTGGGGCGGAATTACCATTGGATGCATACAAACTTTTCAAGGGGTGTAAGTGTTATGGTACATGCCGCCCTGGATTTCCAGGAATTTGATAAACTGATTGACTTGATTGATGGGCGGTATGTCTTTCTACACTGTAGACTGGGTACTTTGATCTGTGTATTGGCGTGTGTATCTATTCCGCCACCCTTTGCGGCGGAGGTGCTACGACTTCTCATAACCTATTTGGATGGGAGGCCGGGAGTGCCGCTGCTTATAGTGGGGGATTTCAACTGCTGCCTGGACGGGGCCTTATATAGACACCCAGTCCCGCAGCCCTCTGTCTTTCCCAGAAGGACGCCCTTAGCGGGGCTGCTACAGGAAGTGGGGCGGGAAGATGTCTGGAGGATAAAGAACCTGACAGTTAGGCAATTTTCCTGCTTCTCTAAAATGCATGGTACATTATCTAGGATTGATCTCGCAATGGGCAGCTCAACCATACTCCCATATATCTCAGGGGTAGCTTATGGACCCCACAGTGTGTCTGATCATGCTCCCCTGGTGGTGCAGATACAGGGCGTGCCGCCAATCCATTTGGCACACCCGCCTTGGAAATTTAACGCGTTCTGGTTGAAATTGTTCCATACACACGAAGAGATTGAACGGAGTGTGTGAGAGTACTTCGCTTCCCGAGATCCATCCGAGTCCACTGTTTTGTAGTAGGAGGCCTTCAAGGTATCTATGAAGGGTATGCTGGTGGTGGAAATCAATAAGGTCAAGGCAGCCTCTTCGGGACTTAGGGAGGAGGTAGGAGCACAGGCCCAGGTACTAGAGCAGCAGTACATTGACAACCCTAGCATCTCGACTAGGGAGGCATGGCAATCAGCACAAAGTGCTTATGAACATTTGCTTTCCTTCTCAGCCGAGAAAAAGCGATTCTGTAGCAGGCAAGCATTTTTTGAGGAGGGGAAAAGACAGGCAGGATGTTGGCCCATATTGCCTCCACCCAGCAGAGATCCCCGGTGATAGGGGCGATTAGGGCTCAGACGGGGGAGCTGGTGAGCTCTTCAGAACGGATAGTCTGGGAGCTGGCTGGCTTCTATGAGTCCTTGTACCTTGGTACCTCTTATGACCCGGTAGACCTAGGAAACTTTCTTAATGTCCTGCATTTCCCTAAGTTATCAGCTGCACAAATCAAACAGTTAGAGGCTCCCTTGACTGTGGAGGAGCTTCGGGAGGTGGTGGGCTCGTTCCCCAATTGTAAGGCTCCTGGAGAGGATGGCCTGCCCGTGGAGATCTACAAACAATACTCTGAACTACTGCTCCCTCGTCTCCTGCGGATCTTTAATGAGTCATTGGAGGCGGGGGAACTGCCTCCCTCCATGTCACAGGCCAATATTATTCTGCTTTTGAAGGCAGGTAAGGACCCAGTGGACCCCGGGTCTTATCGACCTATCTCACTTCTACAAAGCGATGTGAAGATCTTGGCCAAGGTCCTGGCCATTCGCCTAAATGGGGTTATAACATCTGTGGTCCACTCGGACCAGGCAGGATTTATGACCAATAAATCGACAGCGATTCATTTAAGAAGACTTTTTCTGAATATGCAGTCCCCGGGAGATAATATGGGAAGTAGGGCCTTACTGTGGCTAGACGCCGCTAAGGCGTTTGATAGTATAGACTGGAAGTACTTATGGGCTGTATTTGAACGCTTTGGCATAGGCCCCAGATTTATAGCCTGGGTTAAATTACTATACGCCCGACCTCAAGCTGCCATTAGAGCCTTCGGCAAGATATCACATAAATTTGCTCTGCAAAGGGGAACTAGGCAGGGGTGCCCACTTTCACCCCTCCTGTTTGCCCTGGCCATTGAGCCCCTGGCAATCAGGATCAGGTCTCATGAGGGGATTGTGGGTTTTAAATACGGGGAGAGGCAAAAGAAGGTGCTACTCTACGCCGATGATATCCTTCTCCTCTTGGGTGACACGGACACCTCATTACAGGTGGCTATAGCGACATATTACAGAATTTGGTGCCTTCTCGGGTCTCCACATTAACTGGTTGAAATCAGCTCTATTATTGCTAGATGGTGATGAGACACAGAAGATAACGCCCTCGTGCCCCATACCACTCACGCAATCCTTTAAATATCTTGGGATACAGGTGGCAAGATGCCCCAGAGACTTTTGCAAGCTAAACATATTCCCCCTCCTTCAACGATTTAGGGATCGTATCAGAACGTGGCGTTCCCTGCGCATGTCGATAGCCGGACGGGTTAACCTCATAAAAATGATTCTTATGCCACAGTTACTCTACTTCCTACACAACACCCCTATGGTGATACCCCTGAAAATCTTTAGGATAGTGAATTCCATCTTTTGAGCCCTAATCTGGAGGGAGGGTGTCCCGCGAATTAAGCTGAAACACCTGCAGAGGCCCAAGGATGAGGGAGGGCTAGCACTCCCAAATCCATGGTTATATTACATAGCGGCACAATTACAACATCTTATAGGGGCCATGGGGGAGGGAGGAGTGGGGGGGTCCTCTGCCATGGTAATGTTGTACACGGTCCGAAGGGACTCCATCCCCCGTGCACTTGAGGCACAGGCCTTTGGCCTGCCAAACAAAAGGTAAGCCATGAAATATGTCAATTAAATGTGAATTCTAAACACCAAATTAAAGCGGAGTTCCAGTCCCCTGAACCTTTTTTTTTTTAAAGACTGCTTTGTAATTCTCATAACTTGTATATCAACAATTATAAGATCTCATATATTTTCTGCTTTTAGTTTTTTTTTTAAATAGTTAGTTACTCACTGATCTCGGAAGCAGGCAGGTTCCATTTTAGCTGTGGGCAGCTGAATTCCCCCTGTATTCATTTCCTGGATTCCTGTTCCCAGCATGCACCTCTGATCTCGCACATGCTCACTAATGCCTCTGGGAGGCCGTCTTTCTTCCTGACTGGTTGCTATAGCAATGTAGGCGTCGGCGGAAGTTCCCGCCCCATTGCTATAGAAACCTGTCAATCAAAACGCCGGAAAGTAGTAGAGAAGAGGAAGGCAATGACAGATATCTAATCCTGCGGGCAGACGACCTGTCTGAGACAGCAGAATGTGTCCTCTCCAGCTTCAGCCCGCTGTCCTTCACCTGCAGTCTCCCATGGTACTAACATACAATGCAGATAAGTGGTGATCTGTACCCGCTTCGCCCACCCGTGACACCCCCCCTGCCTGTGACACCCCCACCCTGCCTGTGACACCCCCCTGCCTGTAACACCCCCACCCTGCCTGTGACACCCCCCTGCCTGTGACACCC
>BLSH010464835.1:12242-24246 GCA_018402905.1 Glandirana rugosa
CGGGGGGGGGGGGGGGGCCAATTGGGGAAGTGACGGTTACTGTACATATGTAATTAACACCTATAAATTTAAAGACTAGCGATATATTTACAGTAACCAGGGTTTTTAGCGCAGGGCTATCTTTAGAGTCTAGCGGCGGTAATGGTCATTTTTTTTTTTTTAACATTTTTGTGGTCTTAAATTAAGAGTACCAAACATTTACGTCGTTGAAAACGCGTTTCGTTAGTTTGTGACTAACTTAAAAAAAAAAGAATGGCAGTGAAGGGGTTAACCGGGGGGGGGGGGGGGCTGGGCTGTCAGGGGCATAAGAGATCTAACTGATCCAAGTGACAGGGATCAGTAGATCTGTTAGATGCTGCCTGATAGCATGGGGAACTGCTGTGTTTACATCAGTGTTTCCCCTTTTTTCTTCTGTTGTAAGCAATCACGGCTCGGGAGGCGATTCGTGTGACACTGCCACTCTGCAGCAGTAAATGCATGTGAGCCGGTCGGGAACCGGTTAAAAATAAACATGTTATACTTGCCTCCTCTGTTCTACTTAACTGGTTTTGCAGAGAGCAACCCAGGATCCTTTTCTTCTCGGGTCCCTCACTGGTGCTTCTGGCCCCTACCCCCTGCCAAGTGCCCCCACACCGACCAGCTGCTCTGTGTGTCCATTCAGACATGGAGCCACGGTTCGGCCCCACCCCCTCCCTCTCATTGGCTTACTGACTGACAGCAGCTGGAACCAAGGGGGCTGCGCTGCCGTCTCAGCCAATGAGGAGGAAGAGCCCCAGACAACCGAGACACTCCTGAAACATTGCTGGATTGAGATGGGCTCATAAGTATTAGGGGGAACTGATGCACACAAAGTTTTTTTTTATCTTAAATGCATAATGCATTAAAGTAAAAGTACAGCCAAAGCTCATTTGGCTGTACTTCTCCTGCGGATCACAGGAGTGCAGTACGTTTTGCATTCCCGTGACCAGTTTTCATCAGAGAGCACGCTGAAGTCTTCTCTCTGCTGACGTCACAGAGCCGGTCCAGGCATGTGCTTCATCATGACTATAGAGTCGGGATACCCCCCAGATACTTGGACCAGCACCCGGGCTCAGCCTCAAAATATCCAAGATATTTTTGTTAGTTTTTAATTGAGTGGGTAAGGGTTAGAACCTCTGGCTGTACTGGTATCCAGGGCTCCCCTTGAGATTCACCCTCATTTTTTTCCTACTAACATTGTTTTACTATACAGGGAGTAAGGAACGCTCTCCAACAGTAACATTCATAGAAACAAATGTGATTCCCTATAGTAAAGTAGGGGAAACCTAGTACCCCTGTCAGATTTGTATTCCTCTCTGGGTCCCTGTGGCAGATTTTTCCCTCAGTTCCTGTCTGATGAAGCTTGTCAAGAGGACAGGTGGTGAGGGGCAATATCTCAAAATGCAGCCCAAACAGCAGTAAAAACCCGACAATTTGAATCCTTTCCCACTTTATTCAAAATGGAATTCTAAAACGTAAAAAAAAAAGTTTTTGGCTTGAAATACACTTGAAGAATTATTTACCTTGTTTACTTCTGAATATATTAAAAAAAAAAAAAAAAAGCAATGGGATTTTTGTACTTCTTGAAAAATCCCTTCAAGTCGTACTCGGGACAAGTAGCAGAATATATTTGAAGTGTCATTTTTGCTATGTACATGCTGTGTGTTAGAAATATTGTATAAATGGACAACTTTGTAAAAAGAAAAAAAAAAAAAAAAAATTTCATTTTCTTTCCCAAAAACCTGTGGAAAAAATTATATGTTCAAAAGACTCATTATGCCTAATAGAATATACATTTGGTGTGTTTACTTTCCAAAATGGGGTCATTTTTTGGGTGTTTCCTTTGTCCTGGTGCTCCAGGACCTTCAATAATGCAAGAGGTAGTCAAGAAAATAGATGTGTAATTTATGTCCCTAGAACGCCTGATGGTGCTCCCTGCATGTTGGGTCTCTCTATGTGGCCACGCTGTGTAAAAGTCTCACACATGTGGTATCGTCATACTCAGAGTAGTAGAATGTATTTTGGGGTGTAATTTAATGGTATGCATATGCTGGGTGTGAGAAAACCTGTTAATATGACAATTTTGTGAAAAAAAAAAAGAAAAAAAAAAAAAAGAAAAAAGGGATTAAAACTTACCGTAAAATCCTTTTCTCTGAGTTCACTGACAGACGCAGCTTCTCCATTACGTGTGGGTTTTATGCTGGTATCACTAGGAGTTAACTATGCAGGGAAAAGAAACAGCTGGCTCCTCCCATGGGAGCCGTCCTCTCTTCCCACATAAACCCCCTCATAGCATAGCTCTTCAGTTCGTACACAAGCCGTACCAGAACAGAGCACAGAGGGGTGGGTGCTGCGTCTGTCAGTGAACTCGGAGAAAAGGATTTTATGGTAAGTTTTAATAAAATCCTTTTGTCTCCTATCGTTCACTGACAGACGCAGCTTCTCCATTACATGTGGGGACGTCCCCAAGCTGTGTCAAAAAGAGGGGTGGGTAAACACTAACAGTACCCAACTGAACCTCCAAGGAGGCGCCAGACGCGCCTACACTGCCGCCTGCAAAACTTTGCGGCCAAAAGTAGCATCCGAAGATGCAAACACATCAACTTTATAAAACTTAGTGAAAGTGTGAACCGAGGCCCAAATAGCCGCCTTGCACACCTGTGACACCGAGGCCTGGTGTCTGAAAGCCCAGGAAGTGCTAACAGCCCGGGTAGAATGAGCCGTGACTGGAAAGGGGGGAACCTTGCCCCGAACAGAATACGCATAGGTCACGGTTTTTAATAATCCAATGAGAAATCGTAGCCGACAAGGCCACCAATCCTTTGCGCGGGCCCTCTGGCAGTAAAAACAAGGCCTCAGCTTTTTGAAAAGAAGCTGTAGCAGCCAAGTACACCTGTAAGGCCCTCACCACGTCCAAAGCATGCAACTCAAACTCCTTTGGGTGCGATGGAGGGCACAATGTAGGCAGAACAATATCTTCATTAAATGTGAAAGGAGAAACCACCTTCGAAAGGAAGGAGAGGGCCGCAAGACCGCCTTATCCTTATGCATGACTAACGCACGATAGTGCTGTTAATTCCGACACCCGTCTGGCGGAAGTGATGGCAGATAAAAAGACCACCTTCCGCGACAGTAGTTGTAAGGAATTCTCCCTGATATTCTCATAAGGTGGTTTCTGAAGAACAGAAAGCACCAAATTCAGATCCCACGGAGCCATTGGAGCCTTCACCCGAGGCACCACGTGTCGCACACCTTGTACAAAAGTACGAATCAACGAGTGCGAAGCTAAGGGTCTCTGAAAGAGAATCGCCAGAGCCGATATCTGGCCCTTGAGAGTACTCAAAGCCATTTTTTTTTTTCAGGCCCTGTTGTAAAAAAGTCAGGACCCTAGAGACGACATAAGAGTGAGGGTTATGATCCTCCGCCCCGCACCAAGCTATATAAGCCTTCCAGGTGCGGTGATAATCTCACTACACTTACAATACACTTCCGAGCTTTTAACAAAGTAGGGATCACGGAATCGGCGACTCCCCTGTCTCTTAGCACCTGGGACTCAATAGCCAAGCCGTCAAAGCCGGCGAGGGTAAAGCAGGGTGCAAGATGGGTCTCAGACAGAAAATCGTCTCACAGCGGGAGCTGCCAAGGGACGCCTGCGACCATTTGCACCACGTTGGCGTATCGAGTGCGCCGAGGCCAATCTGGAGCCACCAGGATTATTGGTATCCCCTCCGCCACTATCCTGCGTATCAATTGCGGAAGCAGTTTTATCGGAGGGAAAGCGTACAGAAGGTGGTAACCAGGGGGCCACCAGAGCGTTCGTGGCCACTGCCAACGGATCCTTCATTTTGGACACAAAGGTTTCCACCTTGTGATTGAACCGGGACGCCATGAGATCCACGTCCGGCGTCCCCCATCTGCGGCAAATTTGATTGAACACCTCCGGGTGGAAAGACCACTCTCCCTGGTCCAGTGTCTGGCGACTGAGAATGTCCACCTGCCAGTTCTCCACACCTGGAATGTAAACA
The DNA here is from genome assembly GCA_018402905.1 of Glandirana rugosa. Taxonomy (NCBI): domain Eukaryota; kingdom Metazoa; phylum Chordata; class Amphibia; order Anura; family Ranidae; genus Glandirana; species Glandirana rugosa. The sequence continues at coordinate 16,286 of BLSH010464835.1, forward strand.
GCGGAGATTGCCGGAACGTGACGTTCCGCCCAACGCAAACAGGACCGCAATTCCCCTGAAGGGAAGCCAGGTCAACTCCTTGCAAACTAGGCATTGAAACTGAAGAGCTATGCTACGAGGGGGAATTATGTGGGAAGAGAGGACGGCCCCCATGGGAGGGGCCAGCTGTTTCTTTTCCCTGCTTAGTTAACTCCTAGTGAGACCAGCATAAAACCCACACGTAATGGAGAAGCTGCGTCTGTCAGTGAACGATAGGAGAAATCTTAATTTTGCAAAGAATTGTGAGAAACTTCAAAAAACTCACCATGCCTCTTAAAAAATACGTTGGAATGTCCACTTTCTAAAAAGGGGTCATTCGGGGGGTATTTGTACTTTCCTGGCATGTCAGGGTCTAAAGAAATGAGATAAGCCGTCAGTACATCAGGCGTGATCAATTTTCAGTGATTGGCACCATAGCTTGTAGACTAAATTTCACAAAGACCAAATATACAATAATTAGTTTTTTTTTGTTTTTTTAACCAAAGATATGTGGCAGTATAAATTGTGGCCAAAATGTATGAAGAAAATTTTAAAAAAAAGGCCCCTTTCACACGGGCGGATCATTCGGGTCCGCCTGTCAGTTTTTCAGGCGGACCTGAACGGACGCTCCATTGATCTCTATGGAGCGACGGATGTCAGCGGTGACACCCGATCCGCTCCAATCCGCCAAACACAGACGGATGGAAACCCTATTTTTCATCCGTCTGGCAGATCGGATGAACACGGACAGACGGTCCGTGCTCATCCGATTCTCCATAGAAGAGAATGGAGCTGTGACAGGACAGACTGTCCTGTCATCTGCCGGCTCAGCGGGGATAGTGTGAAAGGGGCCTAATTTGCAAAATTTTATAACAAAAAAAAATAAATAAATAAACAGTGGTGATTTAATACCACCAAAAGAAAGCTCTGTGTGAAAAAAAAAAAAAAAAAAAAAAGGACAAAAATTTCATATGGGTACAGTGTTGCATGACTGAGTAATTGTCATTCAAATTGTGAGACCCGCGATCACCTGCTACAGAGGCAGAATGGAGATCCGCTGATGTAAACATGGCAAATACCCATTCTGTCAGGGGACATGTCACAGATCTACTGTTCCCAGTCATCGGGAACAGTTAGATCTGTCATGCCCCTGTCAGACCAGCCCCCATGCAGTTAGAACACACGTAACCCCTAGTTCGCCCCCCCCCCCACCTACAGTTTAACCCCTTCCCTGCCAGTGACATTTATACAGTAATCGGTAGCTATTTAAAGTTCCGTCATTGGTTCCAAAAAAGTGTCAAAAATGTCCGATCTGTCCGCCGCAATGTAGCAGTCCCGCTAAAAACTGCAGATCGCCGCCATTACTAGTAAAAAAATTAAAAAAAAAGTAGTAATAAAAATGTCATAAATCCATTCCCATAGTTTGTAGACGCGATAACTTTTGCGGAATCCAATCAATATATGCCGATTGCGATTTTATTTACCAAAAATATGTAGAAAAATACATATTTGCCTAAACTGAGGAACAAATTAGTTTTTTTTTTTATGTTTTATAGCAAAAAGTAAAAAAAATATTTTTTCCCAAAATTGTCGCTCTTTGTTTATAGCGCAAAAAATAAAAACCGCTGAGGTGATCAAAAGAAAGCTCTCCATTTGTGGGGGGGGAAAAAAAAAAAAAAGGACATCAATTTTGTTTGGGTACGACATCGCATGACGCAATTGTCAGTTAAAGTGACAGTGCCGTATCGCAAAAAGTGCACTGGTCAGGAAGGGGGCAAATCCTTCCGGGCTGAAGTGGTTAAAGTGGATGTAAACCCTCACATATACCCAGTGAAGTGAACAGCCTCAGATGATACACAGTGATGAAACAAATCTCCATATATAAAGTTTTACATGCAAATCTGCTGTCCTCATCTTTATATACTGTTTAGAAAATGCACATCGTGTTAGGAGATTTTCTCTTCTAGGTTAGCACTGCAATGAAGCCTGAACATACATCCAAGACAGCTGATTGGAGGAAAGGCACACACCCCCTCTCCTTATAGGTAGAGACTTTCAGCTCTGTTCATTGAATCGTTCAGGACTCTGCTAATCTACAGTGTTTCCCCGAAAATAAGACATCCCCCGAAAATAAGACCTTCCTACAAGTTTCCTTCTGTGTGAAATATAAGGCATCCCCCGAAAATAAGACATCCCCGATAATAAGGCACCCCCCGATAACAAGGCCCCCCGGCTCTGTCTCGGAATGAAAATTACCGGTAATTAACCGTAAACTGGTTACTATGTCACTGCTGTGTGGAGGCGGAGTGGAGGTCGGAGTGAGGGGTGAGCGCGGGGCGGGAGAGAGGAGGAGGAGACTTTCACAACTGTGGTGTGAAGAACAGGAGGATCAGAGCGGACGGGACGCAGCGAAGGTGAGTGCTTGTCTGTCTCTGGTGACACTGCCTGATGCTCGCAGCCGCCCTCATGATGTCAGTGGCAGACCCTGCTCCAGCCCAGGTCCAGGCCCAGCCAGCCCAGTGACAGTCCCCAGGGCCAGGCAGGCCCCAGCTAGGCCAGCGCAGTGACAGTGTCTGGTGAACGTGTCCAATGGCACAGGGGTGGGGGGAGGGGGATCACTTACGGTAAAATGACACGGGAGGATCAGAGGGGGCAATCAAAATGACACAGGAGGATCAGAGGGGGCAATTAAAATGACACAGGAGGATCAGAGGGGACAATCAAAATGACACAGGAGGATCAAAAGGGGTTACTACGGTAAAATGGTTATCCCCCTCTGATTCCCCTGTGCCATTTTGATTCCCCCCTCTGATCCCCTTGTGCCATTTTAATTGCCCCCTCTGATCCTTGACAACTACCGTACCGTATACAGGTAATACATTTTCTTTATTTTTATTTAACAATAATTGTGAACCGTATTCTTCTTCATGGAAAAATAAGACATCCCCTGAAAATAAGACCTAGCGCATCTTTGGGAGCAAAAAAATAATATAAGACACTGTCTTATTTTCGGGGAAACAGGGTATTAATAGCAACCTCCCCAACACAAAATTCAGGCTGCTTTTATATGTGATGGAGAACTTGTCAGGAGTTAATCGGGCTGATAACAGAAGAATGAAGCAGGAGACAGCTACAGGACAGTGCTTTGAAGAGAGATAACAAGACACTGCAGACCTATGCACCCAGCTCAAATTTCATGAATCGGGTTTACATCTACTTAAGTATCCGCCTAAGCTATATGAAAACAATAGCAACATCCAACTCAACACGGAAGGGAAATGAGTCCCTCAATGATCCCCAAAAAAAGGGGTTTTATTGTAAATTCATTCTTTATGGATCTTTGGGGGACACAATATTTTAGATGAAATATAAACAAAGCATATACCACTGTAGTGTGCACTTGTCTCAAAGAGCACTTTGTCATTTTTGTTGGTTGCCTCCTCATTCATCAGCATAAATTATTCTGACCAGTTTTCCTGATGCCAAGAGACAAAAAAGTGGAGAAAGGAATCTGCAGCACACAGCCTGTGATCGACAGCCTCAACTCTGTTCCTGTGTGAAGGGGTTGTGTCCCTTTCATCCAATCAGTTTTCAGCGCTCTCCTCACTGAGCTCTGCAGTGTGTAGCTTCAGCTCTGCATGAAGTTCTCTGACAGACAAGCTTTTATAATTCTAGACCTTGGAAGGATGTAGAGAAGGAAAGACTGCAGAAAAACAGGCACAACGTATGTAGGAGGATTGGTTATATCGGACTATCCAACAACCACACCCAATACAAACAATGTGTTGAGCTGTTATAAGTGCAATAGACTATCAAAAGTGGTAGTAAAGTTAAGATTTTAAAAATCCATTGATGGGTAGGGTTTTTAGAACAGAAACCCTAGAGGTCTCTTCTGTAATACATGTCCTCCCTGCCCTCAGCAGGTAATGTGATGCAGTGCATACTAGCACATTATGACTTAAAGTGGAGAGTCTGCTAAACAATTCTGCTTTAAGTTTATGGTCATTGAAGTGACCATGAGTTTATAACAGAGGGAGAAATGGGATTTTTGACTTACGGTAAAATCCATTTCTCTGAGTTCATTGACGGACACAGTGCTTCTTTACCATAGGGTTATACCGCCACCCTACAGGATTAGGACACTAGGCAGAAAAAAGACTTAGCTATGCCTACGGGCCATCCTAGGTGGTATACATCCCCCACCTCTGCAACAGGCCTTCAGTTTAGTAACAAGCAGTGTCCGACGTATTAAAAACTCCTTAGAGGGGAGCGTGTCCTGACTATGGCGGAGTGAGGTCGCATACTGCCTCAGCTCCGCAACCACCGCCGCTGATACTCAGCATACAAGGGAGGAAACAGTCTCCAGCGAAGCCGTCCCATGTCTCAGAGGCGATGGACATCCTCGCAGCCACCGGGGGTGGATGGGACCGGACGGGGGCAGCTTGAGGCCTTCTTCTCAGGAGCACGCGGACCTGCAGCAGGGACGAGCAAGATGGCGCCTAAAAACAGCAAGGCCGCCAAGGCCTCACAGCAGCACCCGCCTGTGTCATCTTCCTCACACCAGGGGAAGGCTTCCCCAAAACCGTCGCCGAGGTCGGTGAGTGAGCCAGACCCCCCACCCTCCACGGGCTCCTCGGGATCCAGAAGGGGGGGACCCGACGTAGCAGACCTGTTAGATGATGGGGAGCTTAAACGCCATATATGGTCCCTCCCTACCAGGGAAGACCTTGAGCGCTTTACAGCGAGGATAGAACGGGCCTTCAGGGAGGACATCACCCAGCTAAAGGCGGACACCTCACAAATAGGGGACAGGCTGAATACCCTGGAGCAGAGGGTGGATGATGTTCTACCAGCCATCTCGGCTCTCCAGGCCCTCTGCTCTCTCATTTAGATGACATGGAGAACTGAAGCAGACGGGCCAACATCAGGATCCGAGGCCTCCCTGAGGCTACTGCCCCTAGAGAGACATTGTCCCTACATTAACGGATATCTTTAGGAAGATCCTGGACTTGTCACCCACAGCTCCCATAGAGATTGACCGGGCGCTGCGGCCCCCGTCCCAGGACGTGGAGAACCCCCGGGACGTTATATGTAAGCTCCACAAATTTACACTCAAGGACCGTATAATGCAGGTAATGCGCAAGAAGCCCTTTTTTGACTTTGATGGGGCACGTCTCACTTTTTATCAGGACATCTCCAGACGCACCCTTATGCAGCGTAGAGCACTGAGGCCCTTGCTGGAGTCACTACAGCGGGCGGGATTGACATACCGCTGGGGCTTCCCGTTTTATCTTCAGGCATCCAGGGATGGCATTCAGGCTACGCTGCGTACCAAGGACGATCTTCCCCAATTCCTGTCGGCTCTCGGCTTAGACCCGGTGGACTTTCCGGATTGGAGATCTAACCCCAGTTTGCCTGACGTACCACCATCCCAGCCTTGGATACCGGTTAGCCGCAGGAGCCGTAAACGTAACCGGCAGCGACCCCCTTCGGAGTCCTCCGTTGACCCCTCTTTCCTGCGCACCTGAAGGATTACCTGCCTGCTCTGTCTGTAATAACTCAGTTTGCTGTGATGTGGGGCTTCACAAATGGGACCTCAGGAGCCCCGTGCCCGCCTTGTACTAGACTATGCCTATTTGCGCCATTGGCAACTGCAGAACTGTATGTTACTGGGGGTCCAGGTTGACTCTAGCTAGAGACTCCTAACTGATATTGATGCTCGATGGCCCGAGGGCCTTTAGTTATCTTGCAGCTGGCCTGGCCGCCTACTACGAGGTGCCCCGCTGAGAACCCCCTTCCTCCTTACAGGTGACTGTGTGGCGTTAGGCATTTGCACATTTTCCCCCCCTTGCTAACATCTGAGCAATACAGATAGCGTGCGCGGTGGCCGGAGGACCCCACCTGATTCGTATGAAGGCTCACGTTTCCCACGTAGGCCATACCCTCAGTGGTATACCCCCCACTGGGGCAGATAGTTTTGACTTTAAGTGCCTTCTTTTTTTTATGTTGGCACGCCTGGCATGCCATGTTGGCAATCCAACGATACTTACAGTGGCTCTTACAACAGTCTACATGTTTTATGTTTGTTTTTTTTCCTTGCAACTAAAGACATGTTCTGTTTCATTCTCTGACTTTTGTTTCCTCTTTTCCTTCTTACTTTTCAGGACTCGCCTTGCGCCCGGCTGCCTCCGCCGCACCCAGCTCCGCACGAATGGACACGCCGTGACTTGGACCAGGTATGGCTACTCTAAAGATTTTATCCTAGAATGTTAGAGGCCTTCGCTCCCCATGCAAACGTAGCAAACTATGGTGGGAATTGAAGAGGTTGGGCGCTCAGGTAGTGTTCCTACAGGAGACCCACTTTACAGCTCAGTCGACCCCTAGGCTCCCCTACGCATCTGTTCAGTCAATGGTTTACTAGCGCATCTCCGATACCAAAGTCCAGGGGGGTGGCCATCGGGGTACATAAATCATGCCCACTTCAACCCCTGGAGACCCAGCTGGATCCCCAGGGCCGATATGTGTTTCTAAAGGGGAACATAGCCGGGAAAGTGTTTACATTTGTGAACATATATGCTCTGAATACTGGGCAACTTACGTTTCTTGATAAGATCCTAGACAGCTTGGCAGAATTTAGGGAAGGGACTCTGGTTCTAGGTGAGGACTTTAATGTGAGCCCTGACCCCTCGCTAGATATTTCGCAAAGGAAGCCTCACCGTTCCTCTGCTTTCCTTAAGCACTTCCGTAAGGCCCTGCAGTCACACCTCCTAGTGGACACCTGGAGGGTATTACACCCATCTGACAGAGACTTTAGCTATTACTCAAATGTCCACGATGTATATACCCGTGTTGACCTACTTTATGTGGCTCAACACACCCTAGAATACCTACAGGAGGCAACAATAGGGAACATCACAATCTCGGACCATGCGCCAGTCTGGATTTCCCTCACTCTTCCACCCGGATCGGACAAGGTCTGGTCCTGGCGGTTGAATGAAAATTTACTGGACGACGTCAGGGTGGTTTCGTGAGAACACGCGCGGGGATCTCAGCAAGGGCATTGTCTGGGAAGGCCACAAGGCAGTCGTGAGGGGAGAGCTGATTTCTTTGAGCACGAAACTTAAAACGAGGACGCCGGGCAGACTTCCAAAAAGTAACTGCAAAAAGCTGAACTAAAACACAAACAGCGACCCTATGTCGTTAAATCATTTAACGGAGTTGCGAGATGTATTCTCTAGACTCCTGGACCGTAATATCCGTAAACATTTGATATATGTGTCCCATAGATACTACGAGCAAGGTAACAAGTGTGGTCGGATGCTGGCGAGAGCCCTCTGACCACACCGGATGGGCACACAGGTTCATAGGCTGAAAGTGCTACCTTCCAAAATTGCGGAGGGGTTCCGGGAATATTACGATCTGGACTCGTGTACTGGCCCGGGGGGGGGGGGGGGGAGCGCGGACAAGTTAAACGCTATAAAAGACTATTTGAGCGCCGCAGGGCTCCCGCCCATAGATGCTGACTGGTGCGTAGACTTGGAGGCCCCAATTACCCCTTTGTAGATAGAAGCAGTAGTGAACTCTTTGCCCAATGGGAAAACCAGGCCCCGATGGGTTGACTAACGCTTATTACAAGGAGTTTTTCCTTCTGTCAACAGCACTGTGTACCTACTTTAATTCTATTGCTAGCGGTAAAGCAATACCACCCGGAGCGTTGCTGGCCTATAATTCTGTGATCCCCAAGGAAAATAAGGACCCCACTATTCCTCAGAGCTACCGGCCAATTTCCCTAATCAATTTGGACATTAAAATCTTATCGAAAATTTTGGCAAATAGATTGAAGCATCTAATTCCCCTAGTAGTACACCCAGACCAGACAGACTTTGTCACTGGTCGCAAAGCCAGGGACAACTCTATTAGAGCGATACAACTCATACACTGGG
>BLSH010464835.1:33383-43595 GCA_018402905.1 Glandirana rugosa
TCGGCACTGGTTAGTGCCGACCAGTGTCACATTTGTCCTTCCGGGTACATCAGCCCAGACCCCCCCCCCCCCGTCAGGAGAGCCGCCAATCACCTCTCTACTCGCATCTACAGACGTGAGTAGAGGAAAAGCCCATACATGGGCCTTCCTGTTTACACTGTGACCAGCCGTGATTGGTCACGGCTAATCACGTGGTAAATGCAGTGGGTCAGCCTGACACACCGCACCACCAATCGCCACTATGTGCACCCGGGTTATCCTGAAAGACGCCATATGACGTCCAGTCAGGAGAACGGAACCACCACACGGCCGTCATTTTGCTATAGGCCAGGCAGGAAGTGGTTAATGGCATCCCTCTCTTAGTCAGTAGGGGTCAATATTGAGAGCCTTTCAGATCTAAACCCAAAAACAAATTATTATTGCAGCCTATAAGTTCTTCTGTAGCCTTCAGCATAGGCCATTGCTAAAGAGCTGTTGCTTCTACTTAAATAACTAAACCCAAGAGCAAAATTGCAATATATTGCAGCTTACATTCCTCAGATGCGGTGGCTGCCTTAATTCCCCCCCCCAGCGAAGAACATTTTCAGTAAGTACAGAAAAAAGGGATTTTATTAAAACTTACCGTAAAATCCTTTTCTCCGAGTTCACTGACAGACGCAGCTCTCCATTACATGTGGGTTTATGCTGGTCTCACTAGGAGTTAACTAGGCAGGGAAAAGAAACAGCTGGCCCCTCCCATGGGGGCCGTCCTCTCTTCCCACATAAACCTCCTCATAGCATAGCTCTTCAGTTCGTACACAAGCCATACAAGAACAGAGCACAGAGGGGTGGGTGCTACGTCTGTCAGTGAACTCTGAGAAAAGGATTTTATGGTAAGTTTTAATAAAATCCCTTTTTCTCCTATCGTTCACTGACAGACACAGCTCTCCATTACGTGTGGGGATGTCCCCAAGCTGTATCAAAAAGAGGGGTGGGTAAACGCTAACAGTACCCAACTGAACCTCTAAGGAGGCGCCCAGATGCGCCTACACTGCCGCCTGCAAAATTTTGCAGCCAAAAGCAGCATCCGAAGATGCAAGCACAGCAACCTATAAAACTTAGTGAAAGCGTGAACCGAGGCCTAAGTGGCCGTCTTGCACACCTGCGACACCGAGACCTGGTGCCTGAAAACCCAGGAAGTGCTAACAGCCCGGGTAGAATGAGCCGTGGCCGGAAAAGGGGGAACCTTGCCCCGAAAAACAGAATAGGCATGGGTCACGGACTGTCTGATCCAACGAGAAATCGTAGCCAACAAGGCCGCCAACCCTGTGCGTGGACCCTCTGACAGCCAAACAAGGCATCAGCTTTTTGAAAAGAAGCTGTAGCAGCCAAGTACACTCGTAAGGCCCTCACTACGTCCAAAGTATGCAACTCAATCTCTTTTGAGTGTGACGGAAGAAGGCACAATGAAGGAAGGACAATATCTTCATTAACATGAAAGGAAGAAACCACCTTCGGAAGGAATGAAGGAGAGGGTCGCAAGACCGCCTTGTCCCTATGTAGGACCAGGTAGGGAGACTTGCACGATAGTGCTGCTAATGCAGACACTGTCTGGCGGAAGTGATGGCAACTAAAAAAGGCCACCTTCTGCGACAGCAATTGTAAGGAAATCTCCCTGATATTCCCATATGGCGGTTTCTGAAGTACAGAAAGCACCAAATTCAGATCCCCCGGAGCCCTCACCCGAGGCGACACATATCGCACACCTTGTACAAAGGTACGAATCAATGAGTGCGAAGCCAAGGTCTCTGAAAAAGAATCGCCAGAGCCGATATCTGGCCCTTGAGTGTGCTCAAAGCCAGGTTTTTGTTCAGGCATTGCTGCAAAAAAGTCAGGACCCTGGACACAACATCAGAGCGAGGGTTATGACCCTCCGCCTCGTACCAAGCTATATAAGCCTTCCAGGTGTGGTGGTAAATCTTGCGGGAAGTACACTTGCAAGCCTACCACAACCTAGGGATCACCGAGTCAGCGACTTCCCTGTCTCTTAGCACCTGGGACTCAATAGCCAAGCTGTCAAAACCAGCGAGGATAAAGCAGGGTGCAAGATGGGCCCCTGAGACAGAAGGTCGTCTCGCAGCAGGAGTCGCCAAGGGGAGTCTGCCACCTTGTGCACCACGTCGGCGTAGCAAGTGCGCCAAGGCCAATCTGGAGCCACCAGGATCATTGGTATCCCCTCCGCCACTATCCTACGTATCAATCGCGGAGGCAGTTTTATCGGAGGGAAAGCGTACAGAAGGCAGTAATGGCCCCAGGGGGCCACCAGAGCGTCCGTGGCCACTGCCAACAGATCCTTCATTCTGGACCCAAAGGTCTCCACCTTGTGATTGAATCGAGACGCCATGAGATCCACGTCTGGCGTCACCCATCTGCGGCAAATCTGATTGAACACCTCGGGCTGGAGAGACAAATAAAAGTAAAAGAAAATTAAATAAAAAAGGGTCACAAACAGGACCGCAATTCCCCTGAAGGGAAGCCAGGTCAACTCCTTGCAAACTAGGCATTGAAACTGGAGAGCTATGCTATGAGGAGGTTTATGTGGGAAGAGAGGACGGCCCCCATGGGAGGGGCCAGCTGTTTCTTTTCCATGCCTAGTTAACTCCTAGTGAGACCAGCATAAACACACACGTAATGGAGAGCTGCGTCTGTCAGTGAACGATAGGAGAAATACATGTTGGTCTTGCTAGAAATGCAGCTGCTTACTTCCAGTGAGCTGCACAGAAGAATATCCTTCCTAGCTATCTTCAGTATTCTACCAATTGCCCTGTCCCTCAAGTAAGGGAGATGGAGATACAAACATGTTTGGAGTCTAACAGCAGGAAAGCAAACTAGGATGAAAACCATTGCTCTCTCCATGGATAGAATGGAAGAGTGACACAGCCACCCAGGAAACGCAAGTGTGTCATTTGCAGAATCACTAGGTGATAATTGTGGCAATAGAAGCTTGGGAAAAAAGAAAACAAATGCAGCCACCTCAACAAGCACTGCAATATATTGCATTTTTGGTTCTGGGTTTACATACACTTTTAACTTTGTAATTCTTGCAGAAAAAAATATAAACTAAAAACATATGGCAGATACTTTTTAAAACTTCGTTGTAAGCATTTCATTTTAAGCAGTATAACAAGTTTATATTTTACCACCTTGTTTGCGGACATCTTCAACAGCATCTATGAGTTCCTGTTTGAGAAACTGACTCTCCTTCGCTATCTTGTCTCCTTTTTCTAAGAAGTTTTGAGTTGCCTGTTCGACTGAGGCAGCCAGTACATGAGCTTTCTTAGAACGACCTTTCTTTTTGTTTGAAGGACCCTTGTTGCTGGAATTCACCAAAGTTGTTACCTATATAAAATAAAATGTTAAAAAAAAAAGTTAAGAAAAAAAAAAACACAGAACTTTGCAATTTTAGGGGCATTTGATCTACAGGCTTCTGATATACTAGTTATTCTCACTATAATTTTTTTATAGAAAAATGATCAAAAAATATCATTAAACACTTGACGAATGTGGACTTAGAGGGGGAACCTGCAGCTTGTCTGCTTCACCTGTCACCGTGACCGATTAATACATACATGACCTCTTTTACAATTCAGCTACTGAATGCAGCCAAGGCATGCATCCCCCTTTGCTGGAGATCGTAGACTCCACGATCTAAAGCCCTTTGGGTTTGCTAAAATAAATGCGCTAAGGGATATGGAGGATCTTACTGCAACTTTGCACAGACAGGTAAAGACACTGAGAGACTTGGAGACCCTGAAACCACTTTGTTTACACAGATACCCATCTCCGGGAAATGTCATAATCTGGCTGACTCCCTGGTCTGTGTGTCCTGTGCCTAGGCAAGAGGCATTAAATACCCCCTCTGTTATTTTGCTAGTACTTCTTTTAAACTGTTCTTTCCCCCATCCTGGGGGTGTTCTCTCTGGCTACTCTATCTTCCCTCCCGACTCCACCCACATACACCTTCCCCTTTTTGCATACTCGGTTTTATTGTGGGTGATAGTTTTTGACTACCACCCTTATCCCTACCCATGACACCCCAGTTTTTTGTCATATTTGGGCACTGACTACACTGTCACTGCCTACACTGTCGCCTGTAAAACTTTACGGCCAAAAGCATCAGACACATCAACTGTATAAAACTTAGTAAACATGTGCACCATACCCCTAGTAGCCGCCTTGCACACCTGTGACACCGAGGCCTGGTGTCGAAAAGCCCAGGAAGTGCCAACAGCCCTGGTAGAATGAGCCGTGACTGGAAAAGGAGGCACTTTGCCCTGAACAGAATACGCATGAGTCACAGTCTGTCTGATCCAACGAGAGACAGTAGCCGACGAGGCCGCCATTCCTTTGCGCGGACCATCCGTCAAGATAAAACGCGTCAGCCCTCCGAAAAGGGTCAGTAGCCGCCAAATACACCCGCAAGCCCATACGATATCCAAGGAATGCAACTCAATCTCCTTAGGATGTGCAGGGTGCGGACACAACGAAGGGAGAATAATATTTTCGTTAATATGGAAAGAAGAAACCAACTTCGGCAAAAAAGAAGGCGATGGGCGTAAGACCGCCTTGTCCCTGTGCAGGACCAAGTAGGGAGACCTGCAGGACAACGCTGCCAACTCAGACACCCGCCTAGCGGATGTAATGGCCACCAAGAAAGCCACTTTCTGCGACAATTGTAAGAGAATATCCCTGATCTTCTCATATGGTGGCTTCTGAAGCACTGAAAGCACCAAATTCAAATCCCACAGTGCCATAGGCGACTGCACCTGAGGAGCCACATGGCGCACACCTTGTACAAGTGTACGAATCAATGAATGTGACGCCAGAGGGCATTGAAAAAGAAATCGCCAAAGCCGATATCTGGCCCTTGAGAGTACTCAAGGCCAATTTTTTATTCAGGCCCTGCTGTAAAAAAGTCAGGACCCTGGATACCACATAAGAGCGAGGGTTCCAACCCCCCGCCTCACACCAGGCAATATATGCCTTCCAGGTGCGATGAGAAATCTTGCGCAAAGTACACTTGCGCGCTTTCAGCATGGTAGGGACCACTGAGTCATCTACACCCGTCCCTCAACAGCCAGGCCGTCAAAGCCAGCGAGTGTAAAGCAGGGTTCAATATAGGTCCCTGAGACAATAGATAGTCTCGCAGCGGGAGACGCCAGGGAGCATCTGCAACCATTCTTACCACGTCGGCGTACCACGGACACCAAGGCCAATCCGGAGCCACCAGAATCATCGAAATTCCCTCCGCTTCTACCCTGCGCAGTAGACGCGGTAGAAGTTTGAGGGAAGGATAGGCGTACAGAAGACGATACTGACCCCAAGGTACCACGAGCGCGTCTGTGGCCACCGCCAACGGGTCTGTTGTCCTGCACACAAAGGTCTTTACTTTGTGGTTGAAGCGAGACGCCATGAGGTCCACATCTGGCGTGCCCCACTTGTGGCAAATCTGGCTGAACACTTCTGGATGGAGGGACCATTCCCCCTGATCCAGCGTCTGGCGACTGAGGAAGTCCGTCTGCCAATTTTCTACGCCTGGAATGTAGATGGCGGAGATTGCCGGCACATGAAGTTCTGCCCAACGCAGAATGAGAGCTTCTTCCGCAGCCGCTGTCGCACTCCTCGTTCCGCCCTGATGGTTCACATATGGCCATCGCTGTGGCATTGTCCAACTGAACCCGAATCGGGAGCCCTTGCAACCTCGCTGTCCAGCGGGATAGGCAGAGTCTGATCGCTCTTAGCTCCAGCACATTGATCGGAAGGCGAGATTCCTGCACCTACCAACGGCCCTGGGTCGACAGATGTACCAGGACGCCCCCCCAGCCCAACAGGCTGGCGTCCGTCTTGATTATCGACCACGTCAGGGGAAGAAACTATTTTCCCCACGTCAAGGCTGGGACCCAAAGCCACCAGGCCAAGGAGGCCCTGGTCTGATGATTCAAGTGGACCAACCGGTCCAGAGACAGTGGGGATCTGTCCCACCGAGACAGAATCGCTCGCTGAAGTAGCCGAGTGTGGCTCTGAGCGTAAGGTACCGCCTCGAAGGCCGACACCATGAGCCCCAGCACCCGCATACAGAACCGTAATGATGACTGTCGGTGAGACAGTAAGGTTTGCACTGGTGATTGCAGGGACCGCAGCTTGGCCGTAGGTAAGAACACTTTCGCCGTGTCCAGAGTCAGACCCAGATATTCCAGGCGACAAGACGGGGTCAATGTCGACTTCTGCAGATTGATCAGCCAGCCGAAATCATTCAACGAGGCCATGGTGATAGCTACACTCTCCTCCAGGGCTGAGGCAGACTCTGCTCTCAGGAGCAAGTCGTCGAGGTAAGCTACCACCGCAATGCCCCTCTGGCTCAGTAGCGCCAGCACTGGGGCCACCAACTTGGTGAAGACCAGAGGAGCAGAGGCCAGACCGAAGGGCAGTGCCAAAAATTGGTAATGGAGATCTCCCACCGCAAAGCATAGGAAGCGCTGGTGTCGGAGACAAATGGGAACATGGAGATACGCCTCCCTGTAGTCCGGGATGCCAGGAAGTCCCCCTGATGTAGGGCGGCCACAACCGAGCGGACCGATTCCATCCGAAATTTTCACGCTTTCACATATTTTGGGGACCACAAATAGGTTCGAGTAGAAACCGTGAAACCTCTCTGACTGAGGCACCGGTACGATCACCCCCCTGGTCCGATAGTATCATCAGTATTTTCAAAAGGTACATCAAAAAACTCATCACACGATTCAGAAGACAAACAGAAAAGAACCCTCACACAAAAAAGGAAAAGAAAAACAAGGAGGGGAAGACGTACCCACAAAAGGACACCCCATCCCAGACAAACGAGAAGCAAGAAGGACTAAGACAAGGAACGGATCCAATTACTAATGTAGTTAATCTTTCTCAGGTATCGCTAACATCTGCGAAAATGACTATTAGCTAAGGGACTAACTTTTGCGCCACAGGCACATTTTGATATTTTTAACACACTGTTGAATGTTAACAGATTTGTGCGAAACATAACCCTTAGAAGACGACATTTTTCCTCCACTGTGGACTCAGCTGAGGCTTCTCAGGTATGTGAACCAGAGAATATATGTGATATTACTTTTAAATTTTCAAGATCATGTTGCTAGATCCATCCTAGAGAGGCTTCAGTCTGAGTCCACAGGGGGTATGTATGGCATCACATGTAATCCCAACAATACAGGAGATAAATATTTTTACCCAGTAAATTCTAGAAGCCCGGCTATAGAAACATTCCAGGCCCTAGTCAAGCAGGATTTGGCTAAACTTGCAGATAAAGTTGCCACCCAATCGACTAGTCTTGGGGACAATTTGACCTCTTCAGAGAGATTTGCTCTGAAGGGCTTAAAATCCCGCACAGATGTGGTGATACGTGCCGCCGACAAAGGCGGATCAATTGTAGTTCTAGATGCTGAGGAATACAAAATTGAAGCACTCAGACAACTGCAGGATACTTCCACCTATTGAACCCTCACAACCGATCCTACACATGTGTTCAAACAGCAACTGTCAAATTTACTTGACACTGGGGTAGAAATGGGAGTACTCAATACTAAGACAGCTGAAACACTTATGGTTAACTTCCCTAAAGTACCCATTTTTCATCACATGCCTAAACTTCACAAAAAAACGACCCCCATACAGGGAAGACCCATAGTTGCAGGCATAGATTCACCGCTCGAGAAATTGGGAGAGTGGGTGGATGGATATCTTCAGCCATTGGTCACTAGACTACCAGGCTACATTAGGGACACCTCTACAGTACTAAAACATATAGGAGGAAGTTGAGTGGGAGGATGGTTATTCATGGCTTACTTTGGATGTAAAATCACTATATTCATGCATCCCACATGACCTTGCCATTCAGGCTCTCATATACCATCTAACACAATACAGTACTTATGATACAGCCCTCACGGATTTCCTAATTATGGCTGTCGATTTTCTCCTCAAACACAACTATTTTATGTTTGACCGCACATTCTATCTTCAGTGCAAAGGAGCCTCCATGGGGTCTCGTTTTTCTCCATGGCTGGCGAACCTGTACATGGGTTGGTGGGAGGAGAATTTTCTCTTCTCTACCTCCAACCCATGTGCAGGTTCTATCTAGTGGTATGGAAGGTTCATAGATGATTAAAATTTAGAATTCAGCTCAGAAAGTCACATCACCACCATCAATTTTCTAGATATTACTTTAACAGGGGATGCTGCTCAAAGAAAGGTTAATACCTGCACTTATCGCACGGAGTGTGTGGGGAATACTCTACTGTTGGCCTCTAGCTGCCACCCCACACACACCAAACGATCCATTCCTGTAGGCGAGTTCACCAGAGCCAGGGCGTAACTGCTCCACAGATACAGCATATCTAAGTGAATGTGAGACCATCAGGTCTAGACTGACATCACGCCGGTATGATAGATGGAATATCGAGAGAGCAGTTCGTCTGGCAACAGAAAAGGATCGGTAGACTCTAATAGAGAGCACAAATCGTAAGAGAGTCAGAAGAAAAAAAATCGATTTTTTTTTGTATAACTTACCGTGAAATCCTTTTCTCTGAGTTCACTGACAGACGCAGCCTTCTTATGACACATGGGGTTATGCTCATCCTACTAGGAGTAGACTAGGCGAAAACAAACAAAAGCGTAGGTTGGCCCCTCCCAGGGGGCCGTCCTCACCTCAGCATATAATCCCCCTGCCCTGTACAGCACATCAGTTCGTAACAAGCCGTACAAAACCAACGCAGAGGGGTGGGTGCTGCATCTGTCAGTGAACTCAGAGAAAAGGATTTTACGGTAAGTTATACAAAAAAATCAATTTTTCTCTTCCGTTCACTGACAGACGCAGCCTTCTTATGACACATGGGGACGTCCCAAAGCTGTGCCAATCAAGAGGGGTGGGCAAAAACCATAACAAATGTACCCAACAGAAAGACGCCCCTCAGGCGGCGCTAACCGCGCCTAAACTGCCGCTTGTAATACTTTGTGGCCAAAAGCAGCATCAGAGGATGCTAAAACATCAACCTTGTAAAACTTAGTAAACGTGTGCACTGAGGCCCAAGTAGCTGCCTTGCACACCTGGGACACCGAAGCTTGGTGTCTAAACGCCCAGGACGTACTAACTGCCCTGGTGGAATGAGCCGTGACTGGAAACGGGGGAACCTTACCCCAAATCTCATACGCACGAGTCAAGGTCCTCCGTATCCAACGTGATACAGTAGCAGACGAGGCCGCCAAACCTTTGCGCGACCCTTCTGTCAGCAAAAATAAAGAATCAGACTACCTAAAAGAAGCTGTAGAACTTAAATACACCCACAAAGCCCTCACCACATCCAAAGAATGCAGCTCGACCTCTTTAGGATGTGACGGGTGCGGACATAATGAGGGAAGAACAATATCCTCATTTAAATGAAAAGAAACCACCACCTTCGGAAGAAATGAAGGTGAAGGCCGCAGAACTGCCTTGTCATTATGGAGGACCAAGTAGGGTGACCTGCAGGACAAAGCTGCCAGCTGCGACACCCGCCTGGCGGATGTGATAGCCACCAGAAAAGCCACTTTCTGTGACAATAAGCGTAAGGGAATGTCCCTGATCTTTTCATATGGCGGTTTCTGTAACACAAAGCACCAAATTCAAATCCCACGGTGCCAAGGGCGACCGTATCCGTGGGGCCACATGACGTACTCCTTGTACAAATGTACGGATCAATGAGTGAGACGCCAATGGTCGTTGAAAAAGAACCACCAGGGCCGAAATCTGCCCTTTAAGCGTACTTAACGCCAGGTTCTTGTCCAGTCCTTGCTGCAAAAATGACAGCACTTTGGATACTCTATAAGAGCAGGGATTCCATCCTCCTGCCTCGCACCAGGTAATATAGGCCTTCCAAGTCCTATGATAGATCTTACGTGAGGTGCTCTTACGTGCTTTCACCATAGTAGGGATTACGGAGTCCGAGACACCCCTATCCCTCAATACCTGGGCCTCAATAGCCAAGCCTTCAAAGCCAGCGAGGGTAAAGCAGGGTGCAAGATGGGCCCCTGAGACAGTAGGTCTTCGCGAAGTGGAAGACGCCATGGAACATCTGCCACCATCCGTACTATATCGGCGTACCACGGACGCCGCGGCCAATCCGGAGCCACCAGGATTGTCGTGAT
>BLSH010464835.1:43719-60631 GCA_018402905.1 Glandirana rugosa
TGTCGTCACGCTTGGGACAACAGTGCGGTCACCAAGAGGAATGCCAAGACATACCCAGAGTACCACAGCTGCAAACTTCGCCACGGAATACGGGTCTTAGTATAGGCTGAGGATGTCTCCTGTTAAGACAGAGTCACCCTGTTCAGAGGGGATAGGGATCTGTCTGCAAAGTCCAACCTAGTCGTCCGAGCTCCCAGAGACTAAACCACCTAAGCCCGAGACCGGTATTCCAACCCGTTCTCAAAAGGAGGGGAGTTAACCAGCTATCACTGTTGCCTACGGTCGGACAGTCCCACCCCTCCTTAGGACCCTGTTAGGAGGCAGGTCCCAGTAACCAGTCATGCCCTTCGAGCAGAAGTCTATTCCCGTACTGACCAATGACCCTGGACGGAGGATTGTCCCAGGATTCCTCCCCACCCTGACAGGCTGGCATCCGTTGTCACTATCGACCAATTGAGGGGAGGAAAACTCTTGCCCAACCTTATGGCCAGAGCCCGAATCCACCAAATCAGAGACCCTCGAGCCTGCTGATCCAACCTGAAACGTCTGTCTAGGGATAGGGGAGACTTGTCCCACTGAGACAGAATTGTCCTCTGTAGGAGTCGGATATGATTCTGGGCATAAGGCACCGCTTCAAACGTCGACACCATGAGACCCATACAGAACCGTAAGGAGAACCACTGGCGTGACAACAGGGTTCGCACTGCTGTCTGAAGAGTCAGTCTTCATCAGATGAATCTTCAAGAGACCGCAGATCCCAAAGGGAACCAGGTCTACTCCTTGCACTAGGCAAATAAAAACTGATGTGCTGTACAGGGCAGGGGGATTATATGCTGAGGTGAGGACGGCCCCCTGGGAGGGGCCAACCTACGCTTTTGGTTGTTTTTGCCTAGTCTACTCCTAGTAGGATGAGCATAACCCCATCATTCAGATGTATTTACCAGTTCTCTCTACAGATGTCGCTCTCTCGCCTATTGTAGCTGCAGGGTGCAGATTCTCTAGTCGGCGGGCTAGAACTTTGGGTAACATCCTGTCTCCAAGTCTTTTTGAGTCCAATCAGGGCAAGAAAACGTGGCTAAATACAGTAGGATCGTATATATGTGGCACTAATACATGTCGCTTCTGCCCCAGACATTCCAAACAACACAGGTCAGTTGTCTCATGTGCCACTGGACGACAATTTATGATAAAAAACTACATCAATTGTGGCACATTCCATATGTAGTGGAATGCAGTATATGTCATATACAATACGTAGGATGCACCTCTAGACCCTTAAGAACCAGGATAGCTGAACATTATAACGGGGCTTCATATACTAATGATAAAAACCTATCAAATGTATCTAAACATTTTAAATACAAACATGACAACAACATGTCATCTTTTTCCTTTATGGGTTTAGAAAAGGTTAAACCTTCCTCTTGAGGCGGGGACGCATACCGCCAACTTCTATTGCGAGAGGTGTGGTGGATCTATAATCTTCAAACCAGAACACCACAGGGAATGAACCATCGTTATGACATGGATCTGTTCTTGAAATAATTCATACACCCTGTATGTGAACCACATTCCTATCCTATTGTCTAGAGCCATATAATATCCTTACACTCTTGTGTCATATGTATACATATGGATATCATCATTCCATATACTATTCTATTGTATTTATATTTTACACTTCTCATTTATCATGTTTTTTCTACCTTTGTGATTTGCTGCAATTTCCTTTTTTTTTTTTCTTTATGCGTTTTTGCAATTCCATGCGTTTTTGCATCTCTATGCGTTTTTCGTTTTTTTTTTTTTTTTTTTTCTCTTGCACTATCTTTTTGCACTATCTTTTTGTTCCAATGTATCTATTTGTATTTTTACATCTGCCTATATTTGTGTATTGTTTTGACGTGTCTCCCAGAGTTTTAGATTTGTTTTCCCTTCTGTGCCTGAATGGCAATGAATTGCCAATTTATTCAATCAAGCATTTAACCAATCAGAAGTGGAGGGAGGCACTAATGGTCATGTTAACTCTCTTTATATGTATGTTCATTTTACATTCACTTGTGTGCAATGATCAAGGCTTGTTTGCCGAAACTAGTCTGCAATTTGTATTTTTTGTACTCACTGGTGTGGTCTACATGAATAAATCAATAGAGGATTACGGAGTTGCCAGCTGTATTTTTATCTTTTGAATACCAATTTGTATGGTGTGTGGGAACACATCACAGCGCAGGCACCCTGGCTACCACTTCGAGGTTGGATTTTCTCCACTGTGCAGAGCGTTGCAGCCACATTGCTTGCCCCTGGTCCAATAGTGCCTGAACCGCCCCGAAAAGGACGTTGATGCGGGAGTCTTATGTTCGATGGGAAGAACCTGTCTGGGGGTGGAGTGCTGAACGCTATCCTGTACCCGGAGGACACCACTTCCTGCACCCACCGGTTGGAAATACGGGCAGTCCACCTGTCTGCGAACCCAAGAAGACGTCCCCCCACCCGATCTTCGGGTGGGGGCAACCAATCATGCAGAGGAGGGCTTATCCTCTGCTTTTTCGTTTTTGCGCTGCCAAGGTCTTTTTCCGGCCCCTGTAGCAGCCTTGCCGGCTCGCGCTGCGCCAGGGGCACGAAAAAACCTCTTCTGACCCGAAGAGACAGGCCCCTGCTTGCGGTGATTCGCCGCCTGGACTCCGGAAGAAATGTACTCTTCCCGCCAGTGAAATCCTTAATGATTTCATCCAACTGAGGCCCAAAGAGACGGCCACCCTGAAAATGGAGGTCCGCTAGACCTTTTTTGGATGCATAGTCATCCGACCACGAACGCAACCAGAGGACCCGTCTGATGATGACGGCAAAAACAGACATTTTGGACAACATAGGGAGCAGGTCTAGAGCAGCATCACACAGGTATTTGATACCGTGAA
The DNA here is from genome assembly GCA_018402905.1 of Glandirana rugosa. NCBI lineage: Eukaryota > Metazoa > Chordata > Amphibia > Anura > Ranidae > Glandirana > Glandirana rugosa. The sequence goes on from BLSH010464835.1 coordinate 46,632, forward strand.
ACACGTGTTCTGCTTTCTGCGACGCCTCAAGCGTTCTGCCGCAGTCCAGATCATTCTGCAACTCCGCCGTACATTCAGACAGATATTGCACCGTCATGGCAGACGCCAGGGCCGGTCTCAAGGCCGATCCTGCCAAAATGAAAAATGCCTTAGACACCGCCTCCATCCTCCTATCGGCAGGATCCTTAAACGACTGCGACCCCTCCAGGGGAATAGTCGTCGCCTTGTTCAGGCGCGCCACCGGGGGGTCCACCGAGGGGGACGCCCACTTCTTTACGAAATAATCCTCAAAAGGATACCGGATAGCGAAACGCTTTGGCATGGCGATCACCCACTGGCCGCCCGCAGGGAACAGGCACGATGCGGTGGGACCCACTATAACCTGGGACTAGCTCGCATCAGTTGGCCGTGCTGGGGAAAGTACAGGATTTTCCAGGAACCCTCTATGCCCCAGCTGGCTTCTTGATAGTAGTCTTCATTAGCTTGATGAAAAATAAAAAAGCGGTAGCAAAAATCTAAACCGCAGGTCCCATAAGGGAGCCAGGTCAACTCCTTGCACTAGGCATGTTAAAACTGATGTACTGAGCAGAGTAGGGGGATTATATGGGAAAGCGGACAGCCCCCTGGGAGGGGCCAGCTTGCTTTCTTTCTTTGCCTAGTTAACTCCTAATAGGATCTGCATATAACCCACATGTCAATGGAGAGCTGTGTCTGTCAGTGAACGTAGAAGAAAATGACTTTACCCCCAAACAAATTTTTTTTCAAGCACCCTAGAGATGGTGATTGTTGCAATACTTTATGTCACATCGTATTTGTGCAGCGGTCTTACAAGCAAATTTTTTTTGGATAAAATTCACTTTTTTGAAGTAAAAAATAACAGTGAAGTTAGCCCAATTTTCTTCTATATTGCGAAAGAGAATGTTCCACCAAGTAAATTGATACCCAACAAGTCATGCTTCAAAACTGCGCCGGCTCATGGAATGGCGACAAACTTTGGCACTTAAAAATTTCCATCTGCGATGTTTACAAATTTCTACAGAATACCAGTTTTGGGGTAAAGAGGAGGTCTAGTGCTAGAATCATTGCTCTCGCTCTAACAATCGCAGGGATACCTCACGTGTGGTTTGAAGACAGTTTTCATATGCGGGCGGGACTTATGTATGAGTTTGCATCTGCACGTGAGCTTGGCGGGACGGGGCACTTTAAATTTTTTTTTTTTTTTTTTTTTTTATTGATTTACTTTTTTTATTTTTACACGGTCCTTTTAAGCAATTTTTTTTGGGTTACTTTTATACCTATTACAAGGAATGATAGAAAAAAAAGCATGACAGGACCATTTAAATGTGAGATCTCAGATCTAACATTTACACTAAAATGCAATTAAAAAAAAAAAAAAAAAAAACAGTTCCCTTTACGAGCATTGGGCAGAAGTGGCATTTGACATCGCTTCCGCCATTCAATGTTATGGAGCCGAGTGGAGGCCATCTTTCCCTCACTCAGCATCCAGTCTCTCAGAGAAAAGGACACGATAGTCCCCGCCGCTACCAGCTAAGCGGCGGAGATGTCTGGAGCACAGCGGGGGGGTGGCACCTCTCCCACCACCGATAAAAGTGATCTCGTGGTGAATCTGCCACAGAGACCACTTTTAGCTGAAAGCGGACCGCCCGCTGTTAAAAAAAAAAAAAAAAAAAAAAAAAAAAAAAAATACCGTGGTTATGGCAGCTATCTGCTGCCTTAACAGTATTCCACGGCAAAGTTCCGCCATAAAATGGTACCGGGGTGCTGCCTGCAGCTACAGGCATCACCCCAGTACAACCCCTTGAAGAAGGCGGCCGCATATTTGAGTTACGTTGGTGTGAAGGGGTTAAAGTACGTACGTATAATCCGCTTTTTATTTTGTGTGTATATTTCCACATCTAGATAATGTACTTTGTGCTAATTAGCCGTGAAAAAGAGGTTATATCTGTTTAGAATATTTTTTTCTGAAATCTTTGCATGGTTTCTTCTGGTCCCTCCTATACTAGAAAAACATGGTCTATGTATCTTTGGTAAATTTTTCGTTCCAGTCTAGCTTTTGCATACATCTCTTCTGCTTCCCACTTACTCTAAATATGTTGGCTACTGTTGTACCATATTTAGCTCCCATTGCCACTACCTTTTTATGTGCATAATACTATTTTTCATGCCAAAAATAGTTTCCACCCATGGGCAATTCTAGTATATTTAACATAAAGTCTATTTGTTTTTGTTTTAATTTAGTCTCCTTTATAAGGGTCCATTTAACTGCCTTTAGAGCATCCAGAGATCTAATGTTGGTATAAAAGGGAATTAACATAAATACTGGCCAGTATACAGTGTTTATTAACTGATATGTTCTTTATGTTGATTAGGTCCCTACTATCCTTAATATATGATGGGTAACTTTGTGCGATTGGTTGGAAGTACCCCCCGCCCCCCACCCTGGAAAATATTGGGTTGATTTCACTTATGATAGGTCTCCTAGGTGGGTTGCTTTCATCTTTGTGGATTTTTGGTACATGCTATATGATAGGAATCTTGGGTGCATCTGGTATTAAAGGTTAACTCCACTTTCATGGGGAAAAAAATAAAACACGAAAAAATAATATAGAGTATACAATTGCGTCACAAGTCATACTGTAATTGAATATTAAAAATTAACTTTCCTTTTCAATCTGCAGCCACTGTCATTTTCATGGCTACCTGGAGGTGTTCTGTACACAAAATGTGTGCAGAACGTCACCCAGAAACATTTCCTGCTTCCTGCTCACTCATTTTCCCAGAAGTCTGCACTAAAAAATTTAATTTTTGGTGAGATACTCCCAATAGGAACATGTCTAAAGGGATGCAGGCCCATCAGCATTCCTCAGTAGTGCCCAGCAGCTGATTGATCATTATGAAACCACTCCCATTAGACTCACTTTCTCACATGGGCACAGAGAGAGAGACAGGGATTTCTTCAGAACAACAAAAGGTAGGAATCTGCAACAAAGTTCGTTAAAATCCCTGCAAATCACATGGGGGGGAATGTTTTTTTCTCAACAAAAGTGGAGTTACACTAAGTATTTGGTTTCTTTTTAATATGCCTTCTTTTGCAGCTTTTTCACCAATTTAGTTTAACTTTTGTTTGAGGGGTCTCCTCTTAATTTTTCAGATGTTTCTTTATCTGATATTAGCCAGTTTAGTTATTTTGTATAGTCGTCGTCGTCCCCCCCCCCGCCTAATCTGCAGGTCTAATTATTACGTTCTTTTTAAATAACATTATAACTATTATTATACAGGATTTATATAGCGTGGGCAGAACTACTTGTAACTCAAAATCAGAATAAGAGAACACATTGCTAATATTGAATATGTTTTCAGAAAACATTAAACACAGAGATCCGTCACAGTTAAAGATTTGTGCGATTGACAAAACTGAAAAATATTGGAGGGGTACCAACATGAAACAAGCAGTTTCACAAAACGAAACAAAGTGGATTCACCAGCTGGGTACCTTGGTACCCACAGGCCTCAGTGTGGAAATTGATATGGTTTTATCCACAATTTTTAATTTGGGTATAAATTAACAACAGGGGATTGTTAATGCATGTGTGTGCCCCGCTGTCTCTATTTGAAAAGAGCTTCTGTGAATGAACTAGAAGTACCAACAACCTTTGCAGCTGACTGCTTGTAGTGCTCAATGAAGGTGCTCTAGACAGTTCATTGATTCTTCCTGTTATTATGTAATTGCCTGCTCTGCAGTGCACCCATGATCTGCTGATTGTGGGTGCAATGCTTTCTGGCTCCTACTGAAAAAATAAATAAAGGAAAAGCTAGCTCATTATGAAATACTTACCTTAGAATGAAGCCTTCCAGCGGCTCATGCACAACGCTGACATTTTCCCCGCAGTTTCTTCCGGGTTTGCAGGCTCCAGTACTGTGAGTGGCCGGAGCCGCTGTTCACGGCACAGGGCTCAGAAGGAACGGCACCCATGGCCGTTCCTTCAGAGCACATGCACCAGTGATGTCACTGGCTGCATGTAATGTAAATATCTCCTAAACGGTAAACATTTAGGAGAGATTTACATTTATTATAGGCTTACCTATAGGTGAATGTCTGCAGAGGAAGTTAACTTCCTCTTTAAAGTACATCCCCTGATACTGTAGCCTACAAATGGCAGCTAACATATTAGAATTCTGAAAAGGTCTTTTAAAGCCAACATACCTGAGTAACAAGGGGTTCAAGCAGTCGCTCAACTGCCAGGGTACGGATTTCTAAGCTCTTCGGATCCCATTTAAAATTGATATTTCCAGTGTTTAGAGTCATTTCTAAGGAGAAAGAACACAATAAGAATAAGCACTACAAATAACAATTAAATAACAGCATAATTAAAATAACAAAACATGAAAGAACTAAATTTATATGGACAGAAAGAAAGACCAAAGAAGATTTTGTTAGAAAGCATTATTGCAGGTTTTGGCTGTAAAAGGTGGTCGTTGATGGATTGTTGCAGGGCACACGGCTTGGTCTGGACAGTAAGACTTTATATGATTGCATGAGTTGGAGCTGCTGTTTGGTAAATGGACTGAGTATGATGGTGACCTCTTCTGCTCTGAGTAGTAAAGGGACACTGCTCAGTAAGTATTGTTGGAGATGTTCTGATGGATTTGGAGGAGGTGCTTGCAGCACTCCAATAGGCCTTGCCGATTGGTATGGGGTCCTTTCTCTCTCAGCAAGGCCCCTCTTACCATTTGTCCATTTACACATGTGTGGCATTATCTTTTTGGTTATTTTCAGATATATTTTACATGCATTCACCCCTGAAGAGCGAGTTACATCTCACAAAATGCGTTGGGTGTTTGAATGTTATGCATACTATTGTACTTTATATGTAATGTAATAGTCAACCATGTGCAAAATTCTATCGGCTCTGCCTTTATTTCTGCTACGCTTTGATGTGTGATAATTCTGCAATAAATGTTTTTATTGTATTCATATTTGCCAATTGTGCACACCACACATACAGTCCCAAAGGGCGACCTCTGTATTTATTGGAATATTTGTGTAATTTTTTTAAGGTTTGTACAAAGAGTAGAAAAACAACAATGAAGATATTTGCGTTAGGCCCCTTTCACACCTGTGCGACTTGTCCTGCGACTATGGACTGCAAAGTCGCATGACAAGTTGTACCCCATGACTTCCAATGAGTACCGTTCATATCTGTGCAACTTCAAAGTAGTCCCTGCACTACTTTGGTCCGACTTTGTTGCTACTTGAGGTCCATAGACCTGAAAATTACAAAGGCATTGCTTCAAGTCGCATCAATGTCGCGCGACTGTCAGGCGTACAAGTGTGAAAGGGGCTAATACAGTTTCCACAATCTGAAGTGCTTGTATATCCCCCCTGCCCAAGCCCCATGTTAACTAAAGAGTACCCCCTGGAAAGGGCCGTTCCCAGACATATCCAAGGCACTTAGTTGCGGACATAGGAGTTATACATGAACATTATCGATCCAACAATATCTTACAGAGAGACGATAAATAACCAATCAACTCATTATGGCATAATATTTGCATCAAAACCAGTGTGGGTCAATGGAGTTCGGGATTCGCCCTCCATATATGGAAGAGAAGTTCCCTCCTCCACGGGGAGGGGACCCTCTATTTTCCGCTAGAGAATATTTCTTTTGGGGCTGGTGTACAATTTGGTTGGTCTGGAGAGGTGACAGGGCCCCATGCTTCACTGCCAGGAAGATTGGGATGATGACACTGTCAAAGATTTTCAAGCCACACAGTTAATGGTTTTAGGATGTACATTGTTCTTCTGATAGCATAGAAAAGGATGGCGAACCTTGGCACCCCAGATGTTTTGAAACTACATTTCCCATGATGTTCATGCACTCTGCAGTGTAGTTGAGCTTCATGGGCAATGTAGTTCCAAAACATCTGGGGTCCCAAGGTTTGCCATCACGTCTTCTGTGGCTGGCTTGAAACTTCCTGACTGGTTAAAGTCTAAAAGGTGTTTTTTTATTCTATCCCGCCCACAATACTTACCTGAGCTCCATCGCAAACCAGCGATGTGCACAAGTGTCTCGGCTCTCTGGGGACTCCCTCCTCACTGGCTAAGAACGCAGCGAGAGCCATTGGCTCCCACTGTTGTCAATTACAGCCGATGAGGAGTAGTGGTGCACAGAATGGAAATTTTGGTGCCGCAAACGAAAATGCACTATTTTTATATACAATTGTCATATGCAGCCTACCTGTGCCTAATTGACACTAATAAGCGGCACTGACAGGCGACACTGGATGGTACTGGCATGTGGCATTGGCAGAAGAGATGAGAAGATTTACATTGCACAGAGCGTGCTGCTTGTACGAGCCGCTATGTACATGAAACTGTCACAAAATTACACCAAGCGCTAGTTCACACCAGATGCAGTTCCGTGCGCTTTTTTCAGCACTAAAAATGCATGCACAGTGTTTTCCATGCATTCATTGGCTGTAGTTCACACCAGTGCAGTCAGTTTCCGGTGCAGAAAAAATGTAGAGCATGCTGCATTTTTTCAGCACAGAACTGTACTGGAACATAGAAAAAACGCAATGGAACTGCATGTGGTGTGGTATGTTCTACATTTTTTCTGCAGCGGAAACCTTCTGCACTGGTGTGAACTAAAGCCATTGGAATACATGGAAAACACTGTGCAAGCATTTTAGTGCAGAAAAAAAGAGCACAGAACTGCATCGAGAGAGAGAGAGAGCGCGAGAGAGAGTGCGAGAGAGAGAGAGAGAGAGAGAGAGAGCGAGAGCGAGAGAGATCTTCAAGCTGAGGTTGGAGGTGGGCGGGACCAAAAGGCTATCAAACACCTACCCAGCTCCTATACCATTTCCTGATGTTGTTTGATAACTGTTCGGTCTCGCCCACCTCCGACATCAACTTGAAGATTTGACAGCTCTCTCGCTCTCTGCATTCAGCATAATTAGGTGACAGTTTCATGCACAGAGCGGCACGTACAAGCAGCGTGTTCTGTGCCATGTAAATCTTCTCATCTCCCACATCCATTGCGGGGGTATGTGATGCACACATACTCCCGCAATGGACGCTACCTGGGGCGGACGGGGCGGACCCCCCCCACGCTTTCATTATCAGGCCCTTTTTTTGTTTCGGCCGATACCGAAAGCACAGATTTTGACCGAAAATGCTGATCATTTTTGGCAGTCTAAATTTAGGTGCATCTCCAGAGGAGAGAGGGGTAGCGGGGACAAGCCAATGAGGAGAGGGAACGGGGCTGAGCCGCAGCTCCATGTCTGAATGGACACGCAGCAGAGGTGCGGGAGCGCTTGCTTTTGTGCCCTTAATGCAAGCTGCGTGCTCTGGGTGCACTCAACAGGAGGAAGGAGCCAGGTGCGCTAGTGGGCGAACCGAGAAGAGGTTGCAAAACTGTTACACATAACAGGCAAGTATGACATGTTTGCTTTTTTAGTTTTTTTAAGAATTGTGCCTTTGATATCACTTTAATTTTTAGGCCCAAGGTAAGTGTAGAGGTTAAATCCATCAGGAAGCCTGCCATTTAAAGCAAGGAAAAACTCTGTTTTGTGTTCTTCCTTTGGATCATAAGGTTTGTGTTCTCCCTTAGAAAACATGTTTGCTTTGGATTTTATGGTTAAAGTGTTACTAAACCCACAACAGTAAAATCAGTCTGTATATGCAGCATGGCATGCTTGTTATACTCCCTGTGGAACCTAAGGGGTTAATCCTCTGCATTGTGTAAAAAGTCTGTTTTATCCTGTATGCATAGACACTTCCATCCCGCACTATATGGGGAATGCCAACTAACACAAGCAGGGTAGCCGACCTGCACATGCTCAGTTGTGTCTTATGCTGGAGAGAACATTTACTTGTTCTCGGAGATAGCCAGGTCACATGATATTGACATCACAGATGTGGGCGTGTATACAGGCTGTAGCGGAAACCTCCTTCTACCTCCTATACACACACACACACATCAAGGTTTTAAGGTTGTTCGCCAAGGTCAATGGCTGCAGCTGTCCCGATAGCTTTTTTTTCAGCAGCAAATTCCCTTGCTTCCAAAAGCAATCCGAGCAGCGAATGACCTGCTGGATCGCCTTTAGGAGTAGCGGGAAGAGCAGTGTTTCTCAAACTTTTTTTTCTTGCGGCGCATCAAAAAGGATCTAAAAATTTTCAAGGCACGCATGAAACGATTTATCAATTTTTGTGGTGAAGAACTTGTTTATCTTTACATGTATACTTCATTTTAAACGTAATGTGAAGGATGTGCCTATTTTCAAGAGCAAATCAGATTGAATCAATTGTAATATTCTTTGCACTTTTCCTTGCTTCCTTGCTTTTCATTTCATGCAGTTTCTCTTTCAGCATTCCAAACTTGATTAAAGCTTGATTAACGTTTTCTAAAGAGACACAACTAGAGGGCCATACTCTATCTTATAGTGAGAGGCAAGCTCTATGTAGCTTGAACCAACTTTTAGTAGAGAATGAGTCTACAGACCCAGGCCAGGGATTCTACCCAGCCCCCACTATATAGACATCAGCCTTCAACACTTAAAAAACCGTCCACGATTTATCCACCCCCCAGCTCCAATCAAGGGGTTTCGTTGTTCCTCAAACTAGTAACTCAGGATATCAAAGAGCTTAAACTCACACCCCCAGTTCCCTCTAACCTTACACCACATTTGAGACGAGCACTGTCTGACTTGTCTAACGACAGGTCAAGAACTATCAAACCCTCTGAAAAAGGGGGCAATATCGTCCTTGTGGACAATAATGATTAGGTCGCCATGCGTTTGAGGATTTTGGATTTTCCATCAATGTACCGTAAAATTGACCTCTCAGTAATTAACAAATATAACCAACAATTTTATGATTTGGTTGACCAGGCTTATCACAGCCTGATCATTTCAAAACCCACAAGGAATTTTATCAGGACAGCACACCCTAGATTAGGCACTTTCTATTCGTTACCGAAAATCCATAAAAACTCATGGCCCCCTCCTGGCCGACCAATCGTGTCGGGCGTTGGCTCAATCACAGACAATGCCAGTAAATTCATAGATGAGCACCTCAAACCTTTTGTTACAGGCCTCCCGTCCTATGTTAGGGACACCGTTCACCTGTTGAGGATCCTCGAGGGCCCCCGGCGACACTTTATTGGTCTAAGTGGGGGCCCTCTACAGTTCCATACCTCATCACTTGGGATTGGCGGCCATAAAGAGGGCCCTGTCCCAGATGAGTGACACAATCACCATTTAATGATTTTGTCCTATCCTTGTATGACTTTATTCTACACCATAACGTTTTCTCTTTTAATGGCGCCCACTTCCTCCAGGTGCAGGGCGTAGCGATGGGAACCTCATGTGCCCCGTCCTACGCCAATCTGTACCTGGGGGAGTTGGAGCAAACCATATACTCTACTGAGGATATGGCGATTTTCATGAATCATGTGACAGCATGGTACAGGTACATAGAAAATGTTTTGCTGTTCTAGGATGGACCTGCGGAGGCCCTCCAGCATTTCCTTGAAGCCCTCAATAGCAACTCATTTAACCTCTCCTTTACCATGACGTACCATCAATCCTCAATCACATTTCTCGATGTTCAGATCTCCAAGGACCCAGAAGGTAATCTATCATGTGCCTTATATCGTAAGCCCACGGCAGGTAACCATATCATTCATGCCTCCAGTGCCCACCACAGGCCACTCATAAATTCAATCCCGTATAGCCAATATCTTAGAATCGATCAAAACTGTACAAACAATGATAGCTTCCTGAGGGAGGCGCAGGCTTTACGGTCCAGCCTCCTCAGAGGGTACAGCAAAAAATCTCTGTCTAAAGCTTTCAATAAAGTAACTCAACAGCCTCGACACGACCTGCTATACAGATCTAAAGGTGATGAAGCCACAATCCCTCCAGTGAGCAGGATTATTACCAGCTTTAACCACCACAATCGTATTAGACACATCCTCCAACGACATTGGCACCTACTTACAAAGGGACCCACTACCAGGCTCAAGGTACCTCCCAATCCCCTCATTATATACCGTAGGGCAGCCTCAACTGGGGATGTGTTGGTACACAGCGAGCATGCGGCCCACACTGGGGGGTGACCCCTGTTTCTACAGGGGCACTTTCATGTGTGGGATGTGCTGTTATATGGACACAAGAAAACGGATTATATTACCTAACCACCAGATATTAAAACCAAAACATTTTGTCAATTGCCAGACCACAGCAGTGGTCTACTTATTGCAATGTGGATGTGGCTGCTTCTACATCGGCAAGACTATACAGCAGTTCCGCCGACGTATGAGCCGCCACATCCTCAACATGAAGAGGTGTAATGCTGATACTCCCTTAGGACGCCATGTCAGCCTAGTACACCAAAGCCTCATGCCCAGGGTCATGTTCATTGCCCTAGATTGTATACACGCCAACTCAAGGGGGGGATATGGATAAATTACTGCTACAACGTGAACTCAGGTGGATTTCAAACTTGAATCCCACAGCCCCACCAGGGTTAAATGAAGTCATGAACTTCAAACCCTTCCTTCCAGGATTTTCCGCAGGACACTTTGATTGAGATCTATTAGATTAAGTCTATTGGTCTTTAGCTCCCCTGCGCTTTTCTTTTCTTTGCCTTTCCACATTGAGTTTAATTCAAGGATTGACTTGTGGGGTTTAGCATTTGTTGTTTTTGTATTGTATAATATGTTCCTCCTCCCCCCGCCCCCACCTTGTAATTTTTTGTAAATGGTCATGCTTAGTCTCTCAGGTGATGGGTCGCCCAGCCGGATGCTTAGTTGGTTCCCCAGATTTATTAACTTTCAGATACCTCTTATTCTTTATGAATGTAATTTTTTGGGGACACATCTGTTCTTCCATTCTTCCAATCTAGGTATTTAATATGTCACTGTCTCGTATTCACAGTTATGATGGCTATGTGTACTCGTTTGTGCCCTTTTTTGCCCCCAATATGTGAGGGGGATGTTGAGTGCCGAACTGGGAGTTTGTCGGTTGTGGTGGGGCGATTTGGTTCCCATCTCGGGTCCACCTTGTGGGCCGGCCTTGGCTCCTCCCCCCACGGCGCACGTGGGCCCCTCAGCTGGCACTGTAGCTAGTGGGGCCTGTGTCTGTCGCACCATGGAGCCTAGCTCCCGCCCCTTCCATCGGCCATAGTTGCGGCGTCAGTGCGTGTGCCGTGCTGACGGCCGCCGCCACGCAAATCACGTGAGGTTATCGCGTGTTGCCGGACGCCGACGGGGCAGAGAACTGAGTTGAATGGGGAGTCTCTTCCCCTCTCATTCTTTGGAGGTATGGGCGGGATTGGTGGAGGACACACGGGACTTTGTCCCCGCCCCCCTCCTCCTTCCCCCCCCCACCCCCTTCCCTCGCGACCAACCCCTGTCTTGTTTGACCTGACAGACACACCCCCGAATTTGTGATTGGCCAACCACACCTATATGAAGTGTTTGGCACGCTGCTGTCACACCAGAGGCTTTTGTCCTCCAGGCGGCGTGGTCTTCAAGCACTACAGCTTCTCCTCTCCTCATAGGTAAGCCCCATGTTTGGTATATTGCCTCCACTTTGTCCCAGCCTTCTTATATTTGTAGGAGGTCGGGATACGAGGCCAACCTCTCGTCTGTCCATACTCTTTTTTTGACTGCCACTGTTTTCTTCCCACTGTGGCCACGTTGGTTGGCACTGTTTTACCTATTTGGCCCGTGGAGACCTCTTGTTGACATTGAGTAGACTTACGGCTTGCCTATGGTTTGATTTTGCGATTTGATTTTGCTATCTGTACCACTACTTATTGTGCCTTGGTCACTGCCTTATGGTTCTTTTTTTATACTATAGAACCACCAGGTGTTGGGACATCCACCGTCCGTGTTCTGGTTCTCGACGGGGAGACAGATCCCGGCCGGACCAGTTTGCGGTTTGCCATCGATTGCCACCTCGGGCTGCATGCTCGACCAGCCAGGTGCTCCTCGCGGCACATTTATCAGCAACAAAGCTACCTCACCTTCCCTAAGTCTGTATGAACCATATGTAGGTCCGGTACTGCCTTCTTGGGGATAACGCATGTCCATGCTTGACAGTCACATGTACTGTATGTATATATACACTCTCTCTTGATCATACTACTGCTATAGTTACATGTATATTTATACTATACTTCTGCTTGTTGTTACCTTGCAGAATCCTTGTATTAACAGTGTTGGGTGTTTTCCCTGAAGAAGTTAAACCAATAAAGTTCAAAACTTCGAAACAAGTCTGAATCAGCCTACCAGCAATGTTCAGGCCATACCTTAGGTCTGGCTGGCCTTCTGTCCTAACACTGCTAGAATATGTCCATAGTGGTTCTTGCTATATTTCTGCGTTTTTAGGTCACTTCCCTCTGTGATGTTTTATCGCAATAAACTTTTGTACTTTATTACATACTTGTTCAATACTCTTTGGGTTTTATAGTGCTGTGCAAAATCCCACTGGGCCTAATTCCAGTTTGTTTGCAATTTTGGGGATGCAGCACTATTTCCCGATTTCTTGATGATGTAAACACAGGGGGTTCTTGTTTTAAACTTGATTAAAGCGGAGTTCCACCCAGAAAATTGTTTACATCATTCAAGTCCTTTGCCTATATAGACTTACCTTTGAAGAGAAAAAAAAATTTATACTCGCCCTAAGTCGCTTGTTGCTAGGTGGTCTCTGTAATCTGCCCCTTTTAGGTCCAAGGCTCTTCTCCTCACTTGCTGCTTTGTCTGGCCTGCTGGGAGAGGCGACTCATCATTTCCCAGGAGTCAGTGGGCTTCCCTGTACTGTAAAATCGCATTATTTCCAGACAGGAAATGATGCGATTTAAGGCGGACCGAGATCGAGGAGTGCATGATGGTTACCCCCCCATGCACTTCTTTAAGGAAGAGATGCCAGGAGACTAAGGATGGGCTTCAGATGCCCTCACCTCAAATGGAAAAAAGTCCAGCAGTGAGAGAAACAAAACTGAGAAAAAAATACATGTAATTACTATGTGGTTTGAAAGTAAGGAAACAAAAGGTTACATCTATTTAGTATTAAAGGAGTGGAAGCCAAAAAAAAAAAATCCTTTTCTCCAAGTTCATTGACGGACGCAGCCTCCATTCTTGACATGTGGGGAAGTCCCAAAGCAGTGTCAAAACGAGGGATGGGCAACGCAACAACAACTGTACCCAACTGAAGAGCCCTCCGTAAGGAGCCAGACGCACCTCACACCGACGCCTGCAAAACCTTGTGGCCAAAAATAGCATCCGAGGAAACGGAAACCAACCTTGTAAAACTTAGAAAAGGTGTGCACAGAGGTCCAGGTGTCCGCCTTGCACATTTGAGAAACCAAACGCCTGATGTCGGAAAACCCAGGAAGTACTAATCACCCTGGTAGAGCGAGACGTGACTGGAAAGGGGGAGGGCTCCTGGCCCCTAACAGCATACGCACAGGGTCACCGTCTCTTATCCAACAGGAAATAGTGGCCGATGAGGCCGCCAGCCCCTTGCGCGGGCCATCCAACGCGACAAAGACTGCATCCGACCTCCGAAAGGGGGCCGTGGCTGCCAGATACACCCACAGAGCCCTAACCACATCCAGAGAGTGCAAAGCAACCTCCTTAGGATGAGACGGGCGCAGGCACAGAGAAGGGAGGACAATGTCCTCATTAATGTGGAAAGAAGAAACCACCTTCGGTAAGAATGAAGGAGACGTGCGCAAAACCGCCTTATCCTTATGTAGGACCAAATATGGAGACCTACAGGACAAAGCCGCCAGCTCAGACACCCCCTTCCTCGCAGATGTGATAGCCACCAGGAAAGCCACCTCCTGCGAAAGCAGCTGCAGTGAGATTTCCCTGATATTTTTGTACGGCAGCTTCTGAAGGACCGAGAACACCAAATTGAGGTCCCATGGCGCCAAGGGCGACTGAACCTGGGGGGGGGGGGGGGGC
>BLSH010464835.1:62915-89317 GCA_018402905.1 Glandirana rugosa
GGTGGGTCTACGCAAAAAAAAAAAAAAAAAAAAAACACGCGGGGGGGCGCACAAAAAAAAAAAAAAAAAAAAAACGCATCTGGGTGGAGAACGAGGGGCCCTGCCTACGAGAGGGCTCCTTACCCCGTCTGGGCTCCGGGAGGATGGTACTCTTTCCCCATGAAATCCTTGATGATCTCATCCAAAGACGCCCCGAACAGCCGACCACCCTGGAAGGGCAGGTCCGTAAGGCCCTTCTTTGACGCCTGATAACCCGACCAGCACCTGAGCCAAAAGCAGTCGTCTAATAATGACTGGGAAAATGGACAGCTTAGGGGCCATGTCCAGAGCCGCATCACAAAAGGTACCAAAGGCCCTGCACCAGCTGGTCCACCAGCTGCTCAGATTCAGCAGGAACCTGGAGGGCCCCCAAGTCCCGGTGTAAAATGGTCGCCCATTTGGTGAGCAACTGTGCCACCAGTGCCAAAGCCAGAGCCGGCCGCATAGTCGCCCTCACTACCAGGAACATAGCTTTGGACACCGCCTCGGTCCGCCTATCGGCCAGATCCTTAAAGGATGGAGAGCTCTCCATTGGAATAGTGGTCGCCTTGTTTAGGCGTGCTACCGGCGGGTCCACTGTAGCGGACTTCCAGCAGCAGAGTATCCTCAAACAGATAACGCACAGAAAAGCGATTGGGCATGGCGAACGAGTTCTGCGGGTGTTGCCATTCCTTATACACAAACTGATCGAAGTATGGCAAATAAGGGAACACCTTAGGAGCCCTGGCCAGCTTATGTGAGCCAAAAGCGTACACCACCTCCTGCGCAGCCCCAGCCAGGCCCAGCTTCAGCGTCTCACGGACGGCGAAGACCAAAGAACCCACAAGAGCCCTTTCACGCGCCACTGTGGCCCCCGAAGACTCTTCCTCCTCATCGGAGGGGTCATCAAGCTCACCTTCCGACAGATCCAGGGGGGTCCCGGTCACCGCAGAGCCCACCTTCAGGCCCTGAGTACTCCCCGGAAGAAGGGGGAGGGGATGGCCACTTTTTCGCCACCCCCTGGTCACGGATCGGCTCCACCCAGGAGAAAAAATTCTTCCAGGATTGCGGTCAGTTTATTCAGAATGACCACTGGTCCCAGCGTGCCCGGAGCCCCATCTGAGAGCTCTGAAGTGGAAGCACCAGCTTCAGCCGCCATTGCCGCACCCCCGACACTTATAAGGCCCCACCAGGGGAGAAGGACCAGGCGCCCCACACCACCCCACCGGCTGCCAGCCCACAGGGATCCAGAGGCACCCAGGAGGATTCCCCACCACACTCTACCATCCCCGGGAGGTGCTGCTGTTGCTGCCTTCATAGCTGCTGCTGCTGTGCTCCGCCACGTATAGCCGGGGAGAAACGGCGCCAAGACCGGACCACCCACACTCAGCCACAGATTCCCCACACGGCGGACCAAGCAAACATGGCCGCCGTGTGCACTAGAGGCCGAAGCACGCCGCCGGCCACTGCAAAATGGCGGCCGCGGCTACAGCACATGGGAGAGCGCACAGCGGAGGGAACGGCTCCCCAGCGGGCCCCAGGGAAAAACAGGGGGGAGGAGGGGCTACAAAGACCCAAGACAGGGGGTAGGAGAAACGAGCCCACCTACACCCCAAGGGGGGGGCACCACCCACCTGCCCCCGCCGCACCCCCAGGGGAGGGGGGATAGAGTTTACTCACCCAGACGGTAGCCACCCAAGACAGACCTGCCACCCTGCCAATTCGGGAGGAGCTGCTGAGTGACACGAGCCCATGGACCCGGTCCTAGGAGTGCTAGCGGGACGTTTAACCCGCGGGCCGCCCCGCACGGAACGGGGCCCGACGCGGCCTGCCCCATGTGCAGCTAAGGGTTGGCTCGCGTCCGTTGGCCACGCTGGGGAGACTCCCTGGACTTAGGATATCCAGCCTGTCACCCAGCCGGCTGCATGATTGCATTCTTCATCAGAAGTCTTGAGCAAAAGAAAAAAAAACTAACGGGGAACCGCAGATCCCAGCAGGGAGCCAGGTCCTACTCCTTGCACTAGGCAGAAAAAACTGGCTGTGCTGAGTAGGGTGGAGGGGTTATACCAGAAGGGGACTGACCCCTGGTAGTTGAAATTTGTTCTGCCTAGTCTACTCCTAGTGAAAGGTAGATAACCCACACGTCAAGAATGGAGGCTGCGTCCGTCAATGAACGAAAGAGAAGAAAAAAAAAAAAAAAAAAAAAAAAGCGGAGTTCCACACAGAAATTAAGTATTTCTCCATCACTAAAACAATGAACAAAGTTGATTTGTAAGCATCAAAGTTGGAATGGAATGGTCTCTATTATAATATAATTTGAGCAAGTTCTCCCATGATCTCGCACAGGTCTTGCGTTACGAAAGGAAACAATGATTGACAGACTAACAGAGATTGCGTTATTATAGGTGTTACTTTAACTTCTGAGACATTGATTTACTATTTAATTTTTTGGTTTAAGGTTTCAAAACGCTAGCAATTTTAAATATTTTTCAAAACTCCCAGGGTACACCTGCAAATCTCACACGCCACACAGTTTGAAAATCACTAGGGAAGTCTCATCTCCCCTCACGCCTCTCTCCGGTGTGTTTTTCTTTTTACCGGGCTCTTTTTTCCCACCGGAAAGCCCGAGATCAATTTGTTTGATTTTTTTTATATATCTCATGCTTTCAACGGTAGAGGATAGATATTATGGTCTCCATAAAGAGGACCTGTCATGCTTTGTTGCGATCACAAGAGAGATTTATTGTGATAGCAATAAAAGTGTTAAGAGTTAAAGTAAAAGGGACAGTACAATAGGATTTTTTGACTTACCGTAAAATCCTTTTCTCTGAGTTCATTGACAGACTTAGCCTCTTAATCTTAACATGTGGGGTTATGCACCTTTTACCAGGAGTAGACAAAGCATTACACAGTTCAGACAAATAGCAAGCTAGCCCCTCCCAGGGGGCAGTCCTCACTCTGCATAACCCCCTCCGCCCTGCTAATAATTCAGTTCGTAACAAGCAGTACAAACTCAGAACACAGAGGGGTGGGTGCTGCGTCTATCAATGAACTCGGAGGAAAGGATTTTACGGCAAGTCAAAAAATCCTATTTTCTCTTTCGTTCATTGACAGACGCAGCCTCAATCTTGACATGTGGGGACGTCCCAAAGCAGTGTCAAACAAAAGAGGGGTGGGCAACACAACAACTGTACCCAACGGAAAACTCTCCGGGAGGCGCCCGACGCGCTTACACCGCCGCCTGCAAAACTTTGCGGCCAAAAGCAGCATCCGCAGATGCCGACACATAAACTTTGTAAGATTTAGCAAAGGTGTGCACAGAGGTCCAAAGTGGCAGCATTGCACACCTGAGACAACGACGCTTGGTGTCGGAAAGCCCAGGACGTACTAATCGCCCTGGTGGAATGAGCCGTGACCGGAAAAAGGGATTCATGACCCCGAACCTCAAAACGCACGGGTCACTGTCTGTCTGATCCAACGCGAGATAGTGGCCGACGAGGCCGCCAGCCCTTTGCGTGGTCCATCCGCCACCACAAACAGCGCGTCCGACCTCCGAAAAGGAGGCCGTGGCCGAAAAATACACCCATAGAGCCCTAACCACATCCAAGGAGTGCAAAGCAACCACCCTAGAATGTGACGGGCGGGGGCACAAAGAAGGAAGGACAATGTCCTCAATGTGAAAAGAGGAAACCACCTTCAGAAGAAACGAAGAAGATGGGCACAGCACCTCCTTGTTCTTATGTAGGACCAAATAGGGAGACCTGCAAGACAAAGCTGCCAACTCAGACACCCGCTTGGCGGATGCAATGGCCACCATAAAGACCATCTTCTGCGAGAGCAACAGCAAAGAAGTCTCTGATCTTTTCGTAGGGCGGCTCCTGCAGTACTGAAAAAAACAGGTTCAGGCCCCACGGCACCAGGGGCCACATGACGTACCCCCTGTATGAACGTTCGAATCAAAGAGTGCGTCGCTAACGAACGCTGGAACAGAATCGCTAGGGTAGAAATCTGCCCCTTGAGGGTACTTAATGCCAGTGTTTGAGCGAGGCCTTGTTGAAGGCCAGTACACGAGCCACTGAAAAGGAACGGGGATTCCACCCCCCAGCCACGCACCAGGCAATATACGCCTTCCAGGTGCGGTGATAGATCTTGCGAGACGTGTACTTGCGTGCCTTAAGCATGGTGGGGATCACTGACTCAGAGACCCCCCCCTATCCCTCAGTACCTGGGATTCAATAGCCAGGCCGTCAAAGCCAGCGAGTGTAAAACAGGATGCAGAATCTTCGCGTAGCGGAAGCCACCAGGGAACATCCGTTACCATCCGTACGACGTCAGCGTACCAAGGACGCTGAAGCCAATCCGGAGCCAACAGGATAACCGTAATCCCCTCCACTTCTATCCTGCGCAACAGGCGCGGAAGAAGCTTGAGGGGAGGGAAGGCGTTAATAAGCTGGTACCGAGACCATTGAGCCACAAGGGCGTCCAACGGATCCCTTGCTCTGCACACAAAGGCTCGCACCTTGCGATTGAACCGGGGCGCCAACAGATACACCTCTGGCGTGCCCCACCTCGGGCAGATCTGATGGAACACTTCCGGATGCAGGAACCACTCTCCCTGATCCAGAGTCTGGCGACTGAGAAAGTCCGCCTGCCAATTCTCTACGCCCGGAATGTAAACGGTGGAGATGGCCGGCACATGAAGCTCTGCCCACCTCAAAATGTGGGCCGCTCTTAGTGCCGCCCTGATGATTTACATACGCCACCGCCGTGGCGTTGTCCGACTGCACCCGAACATGCGACCTCTCGGCCCAATGGGCAAGGCAGAGCCTGATCGCCCGCAGTTCCAGCACATTGATCGGAAGGCTGGACTCCTCCGAGGACTATCAGCCCTGGGCAGACAACCGCCCCAGGACTCCTCCCCAGCCCACTAGGCTGGCGTCGGTCATGACAATCGACCATACTAGGGGAAGGAACTACTTCCCCAGACTCAATGCCTGGGCCCGCAGCCACCAGGCAAGAGCCCCCCTGGTCTGGTGATCCAACCTGATCACCCGATCCAGAGACAACGGAGACTTGTCCCACTGCAGCAGAATCGCCCGCTGCAGGAGCCGGGTGTGACTCTGGGCGTATGGTAAAGTCGCAAAGGCCGACACCATGAGCCCCAACACCCGCATGCAAAAAACGGAAGACCACCGCCGTGATAGCAGAGCTCGCACCGCTGCTTGCAGAGTCAGCAACTTGGCCGGAAGCAAGAACACCCTCGCCTGTTCTGTGTTCAGTATCAGACCCAGATATTCCAGTAGGGCGCGACGGGCTCAGCGTCGACTTCTGAAGGTTGATCAACCAGCCGAAGTCCCGCAGGGAGTCTAGGGTGATAGCGACGTTGTCCCCCAGGGCAGGAGCCGACTCCACCCTCAGAAGCAGATCGTCTAGATATGTCACCACACCGACGCCCCTCTGCCTCAGCAGAGCCAGCACCAGAGTAAAAAAGCCTGGTGAAGACCCGCGTAGCGGAGGCTAGGCCGAAGGGGAGAGCCACAAACTGGTAGTGGAGGTCCCCCACCGCAAAACGCAGGAAGCGCTGATGCCGGACACAAATGGGAACGTGGAGGTACGCGTCCCTGGTGTCCAGAGAAGCCAAGAAAACCCCCTGGCGCAGCGTGGCCACGACAGAACGGACTGACTCCATTTTGAAACTCCACGCCTTCACAAAGTGATTGAGTGCCTTCAGGTCCAGAACAGGCCTGACTCCGTCCTTCTTTGGCACCACGAAAAGGTTTCGAGTAAAACCTGTGAAACTCCGCAGGCGGGACCGGAACAAATCGCCCCCAGTTCGGACAGAGCCTGGACAGCCCCTAACAGAGCTTGCTGAAGCCCAGGAGGGAGACTCAGATTTGAGGGGGGAAGAACATGTCCGGAGGCAGGGTACAAAACTATTTCGTCCCCGGACGACACCACCTGCCACACCCAAATATCCGAAATGCAGGCGCTCCACCGGTCCGCAAACCCCAGAAGCCGACCCCCCACCCAAGCGTCGGGCGGGGTCAACCCATCATGCGGAGGAGGACTTCTCAGTCTTTTTGGACTATGCTGAAAGGAACGCTTGTGGTGCCCTGCGGCAGCCCCACCGGACTGTTGGCCATTGCCCACTGTACTGGGCGCACGAAAAAGACGCTTCTGGGTAGGAAAAGAGGGACCCTTTTTTCAGCGGTGCTCCTGCCGCATGGGATCCGGAAGAAACATACTCTTCCCCCCTGTGAAATCCTTAAATGATCTCATCCCGGGAAGCCCCAAATAAACGACCGTCCTGAAACGGCAGGTCCGTGAGGGCCTTCGAGGCATGGTCACCCGACCAGCACCGCAGCCACAGCAGTCGCCTAATAACGACCGCAAAAACGGCATTGGAGCTATGTACAGGGCCGCATCACAGAGGTACCAGAGACCCTGCGCAAGCTGGTCGGCCAGCTGCACCGACTCGGGAGGGGGGGGGTGGGGGGACCTCCAGGTCCCCCAAATCCTTGTGCAACACTGACCAGATTTTTAAAAGACGGAGATCCCTCCATTGGGAACAGTGGTAGCCTTGTTCAGGCAGGCCACACCGCAGGGGATGCCCAATCCTGTATCAGGTTATCCTCAAACGGATAGCGCACAGAAAAGCGGTTAGGCAATGCGAAGGAATTCTGAGGACGCTGCCATTCCTTGTAGACAAACTGGTCAAAGTACTGCACATAAGGAAAAACCTTAGGAGCCCGAGCCGGCCTATGGGACCCAAAGGCGTAAACCACCTCCTGCGACGCCCCAGCCTGGCCCAGTCGCAGCGTTTCACGAACGGCAGTAACCAGATAGCCCACCAACGCCCTTTTGCGTGCTACTGTGGCCCCTTGCTCCTCTTCCTCATCAGAAGGCTGGGTTAAAAACACCTGGTTCAGCCGCCATTGCGCTACACCCGGGACCACCACTGAGGCCTACAGGCTGAAAACACCCGCAAGGCCACCCCCTCAAGCTGCCTCCACACAGCGACCGGGATATACCCAGGACCCGCACCGCGCCTACCACCAGCACCCCAGGGAGAAGCCAGCTATACCTGCTGAATGCCCGTCTCTCCTCTGCTGCTGCTACTGCTGCTGCTTGCTGAGACCCACATGGAGAGCGCGCCGACCAGGAGGAGAAAAACCAGCGCCAGGAGGCATGCTTTTTCCCCAGTCTGGAGACCAACCAAAAATAGACGCCGCGCGGCCACTAGAGGCCAAAACCGTCGCAAAATGGTGGCAAAATGGTGGCGCGACTACGGGAAAATGGCGGCCGGTCGGCGCGACTACAGCAAAAATGACGGCCGACCCCAAAAAAAAAAAAAAGCGTCGGCCACCGCATGGTGCCGGACCAGGTCAGCAGGCAGCGGTGGGGTGGGGGGGATGGGGGAAGTGATGGGGAGGGAGACAACCGAGGCCACCTACACCCCACAAAACGGGGGACACCCGTCTGCCCCCCCTCTCCGCACCCCAGAGGGGGGGAGGGGGGGAAGCGTACTCACCCTTCCAGACGGGCGCAGCGGGTAGCCACCCGAGAGACCTGCCGCCCCTACAGGTGGGGAGGGAGCTGCCAGCCATGCGACACCTCGACACGAGCAGCAGCCCGGTCACACAGTGCGCTGGCGGGACCGTTTAACCCAGGGCTTGACAAATTTGCCTTGAATTTAGGAGCCAGCTAAAAAAGTTAGGAGCCAGTTTTTTATAGCGTAGTGTTGGGTTGTCAGCGCCCCCCCCCCCCCGGTAAGACAAGTAATTTGCGCCCCTAACCCTAACTTACTCACAGCAGAGCAGCCAGTCAATAACTCCACCGTTACATCAGGGTTACAGGCTGGCCAGAAAGAGTGACACTATAAAATCTGTTATGGGAGAAACTCCTTATTCTGCCGAATGCATCGTGACTGCGGCATGTAAAACACCCTCTCATCTGCTGCCTAATGGAGCTTAAGGGAGGCCAATGGTGGGTGGCAAAAACATGTCTACTGCACATTTTTACCACCCAACTTGCACATCTACACAAAGCCTTAGTGACATTGTAAATAGAATACAAAAAAAAAGGTGAAAAGTATTCCAGCGCTGCTGATCTTCTGCTGCCTCTTTGCAGCCACTTCCTGCCTACATGTGTATCCCCCACAGTGACTTTTCATTGCTCTGGTGGGTTTCCGGTCACCATGAAATACTGGAACCCAGCTGCACATAGAGTGGTAATTGTTGATGGTACTCAGGGCTTTATCACAAATTTGTTGCTTAGAATAAAGGTCATGTTTCTCGCGGTGTAACATCATCTTTCATATTATACAAAAAAAAAAAAAAAAAAAATGGGCTACCTTTACTGTTTTTTTTTTATTCATTAAAGTGTATTTTTTCCAAAAAATTGCGCTTGAAAGACCGCTGCGCAAATACCATGTGACAAAATATTGCAGCAACCGCCATTTTATTCTCTAGGGTCTCTGCTAAAAAATAATATATGTTTGGGGGTTCCAAGTCATTTTCTAGCAGAAAACACTGGATATTTAATTGTAAGCCACTAATGTGAGAAAGGGTTTAGTCTTTAAATGGTTAAACTTTCCTGATAACAGCCCGGGAGATAATTGCTTTGAAATTAGAAGATACATTGTTGCTTGTTTATTCTTCCTAACTCTCAACAAATATCCGGGCAGCCGGCCAAGTTTAACAGCTGTTAGATTAAGCAGAGAACTCTCGGCTCTCGCTGAATCTGACTCGCTGTTTTAACATGGGGAGAGCAGGAATGGCAGTCACTCGCCAGGACGCGATTTCTGGTCGCCATGGCGACCTGGCGCCCGGGGTTTGTCGAGGCCTGGTTTAACCCCCCCCCCCCGGCCGCCCTTAACGGAACGGGTCCTGATGCGGCCGAGCGGAGGACGGAGTCAGACGATCGGGTATGGTGCAGGGGGGTGAAAGAGGGCACCACGCGTTCCTACCGGCGGCTACCCGGAAAAAAAAATGTATTTATTTTTTTTGTCGTCGGTCCCCCTTCCGCCCCTGAAAAAGGGGGGGGGAACTTCCACTCACCACTCCTGACGAGCGCAGCGGGTAGCCACCCATTCGCAGACCTTCCGCCCCTTGGACGGTATGCTGCAGGCCAGAAGGATCGCCCTACCCGAATCGCATCCGGGATTGGGCTCAAGTGGGGATCACCCCCGGCCACCCGCACGGAACGATGTGGCGGGACTGGCTCGCATTGGTTGGCCAGGCCGGGGAGAGTGCAGAGCCCGTGGATTCTCTATGCCCCGGCCGGCTTCTTGATAGCAGATCATTGCTTGATAGAAGTATAAAATAAAATAAAAAAAAAGAAAGAATAAAGAAATGGTCACAAACAGGACCGCAATTCCCCTAAAGGGAAGCCAGGTCAACTCCTTGCAAACTAGGCATTGAAACTGCTGAGCTATACTATTGTTGAGGGTTTATGTGGGAAGAGAGGACGGCCTGTTCTTTTCCCTGCCTAGTTAACTCCTAGTTGGACAAGCATAAACCCACATGTCATGAAGAGCTGCATCGGTTAGTGAACGTAGGAGAAAAAAAGGAGGTGGGATCTTAACCGTCTATAGGTATAGACCAAAACATGACTCAGTCTTGGTATGTTGACGTGTTTTGCTTTAAAACAAAGCTTCTTCAGAACACAATGGGTTGGGTTCATAAGAAAGAAAAAACATACTACATGTATGAATTGTGAACATTATAAAAATACCAAGTGTACTTATCACTATCAGAGTATAGTTGTAGTCAACCGATTTAGTGTATAATACTGCATGTGTAGGTCTAGCAGACAAATCAGGACAAAAAAAAAAAAAAAAAACACACCACCAAGGAGTTCTCTTGCCTGTTCAGCCCTAATAGTGGAGGAGCTGGGGTACAACAAAGACAGGAAGACGTAAGAGAGACTCTGGGTGCTGGAGAATCAGTATGAGCCAGAGCCGGCAAGGTTTATAACATGGGTAAGTATGGTTAGCCGCCACATCTTGTTTAGGCAAGTCAGGGAGTAGTACAAAGTGATCTGTGTTTGTCTCCTCTATCCCAACACTTCACTTACCTATATATATATATATATATTTTTTTTTTTTTTTGTGCTTTCTGCACAGACATTCCATCTTCCTCCACATGAGGTGTTGACTACAATAGATATTCTGCTGCTCCCCCATTAATTAAGTTGACATAGCTGATAGGCTAGATTACATACTTTTTTACTTTCAAATATTGACTTTTTGCCCTAGTGGGCATGTTTTTCCATATTATACCATGTTTTATTTTGTAGCGAGTTGGGAATTGACGCAGCTGCCAACCATACTTACTTACCCATGTTATACACCTTGCCGGCTCTAGCTCATACTGATTCTCCAGCACCCAGAGTCTCTTTACGTCTTCCTGTCTTTGTTGTACCCCAGCTCCTCCACCATTAAGGCTAAACAGGCAAGCAAACTCCTTTGTGTGGTGCGTTTTTTTTTTCGTCCTCATTTGTCACTATACACTATACACTTACACTTATACACTAAAATCGGTAGACTACAACTATACTCTGATAGTGATAATAAGTAAACGTAGTATTTTTATAATGTTCGCATTTCTCATACATGAAATATATGCTTGTTCTTTCTTATGAACATCAGCACCCACCCCATTGTCCTGAAGCAGCTTTGTTTTGAAGCAAAACGCGTCAGCAGACTGAGTCATGTTTGGGTCTATACCAGTAAACCTACAATAATATGGTATACTATACGGACTGTTAAGACCCCACCTCCTTTTATGTCCTATGGGTGGTGCTCAACCCTTTTCTAAGAGGGTGCTTTTTATGTTTATTTGTATATGTATTGACTTTTAATCCTATTTTGTAATAAATTATATTCATTTTGGATTGTGTCTACTCTATCCTTTGATGTGCCCATAAAGTCCAGGCATTTTTTGAAAGAATTTCTTTCTCAATTCTTGCTTTGGATGTTGGCATGGCGAGGGTCCTCCTCTTCTAACATTTTATCAGTCATAATTATAGTAAAATTATATTATGTTTTAGTATAGCCCTGCTACACTGACCCCCGAAAAGCATTGGATGAAAAAACAAAAAGGTGTTAACGTGTCCCACAGGAAACCATGTTAAATGAACTGTAGTGAGTTTCTGCAAAAAGCAACAAAAGACGCAGAAGTGTGAACCAGGTCAAAAATTGTTTAGGTCCCAACCCCTAAAACAGTTTCTTCTCCAAGGTTGAAAAGAATTGAAGGTCATCACTGCCACCTTTCTGCAATCACAGAGGAGCCAATGCCTCCACCATTACTTTTGTAAAGATCCTCTGTGCGGAAGACAGACCGAAGGGCAATACCCTGAACTGCAGGTATGCTACCTGTCCTACTTTTATATAGTTACATACACTATATTACCAAAAGTATTGGGACACCCGCCTTTACAAGCACATCAACTTTAATGGCATCCTAATCTTAGTCTGACGCCTTCAGAGCTCCTTTCACTGTAACTAAGGGGTCAAGCCTAACCCCTGAAAAACAACCCCACACTATACCCCCCCCCCCCCCCCTGCAGCAAATGATTTGGACCAGTGCACAAAGCAAGGTCCATAAAAGACATGGATGAGAGAGTTTGGGGTTGAGGAACTTAACTGGCCTGCACAGAGGCCTGACCTTAACCTGATCAAATACCTTTGGGATGAATTAGAGCAGAGACCGCGAGCCAGGCCTTCTCTCATCCACATCAGTGCCTGATGTCACAAATGTGTTCCTGGAAGAATGGTGAAACATTCCCAGACAGGCACACTACTCCTAAACCTTGTGGACAGCCTTCCCAGAAAAGTTGATGCTGTTATAGCTGCAAAAGGTGCGCCAACTCAATATTGAACGCTACGGACTAAGACTGGGATGTTATTAATCCTTTCGCTGCCAGATCCATTGTGTTTTTTGCACACCTGGTTAAAAAATCTTTTTAGGCCTGAAGATTACACATAACCCCCAAACATTATATATTTTCTGAAAGACACCCTAGAGAATAAAATAGTGGTAGTTCCAATTTTTTATGTCACGTTACCGCAGAGGTCTAGGAAATGCAAAATTTCAGTAAAAAACACACTAACGTGAATTTTAGGGTAAACAAACGCAATAAATTACCCAAATGTTTGGTAAAATGTAAAATATAAAAAAGACGAGGTTGCACTGAGTAAATGGATACCAAACCTTAAATTTTTGTGCACCTTGTGAAATGGCGTCAAACTTCAGTACGCTATATTTTCTATAGGCGATGCTTCAGAAGCCCCCTATAGGTATCAGTTTAGCGTTACGGAGGTGGTCTTGTGTTAGAATTATTTCTCTCTGGCATGGACAGCGAAGTGTAACATGTGGATTGCAAACGTTTTCACGCATAGGCATCCTGATGCATGCGTTTACGTATGTTTGTATGTATATGGGGGGGGGCTCAAATTTTTTTTTCGGGGGGGGGGGGGGTGATTTTATGTGCTTGGGTGTAAATATTTTTTGCAAAGAAGAAAATTAAATCTTTTTTTATACTTAACTTTATCTGCATGTCTCCCTGTGTTCCAAGAAATGTTTTGCAATGCAGATCACATTGCAAAACATTATTTCCCAGCTGAGCGAGCCGGGGACACAGAGTTGTCGCTTTCAGGGTCGCACAAAGAAGGGGAGGAGTGTGGGTGCTCTCCTCCTTCAACTCCAGCCGCCGGCACTCGCAATGACTGTCCCAGGCCTGCACATGCAGTTCTGGGTGCTGGGCAGCGGATTTAAAAAACTGCCTCCTAACTATCAGCTGGCTCCTAGATTCTAGACAAATTTGTCAAGCCCTGGCAAATAGCATCTTGGAGTTTTTAATGTAATTATAAAGTCTCACTTTTTTCGCTGTGTTGCGGTTTCACCCAGGGCAGCCCAGATCCTCGTCTTCTGGGGTTCCTGGCTGAAGCTCCTGGCCCCTCTCTATTGTTGAATGCTCCCACAGCAAGCAGTTTGCTATGGGGGCACCCGAACTGAGCTGCAGCTCTGTGTATCCATTCAGACACGGAGTTGCGGCCTGGCCCCTACCCCTCTCTCTTTATTGGCCAACTGAATTTGATCAACAGCGGGAGCCAATGTCTTAACCAATAAGGAGGGAGAGTCCCAGAGGACTGGGGCATTCGTGGACATCGCTGGATAGAGATGGGGCTCAGGTAAGTCTGCACACAAGGCTTTGTAAACCCACAAGGTTTTAATGCATTCTATGCATTAAGGTGAAAAATCTTTGGTAGTGCAGCTGCCCCCAAGAGCCCCCCCTTTTTACTTACCTGAACCTGATCGTTCCAGCGACGGGGATGAGCACAGAAGCTCCAGCCGGTGTCTCGGGTCCTCATTGGATAGATTGCTAGCGGGAGCCATTGGCTGTCAATCAATTTCAGTGACAGGAGAGCCTGGGGGCAGGGCCAAGTCCGTGTCAATGGACGAAGCAGCAGGACTTGGGAGCGAGCCCGCATGAGTGTCCCCAGGGAAAGTGCTTCTCTGAGGCTACAGGAGCGCCCCTGAGGGGCCCCAGAAGGAGGAGGATAGGGGCGCCACTGTGCAAAACCCTTGCACAGGAGGAGGTAAATGTAACTTTTTTTTTTTTTTAAATTACCACACACACACACACACACACACACACACCTTTACAACCCCTTTAATGCATAGAATGCATTAAGATAAAAACCTTCTTCCTTTACAACCACTTTAAAGGGTTACTAATCCCACAATGGTAAAATCAGTCTGTATGTGCAGTATAGCATGCTTCTTATACTCATTGTGGAACTTAAGGGGTTAATCCTACACTCTGTGTAAAGAGGCCGTTTTATCTTGTATGCATAGATTCTTCCCTTCTGCACTGTATCTGGGCAGAAGGCAGCTAACACACAGGCAGGGTAGCCAACCTGCACATGCTCAGTTGTGTCTTATGCTGGAGAAAATATTTACTTGTTCTCAGAGATAGCCAGGTCACATGATATTGACATCACACATGTGGTCATGTATACAGACTGTAGTGGAATTCTCCTCCAACCTGAACTCTCAACACTAGAGAAACTATGCAGGTCATCATGTAACAGTGGTATATAGATCATCCAAAAAGGTAGTATTTGAATGTAAAAAGATGATTTATAAGCTGTGGGCACTGTGGGGGGGGGGGGGGGACAGATTATTTTCATATTACTGGGTTTAGTAACACTTTGTGCAGATTATACCTAGAGTTGCCACCTCATCCCTTTAAACCCGAACACATATGAATTACACAGGTTGTTCTGAGGCTAATTTAACGCAGATAAGGCACCAAGTGAGTTTAACCACTTACCAACCAGAAGGTTTTCCAGCTTTAGGACCAGAGCATTTTTTGCGATTCGGCGCTGCGTCGCTTTAACTGACAATTGCGCGGTCATGCAGCGTTGAACCCAAACAAAATTTGCGTCTTTTTTTTCCCACAAATAGAGCTTTCTTTTGGTGGTATTTGATCGCCTCTGCATCATTTCTGTTCGCCGCTATAAACTAAAGAATAGCCACCATTTTGCAAAAAAACCCAAAATTTCTTACTTTTTGCTAAAATTCAAATCCATAAAAAAAAAAAAAAATTATAAAAAAAACTTTTTTTTTCACCGTTTTTGGCCGATTTATATTCTTCCTCATATTTGTGATAATAAGAAAAAAAAAAAAAAAAAAAATCGCAAACGCCGTTTATTGATTGGTTTGCGCAAAAGTGGCCGCATTTACGGATGATGAGAATTCATTTCTGGGGTTTTTCATTTTTTACTAGTAATGGCGGCGATCTGCGATTTTTAGCGGTACTGCGATATTTCAGCGGACATCTCAGACATTTTTGACACTTTTTTGGGACCAATGACATTTATTCAGCGATCAGAAATTTAAATGTCCACTGATTACTGTATAAAGGTCATTGGCAGTGAAGGGGTTAACCTGCAGGGGGAGAGCTAGGGGTTAACTGTGTTCCCTGAGTGTGTTCTTACTGTGGGGGGGGGGGGGGGGGGTTGGGCTACCATGGGCATGAGAGATCTAACTGATACCAGTGACAGGGATCAGTAGATCTCTCATGCCCCTACTAACAGAGCGGCGAACCGCCATGTTTACATCGGCAGTTCCCCGTTCTTTCCCTGTGGCCACTCATCGCGGCTCGCCGGCAGACATCGGGTCCGCCCGAGCCGTGGGCACACTCTTGGGCGCCCCCTAGTGGCTGATTGCAGATCGCCATCTATTTACGGCGATTCGCACTCAGCACCCCGACTGCCGCCGTAAAAACACGGCGCGCGGTCGGGATATGGTTAATTACCACCTTAATCAGCCACAGAACCTGCGTAATTCATTTGTGTTCGGGTTTAAAGGGATGAGGTGGCAACCCTATTTCTACCCCACCTGACAGGGTTACTTTGTATGATCCTTTATGGTTGTTTTAAGCTCTACAGATTTGCTTTGCATTGTTCCATATGTGACCATTTACACAACCAAATTTGTAAAACCTATTTCCTTTTGAAAATGGGGTGTATTACATAGAGATTTGGACATGTTTTATGTGTGTCTATACACTATGTTCTTTCCATAAAACTCTTTGAAGAAAAACAGACTTACTGCCTGAGTCACAATATGAATTTAGCAAGCCCAAAAACAAAAGCTATAAATAGCCATCTAAGAATTGGTAAGCTGCAATATAATAAATGATTGCTTTTGGGTTTAATACTGTTTTAAAGGGTTAGTTCACCTTTACAGGGGAAAAAAAATGCAAAGTGAAAAT
The DNA here is from genome assembly GCA_018402905.1 of Glandirana rugosa. NCBI lineage: Eukaryota > Metazoa > Chordata > Amphibia > Anura > Ranidae > Glandirana > Glandirana rugosa. The sequence continues at coordinate 78,720 of BLSH010464835.1, forward strand.
CCAGTGCTCATTGTACTTGCCTCTAGGGCAGAGTTTCCAAAACTTTTTCGCCCTGTAGACCACTTGCCGATTTTGCTGTTTTCCATAGACCCCCTACCTGCCTAATATTGAATTTTCCTAAACTTCAAATGTGTTTTTGACAGCTGACACAGTACAGTGCTGCTCACTTTGATAGGGTTTTTTGTAGAGTGGACAATTAAAAAAAAAGGAAAAACACAATTTTTATTCATACATTTATGGAAGACACAAAATGCAAGTAAATATTTGGATTTGGAACAAAACAAAATCAGTATCTAGTAAAATTCTTATGAAAAAGTGTAATAACTTGCACATGAACATAGCACACCACAAAGCAGATAGGTACTTAAACAATTTTACAAAATATAATATATATAATTTCTATGTCTATTATAAGTATTATGTACACACAATCTGTCTGTTAGGTGTACAGGCGGTCCCCGGGTTACAAACAAGATAGGGACTGTAGGTTTGTTCTTAAGTCGAATTTGTTTGTAAGTCAGAACAGGTACATTTTTTAAGCGTAGCTTCAGCCAAAAAACTATTTTTAAGCTTTTTGGATAGCATAGGGAAGGGTTAACACCCCTGCAATGTTTGTTTTTCTGTCCAGAAGATTTCACCTCACTTCCTGTCCCAAATGATAACTGGATTTTGAAAATTTGGGGTTGCTGTGGAAACAAACCTTGGTGATAAAGCTTCAGTGGAGACACCTTTTCCCCATAATAACTCTTACAGGAGTGAATTTACCTTCCTAGGAGGAGATTGCCTCTCACTTCCTGTTGTCTACCTCCGTTTGTAAGTCAGATGTTTGTAACTAGGGGACCGCCTGTAATCAGACATTTACAGAAAGCCTAAACGTTGAGGGTGACCTGCCTAAATGGGGTCCCCTCATATGGACCCCCTTTTACTTGCTGACATGGACCGTCTGCAAATGGAAATCAACCCCTGGGGGGTCCATATAGACCACTTTGGGAATCCATGCTTTGGGGGAGGAGGAGAAGAAGGGAGAAGGAAGAAGGAAGAAGGGAGGGAGGAGGAGGAGGTGAAAGGAAGAAGAGAGGCGGGATGATAAAAAGGGAGGAGCTTTCTTTTGGTGGTATTTACAATCACCACTGGGTTTTTTTTTGGCGAAGTAAAAAAAAGAGGAGCGAAAATTTTAAATTCTAAGTTTCTATTAGAAAATTTTGCAAATACATTTTTATCATAAACTTATACTGCTATATACATTTGGTAAACATAACCCAAATTACTGTATATTATTTGGCCTGTGTGTAAGTTAGTCTACAAGCTATAGTGCAAATCATTAAAAATTGATCACACCTGATCACAATTGGAGAGGCCCTGAAAAGTCAGGACAGTAAAAAATACCCCACAAAATGACCCCTTTCTGGAAAGTAGACAGTCCAAGGTATTTAGTAAGAGGCATGGTGAGTTTTATGAAGTTATGACTTTTTTACCACAATTCTTGGGAAATTGAAGAAAATAGGATTTTATTAAGAACTTACCGTAAAATCCTTTTGTCTGAGTTCATTGACAGATGCAGCCTCTATTCATGACACGTGGGTTATGTACCTTTTACTAGGAGTAGACTAGGCAGAACGAAAGTTCAGAAAGCAAAGCTGGCCCCTCCCAGGGGGCCGTCCTTACTCAGCACATAACCCCTCAGCCCTGCATAGCATATCAGTTTGTAACAAGCTGTACAAACACAACACCGAGGGGTGGGTGCTGCGTCTGTCAATGAACTCAGAGAAAAGGATTTTACGGTAAGTTCTTAATAAAATCCTATTTTCTCTTACGTTCATTGACAGACGCAGCCTCTATTCATGACACGTGGGGAAGTCCCAAAGCTGTGTCAAACAAGAGGGGTGGGAAAACAATAACTGTACCCACACAAAGATCTCGGGAGGCGCCAGCCGCGCCTACAACGCCGCCTGTAAAACTTTGCGGACAAAAGCAGCGCCCGCGGATGCCGACACATCAACTTTGTAAAACTTAAAAGGCCCAAGTAGCCGCCTTGCACACCTGAGACACCGATGCTTGGTGTCTAAATGCCCAGGAAGTGCTAATCACCCTGGTGGAATGAGCCGTGACCGGAAAAGGGGGTACTTGTCCCCGAACAGTATACACATAGGTCACGGTCTGTCTCATCCAACGTGAAACAGTGGCCAACAAAGCCGCCAACCCTTTGCACGGCCCATCCGTCAGCACAAACAGCGCATCCGACTTCCTGAAAGGAGCCGTAGGGTGCCAAATACACCCACAATGCTCTCACCACATCCAAGGAATGCAGAGCAATCTCCTTAGGGTGAGACGGGTGCAGACACAAGGAAGGGAGAACAATGTCCTCATGAATGTGAAAAGAGGAGACTACCTTTGGAAGGAACGAAGGAGACGGGCGCAGCACCGACTTATCCTTATGTAGGACCAAATAGGGAGACCTACACGACAAAGCTGCCAATTCAGACACCCGCCTAGCGGATGTGATAGCCACCAAGAAGGCGACCTTCTGAGACAGCAATTGTAAGGGAATATCCCTGATCTTCTCAAAAGGCAGTTTCTGCAGTACAGAAAAGTACCAAGTTCAGATCCCACGGCACCAAGGGCGACTGTACCCGAGGAGCCACATGACGTACACCTTGTACAAATGTACGGATCAAAGAATGCATCGCCAAATCACACTAAAATAGAAGAATCGCCAGAGCGGAGATCTGGCCCTTAAGGGTGCTCAAAGCCAACTTTTGGTCCAGGCCTTGTTGAAGAAAGGCCAGCACCCGAGCAACTGCAAAGGAATGGGGGTTCCAACCCCCGACTTGCACCAGGCAATATAGGCCTTCCAAGTGCGATAATAGATCTTGCACGAAGTACACTTGCGCGCCTTAAGCATAGTGGGGATCACTGACTCCGAGACCCCCCCTGTCCCTCAAAACCTGGGACTCAATAGCCATGCCGTCAAAGCCAGCGAGGGTAAAGCAGGGTGCAAGATGGGGCCCTGCGACAGTAGATCTTCACAAAGCGGGAGTCACCAGGGAACGTCTGTTACCATCCGCACCACATCGGCATACCAAGGGCGCCGAAGCCAATCCGGAGCCACCAGGATTGTCGTTATTCCCTCCACTTCAATCCTGCGCAGCAACTGCGGTAAAAGCTTGAGAGGAAGAAAGGCGTACAGACGCCTGTACCGGGACCACGGGGTCACCAGAGCATCCGTGCCTGCCGCCAACGGGTCCCTTGACCTGCTCACAAAGTTCTTCACCTTGTGATTGAACCTGGACGCCAGGAGATCCACCTCTGGCGTGCCCCACCTTTCGCAAATCTGGCAAAAGACCTCTGGATGCAGGGACCACTCTCCCTGGCCCAGCGTTTGGCAACTCAGGAAGTCAGCCTTGCAATTTTCTACGCCCGGAATGTAGATGGTAGAGATTGCCGGCACGTGAAGCTCTGCCCACTTTAGGATGTGGGCTGCCTCTGCTGCCGAGCTTCTTGTTCCGCTTTGATGGTTCACGTACGCCACAGCCGTGGAGTTGTCCGACTGAACCCGAACCGGGAGGCCGCGCAGCCTCGCCGACCAGCGGGAGAGACTGAGCTTGATCGCCCTCAGCTCCAACACATTGATCGGAAGTCGGGACTCCTGCGCCGACCAACGGCCCTGAGCCGTCAGGTTTCCCAGGACTCCTCCCCAGCCCGAGAGGCTGGCATCCGTCGTGACCATCAACCATTTCAGGGGGGAGGAACGACTTCCCCAGGGTCAATGTCGGGGCCCGAAGCCACCAAGTCAACGATCCCCTGGTCAGATGATCCAACCAGATCAGACGATCCAGAGACGAAGGAGACCTGTCCCCACTGCAGTAGTATCGCTCGCTGCAGGAGCCGGGTGTGACTCTGGGCGTACGGTATCGCCTTGAAGGACGAGACCATGTGTCCCGACACCCGCATGCAAAAATGTAAGGAGGACCACCGTCGTGACAGCAGGAATCGCATTGCTACTTGCAGTGCCAGCAACTTGTCCGGAGGCAGAAATACCTTCGCCTGCACAGTGTCCAATGTCAGACCCAGATATTCGAGGCGACAGGACGGGGTCAATATCGATTTCTGTAGGTTGATCAGCCAACCGAAGTCCCTCAGCGAGGTCAGGGTGACAGTAACATTGTCCTCCAGAGCCTGAGCCGACTCCGCTCACAGAAGATCGTCCGGGTAGGCTACCACAGCAACTTGGTAAATACCCACGGAGCCGAGGCCAGGCCGAAGGGGAGAGCCACAAACTGGTAATGTAGGTCCCCCACAGAAAAGCGCAGGAAGCGCTGGTGCCCGACACAGATGGGAACGTGCAGATATGCGTCCTTGATGTCCAGGGAAGCCAGCCAATCCCCTTGGTGCAGGGCGGCCACGACCGAACAGACTGATTCCATCGTGAACTTGCACGTCTTAACAAAGTGATTGAGCGCTTTCAAGTCCAGAACCGGCCTGGTCCCCCCCTTCTTTGGTGCCACAAAGAGGTTTGAATAGAAGCCGCGGAATCTCTCCGCTGAAGGGACTGGCACAATCATTACCTGTTCGGACATCGACCGCACAGTCCCTAGCAGAGCTAGCCGACACTCCGAAGGAAGCTTTAAATTGGACGGGAAGAACCTGCCCGGGGGCCGGGTGCTGAACTATCTTGTACCTGGAGGACACCACCTCCTGCAACCACCGGTCGGAGATGCGGGCGAACCCCAGAAGTCGGGCGGGGGCAACCCATCATGTGGAGGAGGACTTATCCTCCATCTTTTCGGGCTTGCGTTGCCAGGGATGCTTACCAGAGCCAGAGGCAGACTTGCCGGGCTGGGAGTTCCTGTCCGCCTTGGCGGGCGCATGAAAAAAACATTTTGCCCAGAGGGCTGGAGGTCCTTGTTTGCGCCGCTGGTCACGCCGCTTGGGTTCGGGAAGAAACGCACTCTTCCCCCCCAGTGAAATCCTTAATGATTTTGTCCAATTGGGGCCCAAATAGCCGACCACCTTGAAAAGGAAGATCCGTGAGGCCCTTCTTGGACGTGTGGTCACCCGACCAGCGTCACAGCCACAGCAGACGCCTAATAATGACATTTTTGACAACATCGGTACCAAATCCAGAGCTGCGTCATAAAGATAACGAAGCCCTTGCACCAGGTGGTCTGCTCGCTGCACGGACTCTGGCGAATCTACGCTGCCCCGGGCCTCACTCCACTCCATCGCACACTCCGTGAGCGACTGAGCTACCATGACAGACAAGGCCGGTCGCATGGCTGCCCCGCCACCAAAACGAGTGCCTTGGACACTGCTTCCGTCCGCCTATCGGCCGGGTCCCTAAAAGAGGGAGACCCCTCCAGGGGATTAGTTGTCGCCTTGTTCAGGAGGACCACAGGCGGATCCACTGCGGGGGAGACCCATTTCTGTAGCAGGCTGTCCTCAAAGGGGTAGCGCACAGAAAAACGCTTTGGCAGGGTAAAAGAATTCAGCGGACATTTCCATTCCCTATACACATACTGGTCAAAATACTGGAGGTAGGGAAAAACCTTAGGAGCACGAGAGGGCTTCTTGGACCCAAAAGTATAGGCAGACGCCTGTGCCTCTCCAGCCTGATCCAGGCACAGTGAATTGCGGACGGCCGCGACCAGGGCGCCCACCAGCGCCTTTTCGCACGCCACCGAAGCCCACTGGTCCTCCTCCCCATCCGAGGGCTCCAGCTCTCCGTCTGAGAGCTCCACGGGGGTCCGTGACCCCAGAGCCCCCATCCGGTTCCGAGTCCTCCGAGGATTGTAGGGGAGGGGGCGCTTTTTGGGGCCCCCCCCCTACACCAGTCCGATTCCCCCCGGCGAAAAACTCCTCCAAGATGAAGGTTAACTGATCTAGGGGAACCAGAGGTCCCAGCGTGGCCTTTGCTTCTGCGGACCCCTCCGGAGAAGAAACTGTTGGTTCAGCCGCTATTGAGCCACCGCCAGGACACTTGTGAGGGCTACCAGCCATCACCCCCACAGTGCCAGCCCCTGCAAAGCCTCAGGACTGCCCAGTAGGACTCAGCACCGCCGCTCCTGCACCCCAGGGAGAAAGCCAGCAATACTTGCGGAACCCTGTGCCACTATGCGTCAAAAAGAGGCCGCCACTGTCTGCCAATGCCACGGCGTGCTGTGCCGCTGCTGTTGATCTGCCGAGCTGATACATACAGAGGGACTAACAAAAAATGGCCTCCACTAGAGACCAAAACTCTTCCAAAATGGCCGCGACCACGGCAAAATGGCGGTGGCCGCGACTCCTGGAAAATGGTGGCCGGACCACATGGCAAATGGAGCGGCCCATGCCACTCACGGCAGCAGCAGGCGATCGGCGGTGTGAGCGGCCAAGCGGACATGACATCGGGCGGGCGGGCGGAGGCGAGGGGGGGGGGGGAGAGAAGGTTAGTGACCAGTGCACCCCCCCACCGGAACAGGCACCGCTAGTCGCGCCCCCTCCGCCAACAGACAGGCTCAGCGGGCAGCTGACCTTCCTCCCTCCAGATGGGGAGGGATGCTGCCGGCCAAGCGACCCCTGGAGCAGGCACAACCTGGACACGCTGGGTACGCAGGTGGGGCGCTTAACCCACCGGCCGCCCGCACGGAACGGGCAGGATACGGTGGACCCAGCCAGCGCTAAGGGTGGCTCGCATCCGTCGGCCGTGCTGGGGAGATGGCAGGACCTATGAGTATCGCGTGGTCCCCAGCCGGCTACTTGATTGCAGTCTTCATCAGAAGGCTTGCGCAAAAAGCAGAAAAGAAAAAAGAACAACTTTAGGGGAACCAGGTCTAACTCCTTGCACTAGGCAGAAGAAAACCGATATGCTATGCAGGGCTGAGGGGTTATGTGCTGAGTAAGGACGGCCCCCTGGGAGGGGCCAGCTTTGCTTTCTGAACTTTCGTTCTGCCTAGTCTACTCCTAGTAAAAAGGTACATAACCCACGTGTCATGAATAGAGGCTGCGTCTGTCAATGAACGTAAGAGAAATGAATTTTTAACCACTTTGATACCAGGCACTTAGAACACTTCCCACCCAGACCAATTTTCAGCTTTCAGTGCAGTTGCGCTTCGAATGACAATTGCGTGGTCGTGCGACGCTGTACCCAAACAATGTTTTTATAATTTTGTTCCCACAAATAGAGCCATATTTTGGTGGTATGATCACCCCTGCATTTTTTTATATTTTGCGCTACAAATAATAAAAAAATATGAAAAAAAAAAAAAAAAAAAAAAAAAAATGTCACAAGACTTTGTATAAAAGTAAATTTTCTCCATCACTGACGGGTAATGATGAGGCTAGATTAAAGATCACTGACGAGGCAGTTTTACTAGGGTTGTCTCTATAACACTTTTAAGACGGAGTACAAATACCGATACTTTTTTTTTTTCCATGTCATGTGGCACTAATATGCCACATTGATAGGTAGCGCTGATGAGGCATGGTAAGTAGTTTTTGATTTGAATTTTTTTTTTTTTACAATTTAATTTTTTTAAATTTGTCTAATTTTTTTACGCTTTATATTTACAATGCTTTTTTTTTTTTTTTTTTTTTTTTATTTTTTTTTTTTTTTTTTTTATTTACAATTTTACTTCATTTTTTTTTTTTAACAATGTTTTTTTTGGGGGGGGGGGGGCTTTGGTGAGATGTCAGGGGTCTAAACAGACCCCCAACATCTCCCCTTTGAGACAGAGAGATAGGGTCCAAGGATAGAGATTACATACATGCTAAAAAGAAAAAAAAAAAAGTATAAAACACATTAACAATAAAACATTACAGGGAAAACATGATAAAAACAGTAACAGGTATGCATAAAAAATATTAACAATAGAGGGATTAAAGAGAAAACAAGAGCAAGAGAGAGAGAGAGAGAGAAAAAAAAAAAAAAATTTACAAATGTTTTTGCTTTTATCATTTTTTATTTTTTTTGGTACGCCTTTTTTTGTAACTAAAAACTTACTGGTTCCAGGTTTGGGTGTCTCAAAATGCACTGGCATCTTTGGAGACCCTATGTAAGTGTGTCTATCACTGTCTGCTGCACCCTACGCTAATAATTCACTAATGTGTGGTAGCGTTCAAAACATTCACTGATGCAGAGACCAGGCTGGGCAGGACAGGTGGGGCAATAAGTATGGGTGTCATGCCTGTATCCACGTCGTCTGCAGACACAACATCTCTTTTGGGGTGTTCTGTGGCCTGGTGTACCATGGAGGACTCGTGTAAAGTGCCTCCCATGCAGCCGGCTAACAGCATTCACATTCTGAACTGGGGGTGCAGAACCATCTGGAAACAGAAGGGCTGTGACGATCTCTTCCATGAATTTGAGGAAGGATTCCGTTTGTCCTGACACTCTGTATAAGACATGAACGTTCAGCAAAGCCAATTGAAAAAAGGTATATAGACACTTTTTTGTACCAGCATCTAACTTTACGGGTAATTAGGTACGGTGCAAATAACTGGTCATTGAGGTCCACCCTTCCCATATTTAGGTTAGAATTGTGGACACAGAGGGGTTTCTCCACAACGCCGTATACATTTGGATGGTCGTATCTGCATGAAGGGAGGTCAGAAAGAAAACATTTTGATTGTCCCTCCACTTCATCTTGAGCAAATTATTACACTTCAAGCAGGCTCTCTCCCCCAGTCTAAGACAGGAATCTACACCAAGCTCCACACAATCTTGCCAGCACTCCCTATGTAGTCTGGGCATCCTTCCCCTCATAAAACCATGAAACTACATGTATAGCCTGTGGCCCTGTAGCAGAGCTTCGACATCTTGTCCCCGTATCTGGCACGCTTGCTGGGGACATACTGCTTGAAAGCAAGACAGCCAGAAAATGTAACCAGGAACTCATCTACGCACACAACTTGGTTGGGAATAAAAAGTGCGGCGAACTTGGTGTTGAAGTGGTTTATGAGGGGCCGAATTTTGTGGAGCCGGTCAAATTCAGGGTCACCCCGTGGACGACTGAGTTCATTGTCACTGAAGTGCATTAACCGCAAAATCTGCTTGTATCGTGCCCTGGACATGCAAGCAGAGAACACGGGCATATGGTGAATTGGGTCAGTGGACCAACATGACCGCAACTCGTTTTTTTCAGTTATGCCCATTAGGAAGGAAAGTCCCAGAAAGGTCTTAAATTCTGGAACCGTGATTGGTTTCCAGTCTCTGGCAAGTGTCAAATGGGAATTAGCGGCGATGAATTGACCAGCATACAAATTGCTTTGGTCCACTATAGATCTATAGAGATCTTCCGTGAAATACAGTGAATAAAAATTGATAGCAGTAAAATCAGCTGTATTCACCATGATTGCAGGTTGGCCAGTGAAAGGGGGGGGGGGGGGGTACCGGCGCTGAAATCGGTGGTGGGTTGCCGATCAGGGTTAGCAAATTCAGCGTGAAGGGCACTATGCGTTCTGCGGGCTTGTGTTCGTCTTCTTTGTGGCTGGGGGACACTACTTGTGCTAGCCACACCAGCTTGAACTGCACTTATGGGACTCGCCACGTCACCGCGTGATACTGCAGTGCTAGTTCGTCTACGTCCAGGGGGGTACTAGGCCACTGGTGCTTGCCAGATCACCAGAACGAGTAGCGGCACTAGTACTGGCTCTCTGCTCCATACGAGAGCCCTGTGGTTCATGCACCTCTGCGACAGCAGAACGGGGTCTGGTACGCCTGACCCTTGCAGGGACCACAACTCCGTCAGAGCTATCTGACAGGGTGCCGCTGCTCTCTACCGGTTCTTATGCGGAGCCTGATTCTGACAGTGGAGCTTCCCCATCTCTCTCATCTGTCATACTCAGCATAGTCTGGGTGCGATTGGACATTTTGGACTTTCTAAATTTGATACGTACACTAGCGTGACTCACAGGTAAAAAAAAGTGCACCTGGTTGTCAAAGCCTGTTTCAAACGCTACCAAATTCACTGTCAGATTTCGCAGGGATCGGGTGTGATCTCTGCGAACGCTGCAGATATGTTTGATGTGTTTTGTAAGTGACAACGATCTATTGATCCTGCACATGGGTGGGCTGGGCAGAGGGGCTAAACGCAGGAGCTAGCGTTTTTTAGAACACTAATCTAGTGGGGACGATAATATATATCTGATCAGATCGCAGATATTGATCTGATCAGATACTGCAATAGTATCGAACACCTATCTAATGTGTGTGTATGCGTGTCAGAGTACCCAACTGGCCCTGCCCGGGGGTTTACGCTGACCCTAACACACACTAAAAAACTTAACTGGGGTCACTGCCGGGCGATCAGGGGTTAAAACCTATAAAAAAGGTATATAAAATATACAGCGGGTAATCTGATTGAAAAAAAGAAAAAAGAAAAAAAAAAAAAAACACACACCACACAATAGCTAGCTAGCGTCACCCGTAACACTTATACAGTGATCACAGGTGAAGGGGCAATGAAGGGATTAAAAACTTTGGGGGGGGGGGGTAGTATTTACACCTACCTAGGCCTAATACTACCTACCCCAACACTGATTTAGTGTCACAAGTACAGCGATCAGTAAAAATCAGATCACTGCACTATATGACACTGACAGGGTTAACTGGGGGGGGGGGG
>BLSH010464835.1:100556-112061 GCA_018402905.1 Glandirana rugosa
CCCCCCCCCCCCCCCCCCCAAAGTATGGCGATATCACATGTGTGAGACTTTTACAGGTGATGTTTACTCATGGGTGTGCTGGTCACTGACAGGTGATTGGCGATGGGCACTGATGGGTGACTGGCCGTGGTCACTGATGGGTGACGGGTCTCTGGTGGTGGTCACTGATGGGTGCCCGGTGACTGGCGGTGGTCACTGATGGGCGACGGGTGACTGGCGGTGGTCACTGACGGGTGACTGGCGGCCGGCGGCTGATACCCGTGTCGGTGACAGGCAGTGTTCCCCGGGAACCCGCCGCCACTGACGCACAGCGAGCTCCTTATCGCGCACATGCGCCGTGCGAATGGCGGACGTGCCATTTTTGATCAGCCGTGACTTTGTAACCAATGGCTGTTCACCCCTGTCGGTGACGCGGTGTGTCCTGGGGACACGCGGTGTGTCCTGTCATATGACGTCGTCCCAGAACAATAGGAGTTCCGCCCCGCCGTCATTTGACGGTGGGCGGACTTGAGGTTAATAAATCTGCAGATACGTCAACAATTCTGTGTTTTTCTGTCAATATGGGGTGCTGTGTGTACATTAATGAGGAAAATAAATGAACTTAAATGATTTTACCAAATGGCTGCAATATAACAAACAGTGGAAAATTTAAGGGGGTCTGAATACTTTCCGTACCCACTGTAAGCCACAGTGGCCCACAGCCCCAGAAACACTGCCCTCAGCTCCCTCGAATTGGAAAATTTTCTTGATTCCTCTTTGGTCCAGGAGCCCTGGGCTACACTGTCTCTGAGATACACCCCCCCACCCACAGGAGCGTGCATCCGTCGTTAGGATCTTCCATGTGGGAAACGTGCAGGTCAAGCCCCTGACTAGATTCACCTGAACTCTCCACCACCATAACTTCCTTTTCACTGAAGGAGGAATTTTTATAAACTTTTCCAGGGACTCCCCATATGCCCAATTCTGCAGGATCCTTTGTTGGAGATCCCTCGAGTGCAGACGTGCCCACTGAACTGCTGGGATAGATGCTGTGAGAAGCCCCAGCGTAGACATTGCTGAGGGAACTGTGACAGCTAAATTTGTCTGTACCTCCTTTACAGAATCCTGGATCTTCAGTACCTTCCCTATCACTGAGCTGATAGTATATTCCAGAAAAGTAATCATTTGGGAGGGCATTAAGTTTAATGTGCCGTTGTTTAGGAACCACCCCAACTTCTGTAGGTGGGTCTGTGTCTTTACTAAATCTCTGGTAAGCAACTCTTGGGATTTGGCGAATAGAAGGAGGTCGTCTATGTATGGTACTATCGATACCCCTTCCAGTCTGAGCGGGGCCAGAGCCTCCACCATAACCTTTGTGAAGATCCTTGGTGATGATGACAGACCAAAGGGGAGAACTCTGAAATGAAAATGAGACACCACTCCCTTTATGTTGACCGCCAACCACAGGTACTTTTGAGATGTTGTTGCTATGTGGACATGTAGGTACGCATCCCGGAGATCTATTGAGGCTAGAAAACATCCTACTGGGAGAAGCATTCTGACCGAATAGATCGTATCCATCCAAAAATGTTTGTATCGGATGGATTTGCTCAAAACTTTCAAGTTTATTATCAATCGCAACTTCCCTGATGGTTTTTTCACAAGAACTATGTGTGAACAACATGCTGTCCCTCCTCTTCTCGAGGTACTGGTATGATCACTTTCTGTTACAGAAATTCTTTGAGAAGTGTTGTCATTGCTAAGGATTTTTCCTAGTCTTTGGGGACTTGTGTCACATAGAATCTGGATGGTGGGGGTTCAGAGAATTCCAGTGCGTATCCTTCTGCCATAGTTTGGAGGATAAACGCACTGGTCGTCTCTGTCTCCCACTGTGGAAGGAAAACCTGTAGTCGCGCCACACACACACACACACACACACACACTTGAGAGATCATCACTGGCTCTTTTCTCACTGACCGAGAAAACGAAAAAGCACACCTTTTATACCCCACCCTCGGAGATCTCCAAGGCTTCTTTTGCCCTGACTCCTTGGTGTCCCGGGTTTGCTGAAAAGGACGAAATCTCTATTTCGTCTGGGGCACAATCTTTTTGTTCTGTCGGAAAAGCTTTTTTCCTGTCTGCTGTTCTATCCAGCACAGCATCAAGGTTTGGGCCAAACACTAGATCCCCTTCAAAAGGGAAAACCACAGAGCTTTGCTTTGGAGGCTGAATCGCCCGTCCAAATATTTATCCATAAGGCCCTTCGCGCTGAATTAATTAGTGCTGAGGACCTCGCGGTCATCCTTATGGATTCTGCTGAAGCGCCTGCTAGGTAACCCACCACTTTCTTTAATGTTGGCAGAGTGTCCAACAAATCCTTGCGAGTGCTACCTGCCTTGATGTGACCTTCTAGTTGCTCCAACCAATGATCCAGGTTTCTGGCTACCACTGTTGATGCCATTGCTGGTTTGAGATTGATCAAAGTCGAATCCCAAGCTTTCAGCTGCAATGAGTTCGCCCGTTTATCCATGGAGTCTTTCAGAACCCCCATGTCCTCAAACACTAGGTCAGTGTTACGCGACACTTGTGAGAATGCCGAGCACAATTTAGGCCTCTTATTCCAAATTTGTGCGACATCCTCGTCAAAAGGAAATCTCCTTTTAAGAGAGCTGGAGGAAAAAAAAAAAAAAACAAAAAAAAAAAAGGGTGCCCCTCTGGGTCCTTCCCTTCTCTTGACGGCCTCCGTCAGCACTTTATGTACTGGGAATACCCGGCGTTTTACCTCGTCCATCCCTTCATACATCTTGTCATGAAAGTAGAGCTGGGCTTTGTGTTCCTTAATTTTAAGAGTAGTATGGATGATCTTTAATAACTCATCCACCTTCTCCAAAGATAAATTTTAACAGGAGGCAGATCCCCATTTTTCCTCTTTCGCCTCCTCCTCTGATTTTGAGGAAGAGCTACCTCCCGCCTCCTCGTCAGAATCGCTAAACATCCTTCTTGAGGTGAATGCATGTGAATTGGACGGTGAACTCCCTTTGGGTTGCTGAGGTACCGGACGCTTGTCCAAATAGGAATGGAGAGATTGAAAAGTGTCTTCCAATTCTTTCCTAAAGCACGTCAGCATCTTGCTAGGCTGAGTAAGAGGCGCTGTAGCTGCCGTCTCCTCCCTCACCAACTCCGCTATACAGGCCTTGCACCATGGTTTGGTCCAAGAATCCTTAAGTGCGGTTTTACATGAAGCACATTTCTTCCTGGGGGAAGGAGAGACATGCTTTAACTTTTCTTTACTTGTAGTCTGAAAAACACCAAATACCAAAACACAAACATCAAGTAACTATGATCTGGTCTAGAGTCTAGCAGACCTACATACATTTTAAACAGTGACAACAACCCCACACTCCACTGTCTTCCCACATAGCCCCCAGAACCTCCTTTGAGGGTAGGGGTGCAGGCACCCCCCCCCCCCAGGAGAGACAGGGAGGGAACAACATTGCCCACATGTAGTTTTCAGAGGCCTCTGCCTCTCCTACCTGGGCCTGGCCAATGCTTGTGGCCTTCTGGTCCTTCTGTCTCCATAATGCAGAGCGCACAGCGGGCATCAGTTCAAGCTTTATATTTGAAATTTCCCACCACTACGGAACCGGACGTGCACCGGCCAAAGGTCCGCCCTCCTCCCCCTGCATTCCAGAGGCTGGAACCGGAAGCGGCGCACACCACCAGAAGTATCACCCTACCAGAAATGACGTCGCCCATCCTCCGGACCCGCAATGAGCACTGCCGAAGCCACAGGACCCACCATTCGGCCTTACCTGGATGATGTGGCACCAAGACCCCCCAGCGTCGTCCAGTCTACAGAGTGGGACCCCCCCCCCCGCCAGCCTCTGCCCTCACCGGGCTTGAAAGGGAGGACAACGGAGCCACCCCCCACCCGTCAGGGAGGGTGCTGGGTCAGCCTTCACTATAAAAAAAAACTCGCACCTGGTAAGCCTCCAAACCCACTCCACCATGGCTGGAGAAACCACTACTACTGAGGCCATGGTGGAAGGGGGCGGACTTTAAAGACTTGACTGCAATGTTTCCTAGGAAGTGGGTAGAGCTGCGCTCTCTCCAGGTGCTGTCCTGAAAGACGAAGGGAGAAAAAAAAAAATTGGGCTAACAGCACTATTTAGGGGTTTGTTTGTTCTTTTGAAAGTGTAATTTTTCATATATATATAGTTTGGGGGTTTTAATTTTCTAGCAGAAAATACTGGATTTTTACTTGTAAGCAACAAATGTCAGAAAAGATTTAGTCTTTAAATGGTTAAAGAGAAAGTAAACCCTGCTGGGGTTTACTTCCTCTGTTACCCTGAAGAGTAAAAGCATAATGGGCTAGTATGCATCGCATATTAGCCCATTATGTGCCACTTACCTGCATTGGAAGCCAGCGATGTCCCCGTTCCAGGCCGCGTCCATCTTCTGCCCCTCTTCCTTCCGGGGCCGCAATCTCCGGCTCTGTGACTGGCCCGAGTGGCGTGATGGCAGTCACAGCACGATCATAGAGAAGGAACGGCACGGAGGCAGTTTCTTCACTGCGCATGTGCCTGACGACGTGGGCACATCGCAGTACACTGTACAGTTTAGGAGATATGCAGGGAACCTACGGGTAAGCCTTATTATAGGCTTAGCTGCAGGTTAAAGTGGTTGTCACGGGTTGACAACCACTTTAAACTCTTCTATACACAGGAGTTCAACCCTTTGATCATTTGAAACATAGTATCTCTTTACTTCTTTTGTCAACAATCACTTGGCAATCTGCCCAGATAGAGACTCAAGTTGCTCAGACTTACAAAAAAGTTCCTGGGGAGACTTCAGGCGACTTGCATTGACTCCTACTTACAGTCAAGTCGCGCTGAGTTGCCCCGCAAGTCGCACTGCATTAAATGCACTGAAAACCAGATCGCAAAGGGGGGGTGAATCGAGATTGCGATTTTGTCATGATTAATTGTGCAGTTCTAGTGCAAACCAATCTATAAACGCTTATTGCGATTTTATTCACCTAAGATGTAGACAAATACATTTTGGCCTAAACCGATGAATAAATTTGTTTTTTTTGTTTTTTATATGCAATTATAGCAAAAAGTAAAAAATATGTTTTGTTTTTTTTTTCCGAAATTGCAGCTCTTTTTTGGTTTAGAACGCAAAAAATAAAAACCGCAGGTGATCGAATACCACCAAAAGAAAGCTCTATATGTGAGGGAAAAAAAAGGACCTAAATTTTCTTTGGGTACAACGTCGCATGACCTTACAATTGTGGACAGGAAACACATTAACCTTTCGATTTATCGTTCGTTCAGCCTTAAATTTCCAAACTTGTCCTTCGTTTTTTCGGCTCAAAAAACTCAAACGATTAACGTTCTATGCCCATTAACTGGCCGAAAAACTTACGAACTGTCCAAATGACCGATTATGGGCCAATTTTTCATATAGTTTATGGCCCGCATTAGTGTCATATTTGCCCGCCGCAATCCCGCAAATAACACAAAAAATGCATGAGTTTTGGTACGCTTTCAGAAAGCCCAAGAAGGTCGCAAATGCACTGCACCTGTGGTGCAGGTAAACCGCAGCATATCAGTGTAAGAGCAGCTTTATAGGGGGTCAGAACAGTAAGGGGTAATTTACATTTTTAGTTGGGGGGGGGGGGTTTGATAAAACCCCATAGTTAAAGATGTGGTTTTATCACCGCTGCCCCAACCCACATCCCTTTAGCTGCAGTGGCTAGGGGTGTACACATGTCGCAGCAAGAGTTGCATGTCCTGTCATGGTTGTTGGGTGTAGCACCTGCTAAGCATGTCCCATTCAAGTAAATGAGGCCACTCTGCAAATGCCCTGCAACCTTGTGCAGCACAACAAACAAGGGGTTAAAGCAGGCAGCGTCGTGTTGCTTTCTCACCACCTGCTTTAACCCCTTGGACCCCGTAAAAGCATGCAGTTGCGGGGCGTTTGCAGAGTGGCCCCATTTACTTGAATGGGTTGTGTTTGGCAGACGGTCACACCCACCAAAAGCAACAAGAGGTTTAACACACAAAGCACAAAACGTAAAAACCACAGAGGTGATCAAATATCACCAAAAGAAAGCTCTATTTGTGGGGAAAAAAAGGACATGCAATTATCAGTTAAAGCAACATAGTTGCCTGATCGTAAAAAATATCCTGTCAGGAAGGGGGTAAAACCTTCCGGAGCAGAAGTGGTTAAAAAAAATTGATTAATTTGTAAAATAACTATGCAATGATTTGTACCACTGCAGACAGCTGAAGTGTAAACAAAAAAAAAAAAAAAAAAAAGTTGTGGTAGATATTGGTAATTGGGATCGGCGGGTGTTTAAAAAATAAATAAATAAAAAAACCCTAATATAAAAAAACGTAACCACTTGCTGACAGCCCATAGCCGAAAAACGGCTGCAGGGTGGTTGCATTATTCTGGGAGGGCGTACTATAACGCCCTCCCAGAATGGCGAGCACCCTAGAATATCACCTGACGCATCACGGTAAAGGGCCGATGACAGCGGCCCATTACCATGTGATTGCTCCGTCATTTGATGGAGCGATCAGATGTAAACAAGCCAGCGCATGCCCAGCTCATCTCTCCCCTCCGATTGGTACAGTGCGAGAGGAGAGATCGGGTGCAGCAGTGCTGTGAGCTGGATCTGTAGTGCCCACAGCACTGCTCTGTGCCCATTCCTGCAGTCACCCCATCCACGGCTCACTTACGTCTCATCCATGCTACTACAGTGCCCATCAGTGCCACTACAGTGCCTCACAAAAGTGTAATAGGTAGTCAAATTAGATTTGAAATGTATGCCCCTAGAACACTTGATGGTCCTTCCTGCATGTTGGGACTCTGTATGAGGCCAGGCTGTGGAAGTCTCACATGTGGTATCGCCATACAGTAGCAGAATATATTTTGGGGTGCAATTTTGGCCATGTACATGCTGTGTTGTTAGAAATATCTTATAAATGGACAACTGTGTAAAAGAAAAAAAAAAGAAAAAAAAATAACCACCACCACAACTTGTGGAAAAAAAAAAAAAAAAAACACATGTTCAAAAGACTCATTATGCCTCATAGAATATATACGTTGGGGTGTTTGCTTTCCGAAATGGGATCATTTTTTGGGTGTTTCCATAGGCCTGGTGCTCCAGGGCCTTCAAAAGTGTAAGAGGTAGTCAAGAAATTATATGTGTAATTTATGTCCCTAGTAATGGGGCACCGAATGGAAATTTTGGTACCGAAAACTGAAACCGAAAATGACAGTTTTTAAAAAATATTAATATTTTTATATACAATGGTCATATGCAGCCTACCTGTGCCTGGGCACTGATTAAAAGCACTAATTGGCACCACTGATAAGGCGGTACTGATTGACAATGACAGGAGAGGAGATGAGGAGTTTCACATTGCTCAGATAACACGGCTTGGCTTGTAAGAGCAGCTCTCTGTGAGAAACTCATGTAACTGATTGCAGAGACCTGTGACAACTCGTCGGTGATGTCGGGGTGGGCGGGAACGAACAGCTATCAAACACCCGCCTAGCCCATTGGCTGGTGTTTCATAGCTGTTTGGTCCCACCCTCCCCCGACATCACCGCCAAGTTGTCACAGGTCTCTGCAATCAGATACATGAGAGTTTCAGACAAAGCGGCTCTTACAAGCCAAGCCACGCTATCAGAGCAATGTGAAACTCCATCTCCTACAAAAAAAAAAAATCACGGACACCCTGCAAAGGGTGGCACCCGGGGCTGACCCCGCCCCCCTTCGGTATCAGGATTGGCCGTTTTCTTCTTTCAGCCAATGCCAAAAAACACAGTTTTCAGCCGATAATTTTTGGCAGCTGGAATTTCGGTGCATCCCTAAATAGGGGCATGCCTAAAACACAACTCACAGATCTAAAGCAGTACTAAGCCTCGGTTCACACTATGAACTGCATGTGAATTGAGTAGGAACCACTGTTCAATTCACATGTGATCCTGTACAGTGCGATTTGAGCACATGCATTTTGCACAGCCTCAAATACGCACCACATTGTGGCAAGGTCGTGCATGCCGCAGTTTTGGAACTGCATTGCAACCGAATCCCATAGTACTTTTGTACCATGCAATCTGGTGCTGGCAAACGCACTGTGTTTGCGAACCTGCATTTGGGGTGCAGATAGGACTGCACTGACACCTACAACGGATCACAAGGGCAGTGTGATTGATGTGAATGCGGTGCAGAGTTTCCCACACCGCATTGGACCTAGGCTAAAAATAGATGGAATGCGTTTTTAACCACTTCCTTACTGGGCACTTAAACCCCCCTCCTGCCCAGACCAATTTTTGGCTTTCAGCGCTGTCGCATTTTGAATGACAATTGCGCGGTCGTGCGACGTTGTACCCAAATAAAATTTGCGTCCTTTTTTTCCCACAAATAGAGCTTTTTTTTGTGGTATTTGATCACCTCTGCGACAATTTTGCAAAAATGAAAAGAGTTTTTACTTTTTGCTAAAGTACAAATCCATTAAAAAAAAAAAATGATTCATCAGTTTTGGTCGATATATATTCTTCTACATATTTTTGGTAAAAAAAAAAAAAAAAACACAATCAGCGTATATTGATTGGTTTGCGCAAAAGTTTTCACGTCTACAAACTATGGGAATTGATTTATGGCGTTTTTATTATTTTTTTTTTTTACTAGTAATGGCGGCGATCTGCGATTTTTATCGGGACTGCGATATTGCTGCAGAAATGTCAGACTTTTTTTACACATTTTTGGGACCAATGACATTTATACAGCGATCAGAAATTTAAATATCCACTGATTACTGTGTAAATGTCATTGGCATTGAAGGGGTTAACCTGCAGGGGGCAGTGAAGGGGTTAACAATGTTCCCTGGGTGTGTTCTAACTGTGGGGGGCGGGGCTGACCGGGACATAACAGATCTAACTGATCCCAGTCCCCTGTACCAGTCCCCTGTCACAGAACGGAGAACCGCTGTGTTTACATCGGCGGTTCCCCATTCTGCAGCTCTGTCAGGCGATCAAGGGGCTCGAGCGGACATCGAGTCCGCTCGACTCACGGGCACGTGGGCGCGCCGGGAGTGTGGACAGGGGACGACGTCGTCCCGGCATTTCAGTTCCGCGCTGGAGCCGTACTTCGGCAACAGCGCGGATCTGTAGGGGTTAAAGCAATAGTAAAACCGCGTTTTTTTTCTTTTCAATGTGCAACTTACCATAAAAAGGAAGCCCTCCAGCTCTGCGCTGTCACCGCTAACAGAGCTTCTGTCTTCACCTGGTCTTCCTTCTGGGTTGGTGGGCGCCAATCCTTTGATTGGATGAGTCCTGATGACATCACTCCCGCAGGGGAGCAGCTGCTTACGGCATAGGGCTCTCAAGGAACAGCACGGTATGGCGTTCCTTCAGAGTTCATGCACCAGTGACGTCACCGGCAGCGTCACAAAATATGGGCTTACCTATAGGTAAAAATCATGCATGGGGGTACACTGCAGGTGTCGATCACATGCGATGTCTGAGGAATGCGAGTTCAGCCATACAGTTGTATGGCTGGACTCACACTGGATTTGCACAGAAAAAAGGGACAGTGACTTGGTTTTTCCACCCATGCGATCAGATTCATGTACAAATCCACAAGTTTGCACTGCGATCTGGGGGGTGTCATTAATGTATTGACACCCCCTGCGGTGGGAGATGAGATGTGATGTGGGAACCGGTGCTGGTTCCCGCATCGCACTAGTGTGAACCTGGGCTTAGGGGCCAGTTGACACTGGTGCGATGCGACAACCCTGTGAAATCCACTGTGAGTTCCCACATCGCACCCGACTCGCAGGCAGTTCACACTACCATATGTGAACTGTGGGGAGAGTCAATAGAAAACCCAATGACACCCCCAAAGCAGTTCATATATTGCAGTGCGAACTGCAAATCCGGACAGAAATCACCCATGCGATCCGATTCTGGTGCAGACCAAAAAGGGTCCTGTGCGAATGCGATGTGATTTCAGCCATACTATCTGTATGGCTGAAATCACAAAGCACAGAGACCACATGTGATTTTCACTGTAGTGCGGATCACATTCGATCTCGGAGCAAACTGCAGTGTGAACTGGTCCTAAAGTAGATCTAGTGCTACATGTACACTGCAACTGCTTTAGACTCAGCTAAGCCACATTTCTTCACTAGCAGTAGTTCGCTAGAAAGACAGCAAACTTCTAGAAAAGAGTAATGTGAAACTACAGACATCCAGCAGTTTCTAATTTGAGCATAATGCCATACAGATAAGGAAGGCAACATGATGCAAAAGCTACTGACATTGAACAAGCAATGCAACATGCGTACACAGCCATAACAGAAACTTCTAGTGGGAAGGGCGTGGTAGTAAATTCCTAACACCGAATTAGGTAAATCTTTCTTGTCTGGAGAACAATGCTGGGGGGGCGGTGGGGCTAATCGCCCAGAAAGTTCAGACAAATCCAACTGCGTTAAGGAGTATTGTTTTAAAGCGTTATATTACATTGCTCTAACAAAAATTATAGCAAAGAGAATGTGCATAAACCGAGAGATACGCAAATAACCATAAGCGTGGAAATCTGATCACTTTTTCTTATTCCGTCTCTTAATTGCACAAGACGAAGAGACGCCCTGCCACGAGACCGAAACAAACCCCACGTTTCAAAGGTAATAAATATTGCACGACGCAAACAAGTTCCAACCATTATTTGTCAAGTAATATATGCAATAAAGCACGACAAAGACTGACAGCGATACTATAATATGGTAGACACACCCTGAACTCGTAACATGCGTTTTGAACAAAGCCAAACAGGTCCATACAATGCAGTTTTAAATGACTCACCAATCGCTAAGTTTGCGTATCCGCCGTAGTTTATAAACTAGGAAAGAAAATAAAGCAGAGCAGCAACCGTAACCAAACTTCACTTTATCCAGGTCGGGGAGTTGGTGAGGGAAACAGGATGAGACTGGCAGTTCCTGTCCATAGACTCCTCCCAGTTTGATGACCGTCTGCTGCTCCTACTTGCCGGGACTGGATCTTATCTGGCATTCCAGAGAAGCCGGCATATGAGTGAGTCACACTTCTGCACAAGGTAGCGAGGGGACGTTTCAGCTCTAGTTTTCTATGCTTGTGGAATTGGCAGGCTGGGTTACGTAGTTATACTGTACAGACTCATACATGTTCAGCCCAGCCAGAAGGCAAATATAAAGCAGACCTTCACCCATTTCCACAGTATGCTTTCACCTGCTGCCCCCACAGAATTGCCAGAAGAAAAATAGAAACTATGAGCAACTTTTTTTCGTAGCATTGCTTCCTATAGACAAAGCATTTTTTCAGTTCGAATAGAGTTAAAGGGGGTGTAAAGTCTAGGGTTTTTTTTAAATAATAAAGATGTCATACTTCCCTCCTCTGTGAAAGGGTTTTGCACAGAGTGACCCACCCAATCCTCCTCTTCTGGGGTACCTTAGCGGCGCTGCTGGCTCC
>BLSH010464837.1:15764-36233 GCA_018402905.1 Glandirana rugosa
GACATCTGCATTGTAAACGTAATTGTCCAATGGGAGATTTTATTTTTTTTATACTATTTAGAAGTAGTGCAAAAATGTCACTATGTAACCAATAGGTTGGTATTTGGGGCTGTGTCTTTAAATTTCCACTGTAAAATCATACCATATTGTAAGATAGCATAGATGGGGGTGTGTATGACACATCTGCATTGTAAACGTATTGGTCCAATGGGAGATTTTGTTTTTATCCCATTTAGAAGTATTGTAAAAATGTCACTATGTAACCATTAGGTTTCTATTTGGGGCTCTGTATCTTTACATTTCCACAGTAAAATCATACCATATTGTAAGATATCATAGAGGGGGGGTGTATGACACATCTGCATTGTAAACGTATTGGTCCAATGGGAGATTTTATTTTTATCCTATTTAGAACCAGTGCAAAAATGTCACTATGTAACCAATGGTGTGGTATTTGGGGCTCTGTATCTTCAAATTTCCACAGTAAAATCATACCATATTGTAAGATATCATAGAGGGGAGTGTATGACACATCTGCATTGTAAACGTATTGGTCCAATGGGAGATTTTATTTTTATTCCATTTAGAAGTAGTGCAAAAATGTCACTATGTACCAATGAGATATCAGAGGGGGGTGTATGTGTGAGATCTCTGTGTAATCATTATTTTATATATTACATTATGTTATATATTGTGCCATTTAGAGTTTCTTACTTAAAAATGCAACTAAAAAAACTTGTCTGATAGCATGACCACTGATTTGGAACTGTCTGATGGCTTGACTCCAGTCAAAATATCGTTTGGTGATTAAGCAGTGTTTGCTAAAAACTGAACGGTAGCTAAAAACTGTGTAAGGATAACACGATGTAACCCTTGAATTGCTGTCTTAATGGTTAGTGTAGTACACTAATGCACACCTATACTCACTAGATCAGCATTGAGCTTTTTGTCAGTAATTAATTTATATATCTGCTGTGTAAACGGATCATAGGAAGTTCTTCAGGAGCATTATATGTGACTGGAGGGAAATACGGGGGCTACATTAGGAACGTATCAACAGTAACCCTGGATAAACTATTGAGCAGATAAATTAAGTGTGTTGGCCTGAAGTACTGCTTGGGAAAGGAAGAAAGGAAGGGAAGGGGAAAACAACTGAATATATTCCTCTCATACCTTTGATATTTCTGCTGGGCTTGCTAGCATTTTGACTGAGTAAATATAGAGAATGATGAAGAAAAAGGGAGAAGAGTGGATACAACTGGAAGTGGTTCAGGCCCCAGGAAAAGAAAAGGGGAAAGAAAAAAAGTCAAGCGACGGCGGCCAAACTTGAAAAGTTTGCACATTCCCCAGGCAAAGGGGGACAACCCCACGCAGTACAGATAAAGAATCAGTCCAGAGTGGTAGTAAGGAAAAGCCAGGGAATAGGTGCAAAAATGGATCAAGGTACAGTGGCTTCAATAAGAGAGGGGGTCGGAGAACCGACCCTGAGAGAAGTCCTAGAAGCAGTGAATGACTGTAAAATGTCTGATAGACAGTCACAGAGCAATTGAAGGGCCTGAGCGAAGAAATAAACCATCTGAGACAAGACGCCCAGAAGGCACGGGAGAGAACTAAGGCCCTGGAGAATCGGATTAGCCAAATGGAGGATGATCATAATCTCTGGAAGCAAAGAGTGAAGGAGTTTGAGGATAAGATTAACCCCTATATGGCCAGAATGGAGGAGTTAGAAAATAGGGTGCGAAGATCCAATCTGAAAATAGTGGGTCTAACCGAACGGAGCGAAGGGTCGAACCCCATTGAATTTGCAGAGAGGTGGTTAAAGGACATATTTGGGGAAAATACCTTTTTTCACCTTTCTTTTCCATAGAAAGAGCGCATAGGGTTCCACTTAGAAGCCCAGCACCAGGAAGTCACCCCAGATCCTTTCTGATTAAACTTTTGGCGTTTAGAGACAAAGAAGTGATACTGAGAAAAGCAAGAGAGAAAAGAGACATAATATATAAAGGAAACAGAATTTCAATATATCCAGATTTCTCACCTGAAGTCCAAAAAAACAGAGCTAGATATGTAGAGATCAAAAAGAGATTACAGCAGCTTAAAGTGACATATGCCATGTTATACCCTGCAAGATTACGGATAATAGCTGGAGGAGAAACCATATTTTTTCAATACGGCTGCAGAAGCATCAGCATGGCTGGGGGAAAATGAAGAAAGATTGCGAGCAGCATGATATAGGGGAGGATGAGAGTAGAGCTAACTCCCTTTAACCATTCTACAAGAAAGCAAGAGAGGACAGTCACAGACTTTTTTCTTTTCTTTTCTCTTTTGCACAGAGTTTTGTCGCATAAGAAGTTTCACAATGTGTGGGGAGGGGAGGGGGGAGGGGGGCAGGAAGGGAAAGGTGTTGTATTAGTGGGAAGGTATGTAGGTCACTATGGAGGCCCCAGGAGTGGACCCAAGGAGGGTCAGAAGTATGGGGGAAATGGTGAAGGGGTAATCCTCCTATGCGGGAAGGGGAGAGGGGGGGGGGGTTGGTGTGTGAGTGGGGAATGAGAGGAGATTGGAGAATGGAAATTAAGATATCAAAGAAGAGTAGTAGAAGGCAAAGGTCACTGAGAATAGGGAAAATTAAAATCAACTATTGGAATAATAACACAAGATCACAGAGTTATCGAAGGAGTACACTAAAGGGAAGACGTAAAAATAATATAGAGTATGAGTTGTTTCACAGACTTTTTTTGTTTTATATATTCATTTAAATGATGGAAACTGAAAACCTGAAGATTTGCTCTTGGAATGTTAGAGGTTTGGGAGATGGGAAAAAAAGAACTGCGTTCTTCTCCTGAAAACATATAATGCCACAATAGTATGCCTGCAGGAGACAAATCTAACCAAGGAGATAACTGGAAATTTTAAACACAGTGGTTTTCAAACTCCGTATCATGCCGTTTATTCAGCCTACTCCCGTGGAGTAAGTATCTTGATTGGGTCAAGGGTGGCGTTCTCCTGCAGAAAGGTAGCAATAGATGAGAAAGGGTGCTATATCTTGTTACATTGCACTTTGGACAATAAGGAGTTTATATTAGCAAATTTCTATATTCCGCATCTATTTAAAGAAGAAGTACCGTATAAGCTAGTAACATTTCTTATAGATAAACCAGGTGTTCCGGTATTAATAGTGGGAGATTTCAATACAGTGATGGAAGGGGAGATGGATAGATACCCTGTTAGGGATGGGACAACCTCAGCCCATAGGGGTAAACTGAGTAAAATTTTAGGTGAAATGGGGTTCAAGGACTTTTGGAGACTGAGAAACCCGATAGAACGAGAATACTCTGCTATTCCAAGACGTACGGCACTCTCCCTAGAATTGACATAGCATAGCATTGGGGAACGAGGCTATTTTAAGGAATAACATGATCAAATACATGCCAAGAGGCCTCTCGGACCACTCACTGATGATAGTGTCGATAGGCCGGGAGGAGGGTTGTGGGAAGAGGGAATGGAGGATAAATCCCCTTTGGTTGAGACTGATAGGAGACCCTGAGGAATTTAAACTTATACTTAAGGAATACCTTGAAAGGAATGAAGGAACTGCTTCTATAGGAGTAGTCTGGGACTCCCTCAAAGCCTTTCTGAGAGGAATATTAATACAGAAGGTGGCACAAAGTAAAAGGTTAGCAAAAGAAAGGGAGAGAAGTGCAATGCAGAGAGTGGCAGATGCGGAAAGACAATATATAGTAAATCCTCTTCCGATAGAATTAGAGAGATGGACAGCTGAACAACAAAAATATAAACAAGTATTGTTAATGGAGGCGGAAAAAGAAAAAATGCTCCGAGACCAAGAGTTTTATGCCGAAGGAGAGAATGTGGGACATTTGCTGGCCCTGGTGGCAAGGGCTAATACCGATAAAATGAGGATCTCAGCAATTGGGTCGGAGGAGGGCAGGATTATAACAAAGTGGCCTGAAATTAGAGGAGAGTTCAAAAAGTTTTTTGGGAAACTGTATAGTACACGGGTTCAGGAGGAGGAAGGAGAGACGTGGGACTTCTTCCGTGAGTTGGAAGTCCCATGCCTCTCCGAAGAAGATAGGGATAGTCTGGAGGGCCCGATAACCTTCGAGGAGATACAAGAAATAATTAAAACAACAGCAAATCAAAAATCTCCAGGACCAGATGGATTACCTGCAGAGATATATAAAGAATATGGAGACGTCTTGGCTCCAGTGCCCCTAAAAGTGTTTAACACGGCAAGAGAAGGGGGTCAATTACCAGACTCCATGCTGGAATCTAACATTATAGTGATACCAAAGGAGGATAGAGATCCACTCGACCCGTCGCCTTATAGGCCGATATCACTGCTGGGGTCTGATGTTAAGATACTGGCAGGGGTGCTAGCCACGAGATTAAAAGTAGTAATAACAAAATATATACATCAAGATCAATCAGGATTTATGCCTGGGAGGAATATAAGCACTAATATTAGAAGAACATACTTAAATCTACAAATTCCAACAAGTAATAAAGGATCAAGGGCCTTGTTGGCTCTGGACGTAATAAAGGCCTTTGACAGTCTGGAGTGGTACTACTTGTGGCAGGTCCTGGTGAGGTTTGGCTTTGGAGTAGGATTTGTGGGCTGGATGAAGGTGCTGTACGGAAACCCAAGGGCGAAAGTTAAGATCAATAATATGTGCTCAGAGACCTTTCAGTTAACCAGGGGAACGAGACAGGGGTGTCCACTGTCGCCATTACTCTTTGCCTTGGCATTAGAGCCATTAGCTATAGCAATTAGGGCATTGGCAGAAATTAAGGGATTCCAGAGAACATCAGGAGAGGAAAAACTAGCAATGTACGCAGATGACATGATGTTGTTTCTGGGAGACACTCAGGCCCTGATTTACTATACCTCCCAAATCTACTCCAGCAGTGCCTTAAAATAACTCCCAATTAAAGGCAATTACAACTTCAACTCTCACAGACTCGAGTAAAATAGCACACTATGCTGCCTCTATTTGCCTGTGAAGATGCCTCTTAGATCACATGCTTGATGTTGGCTGGGATGGAACCTGTGCTTTCAGAATTCCTCCATCTAATGCTTGTATGCAAGTTCATTGCCATAAAAAAAAAAAAAACGCTAGCACCCCTCTCTAATTTTAACAGCCTTAGGCCCAGGGGACATGTCTGAATAGAAAAAAAAGTTTATATATTTTTTCAGAAGCAGTGGTTTTAATAATGGTTAAAGTGAAAAAAAAAATATTCCTTTAACCACTTCAGCCCCGGAAGGAATTCACACTTTAGGACCTGAGCACTTTTTGCGATTTGGCACTGCGTTGCTTTAACTGACAATTGCGCGGTAGTACGACGTTGTACCCAAACTAAATTTGCGTCCTTTTTTACCCACAAATAGAGCTTTCTTTTGGTGATATTTGATCTCCTCTGTGTCATTTGTGATCACCGCTCTAAATAAAAAAAGAGCGACAATTTTTCAAAATAACCAGTTTTTCTTCATTTTTGCTAAAATACAAATCCAACTGTAAAAAAATAAAAAATCATTTTATTTACTTGTTTTTGGCCAATTTATATTCTTCCTCCTATCTTTGTTAAAAAAAATTGCAATCAGCGTTTATTGTTTGCGCAAAAGTTGCTGCGTTTAGGGATGATGCAAATTAATTTCTGCAGTTGTTTTTTTAATTTTTTACTAGTAATGGCAGTGATCTGCGATTTTTAGCGGCACTGCAATATTGTGGCAGACATGTCGGACCATTTAGACATTTTTTTTGGACCACTGACATTTATACAGCGATCAGTGCTATAAGAATGCACTGCTTACTGTAGAAATGCAATTGGCAGTGAAGGGGTTAACCTGGAGAGGGTTAACTGTGTTCCCTATGGGGAGTTCTAACTGTATGGGGGCTGGGCTGCCAGGGGGAGGGAAGTGATCATGGCTTCAATATATACAGGAAGCCTGTGATCACCACCCTTCCCCCTCTGTCCGAATGGAGATCCATGTTTACATACACGGACCTCCGTTCTTTCACTGCAGAGGGGCCATCGTGGGTAGCCAGCGGCGATCAAGTCTGCCCTACCCACTCCCTGGAACACAGTGAGCATGTGAGCGTGCCTCCGGCAGCACGCGCGCGCTCGCAATGCTAGTCATCGCCGCTGCCGTCAGGTGAGGGCGGTTTGCGATAACGAACCACTTTGCCGTCACGCTGAGGCGGGCGGGCGGCAAGTGCTTAAATATTGTGCTTAATGGGTCCCCTTAGTATGGATCTCTGTGATGTTTAGAACAGTGGCACCGCAAAATGACATTTGTAAAGGAAAAATTGTCATTTAAAATCGGTCGTGGCTGGAATGTATTGCTGGTTCCCAGCAATATAGATAAAGATCACTGAAAAAGCATTGTGTTGGGGGTCCCACCCAGTCCATACCAGGCCCTTCGGGTCTGGTATGGATTTTAAGGGGAACCCCACACCAAATTGGTAAAAAATTGATGCTGGGCCCCCCCCCAAAATCCAAACCAGACCCTTATGCGAGCACACCGTCCTGGCATGGCGGGGGGTTGGGGACGAGTGAGTGTGCTCCCTCCGAACCTTATTAGGCCACATGCCCTCAACATGGGGAGGGTGCTTTGGGGTCTGGTTTGCATTGTGGGGGGACCCCAACACCATTTTTCCCAAAATTTGGCATGGGGTTCCCCTTAAAATACATACCAGACCTGAAGGGCCTGGTACGGACTTTGCGGGGGACCCCTACCCAACACTTCTGTTTAATTTTGGCGTGGAGTTCCTCTTAAAATCTATGCCAGACCTTATCCAAGCGTGCATGCACTGTATATATTCTACATAGTGGTGTAGTGGTTAGCACTTTTGCCTGGGAGCAAATAGGTCACTGGTTCAAATCCCAACCACAACACTACCTACCTGGAGTTTTTATGCTCTCCCTGTGTCTGTGTGGGATTCTTCCAGTTTCCTCCCAAAGACATGTAGGTAAATTAGATCCTGTTTAAATTGGCCATAATATATATATGAATGTGAGTTAGGGACCATAGATTGTAAGCTCCTTGAGGGTAGGGACTCATGTGAATGTACAATATATATGTAAAGTGACAGCACTATATAAGTACCTGAAATAAATAAATACACTGAATGCAGTGTATTATATATACCATACTGTACATATACATGCCACTGCCTAACCTTTTGCTATCTCCGCAAATGTTTTCACTATATTCGGCCTCTGTGTAAGTGGCCTTATATAGTGTGGGCGTGGACTCAGACCCGCTGAGCAATGATTGGCCAAAGGCACCCTTCCTTTGGCCAATCATGGCTCTCACAGCAGATCATGCTGTGATTGGCCAAAGCACGCAGGTCATGTGCATTCTTTGGCCAATCAGCAGGCGGTATTCCCCCACAATTTCACTGCATTATGGGCCATTCAAATTTCCCACCAGCACCCATAATGTTCAGGATTCGTGTTTGAAAGGAAAATGGTACTGCGCAGCCTCAAATAATATCTATCTGTATCAACCCTTTGAATAATAATATATAAATAGTGAAATGGCAAAAAATATTCTGTGATTAATTCATTAATAATGTGACTCTTCCATATAAAACGTTCAGCAAAAATGCATAAAAATGTGACCAATGAAATCTTCAATATAAAAATACATTTGCATAAATTATATGAACCAAAAATTAGTGAAGTGATATTATCAGTGAAGCAGGTGTAAACATATAAAAACACAAATGTGTATAAAAAGTCCTTGTAACAAAAATAAAGTGCTTGTAGTGATATTTCCAGTGACTAGTGCTCAGATAGTCCTTATGGGTATTCGTGCTCCAATCTGAGCACTAGTCACTGGAAATATCACTACAAGCACTTTATTTTTGTTACAAGGACTTTTTATACACATTTGTGTTTTTATGTTTACACCTGCTTCACTGTGATAATATCACTTCACTAATTTTTGGTTCATATAATTTATGCAAATGTATTTTTATATTGAAGATTTCATTGGTCACATTTTTATGCATTTTTGCTGAACGTTTTATATGGAAGAGTCACATTATTAATGAATTAATCACAGAATATTTTTTGCCATTTCACTATTTATATATTATTATTCAAAGGGTTGATACAGATAGATATTATCTGAGGCTGCGCAGTACCATTTTCCTTTCAAACACTATTCTTCTATTGTCACATAGTAGGTACAGCAGCAACCTCTCTAAACACTATAGTAGTCTCATAGTAGCGCGAGGATACACCACTATATTTTGTTCAGGATTCGGCTACCCCCCCACTGTTCGATTCAAACATACTTTTGAGTCGAACCGGGGGACCATCCCTATTGACCATGGATGTACATCACGAGACACTAACATAAAAGATGGGACAAAAAATGTCTCCATTTTTAAACATATTTTTACACTTTTTAGGTGAATGGGCATGATGTACCCAATACTCATTCACATAGGGGGCCAGGATCTGGTGGCCCCCTTGTTAACGGGGGGCTTCCACATTTGATCAGCCCCCCAACCACCACGGTTGTCAGGAAGAGGCCCTTGCCCCCATCAACATAGGTACAAGAGGCTTTGAGGGGGGTAGGGGGTGTACACAGAGCCCCCCCACCCCAATGCACACACCCTGTCATGTTAAAGGCATGTGGCCTGATTTGTTCTAGGAGGGGGCAGGCCCTCACTTGTCCCCCCCCCCCCATCCTGACCTCCAGGCTGCATGCAGAGAAAGGGTCTGGAGTTTGGGGGAATCCCCCAGCATTTTGTAATAAAATTTGGAGTGGCCTTCCCCTTAAAATCCACCCCTGAGCCAAAGGGCTTGGTATGGATTGGGAGGACAATACATTATAGCCGCAAGCAAGTTAAAATGACATTTTTGATCAATGTAGGGGAGGATGTAGGATCTATATGTGGTGTGGGTGGGGTTCATTGAATTATTTGGCATCTCCACACAATCGCTTGCAGACCATGTGCACACAGCACTTCCTGTTTCCAGCCACATTATACTTCCTGCTAATGTATATCTGTAATGACTATGCAAATATAGAGAAGATGACTTCTCAATGTTGGTTCACACTAGTGCGATAGGGGAACCCTGCGAATCCGCTGCGGGTTCCCGCATCGCACGCAACTTAGATGGTTCCCACTGCCATATGCAAACTGCGAGCTGTGTCAATAGAAAGCTGAGAACCCCAAATCAGTTTGCAGATCGCACTGCAAACTGCAAATTCAGACAGGAATCAGATTGCATGGATGTGAACACCCATGTGATCTGATTCTGCTCCGTAACAAAAAAAAAAAAAAAAAAAGGGTCCTGTGCGAGTTTGGTCAGGATGCGAGGCAAATTCTGCCATACTATCTGTATGGCTGAATTTGCATAGCACAGATCGGATGTGATTTGCACTGCAGTGCAAATCACATCCGATCTCGGACACCGCAGCAGTGTGAACCGGCCCTGAGGAAGGTAATCCACTTCCCCAAAATCACCACCCCCCAAAACGAATTAAAGTTACAAAAGAGAACAAGCAAAATCAATTGAATTTTATTTTGCCAACAGAAACACATGTACATATTTACTGGCATTAAATTATTTGCAGTATATACACATTTAGCAAAACAGCAATTGGGTTCAAAGGGTCCTGCTCATAGGAGCTTACAATCTAAAATTGGACTAAACCTTACAGTGGACAATTTTAGTTTCACCGTCCATAACTGCCCACACATTTCATAAAATGACTAAACACCCACATGACATTATTAGCTGCAAAATTACAGAAAAATTATTAACAGTCATTCTAACAAAGCATTACAACATATTAAAAAAGGCACATATTAAACCAAGAGCATTGAGTATAAGACAAACAATACACACCCCAATTGGACAGCATGGTAAAATCAAGCCACTTTTGATGGTCAAAATGCACAATCATTTCAGCAAACAAACAGCTCTAGTAAAATATTTGTCATTAGCAAACTATCATTGCTTCTTCCACAAAAACCAAAGCACCAAACCTGACCTCTCAGGCCAAACCACCACTCCCTACTGAAGTCCCTTATATAAGCTAGCACTGACACACGCCCCATAGAAGTACACGCCCACCAGTATCTTTAAATCTGTCTTTTCTAATTTATTTCACCTGAGAGGCTGCCATACCAATACTATTTGCTGTGTTAACCCTTGGCTATGTTCATCAGATCAGTATAAGTCCAGGACAAAATTCTAAAGCCTCATACACACGGTTCGATGGTCGTATACAACAAGTTGTACGAACGACCATTGTATGCGAAATCGATCGTTAGTACGCATGATTAGAACAGCCTACGTACAACGGTCGTACAACAGGAGTTGTACGAGCAGACTACAAAACTTGGTAGTACCAACAAGTGCTCATACAACCGTTGTATCGTATGTACAGAGAAGTTGGTCCAACAAGTTGTATTGTGCAAAACACGCATGCTCAGAAGTCAGGAATTGCCGGACACTAATTACATGCACCTGAACTTTCTCTTTATACGTTCATAAGACATCACTATGTTCGGCTTGGTCGCATGTTGGTTGTACGATCGTTTAGTGCATGTCAGTATGCAAGTTACATTATCCAACATGCGATTTGGTCCATTTGGTCGTACGACCGTCGAACCGTGTGTACAATGCTTAAAGCCCCATACACATGGTACAACGGTTGTACAACCAAACGTCCAACTTTGGACCAAGTTGGATGTTGGCTGTTCTGTCTCGCTTACTGACATGCACTAAGCGATTGTACAATCAAGCCTAACGTAGTGACGTGTTACGAGCCTATAACAAGGAAGTTCAGGTGAATGTAATTTGTGAATTAGGAACGTAGGTTTCCCAGAATGGACACTTCTGAGCGTTCCTTACTTCTGAGCGTGCCTGTTTTGCATGTACAACTTTGTTGGACCAACTTCTCTGTACACACGGTACAACGGTCATACAACCGCTTGTTGTACAACCAAAGTTTTCTAGTCTGCTCATCCAACTTCAGTTGTACAACCATTGTATGACGGCTGTTCTAATCGCGCGTACTAAAGCCTCGTACATTCGGTTCGACGGTCGTACAACCGAATGGACCAAATCACATGTTGGATAATGTAACTTGCATACTGACATGCCCTAAACAATCGTACAACCAACATGCGACCAAGCCGAACATAGTGACGTGTAATGAACTTATAAAGAGAAAGTTCAGGTGCATGTAATTAGTGTCCGGCCCTTCCTGACTTCTGAGCATGTACAACTTGTTGGACCAACTTCTCCGTACACACGATACAACAGTCATACGACCGCTTGTTGGTACTACCAAGTTTTCTAGTCTGCTCATACAACTCCTGTTGTACGACTGTCGTATGTAGGCTGTTCTAATCGCGCGTACTTACGATCGATTTCGCATACAACGGTCGTTCGTACGACTTGTTGTATACGACCGCCGAACCGTGTGTACGAGGCTTTACAGTCAGATGATCGTACAACAAGCTGGTTGTACAACCATTGTACTGTGTGTACGGGGCTTAAATCAGTGGTTATCAACCCTGTCCTCAAGTACCCCCAACAGGTCATGTTTTCAGGCTTTCTATTATTTTGCACAAGTGATTTGATCAGTTTCACTGCCTTAGTAATTACCACAGCTGTTTCATCTGAAATCCTGAAAGCATGACCTGTTGGGATGCCTTGAGAACTGGAGTTGAGAAACACCTGATACAAGCAACAGTTTTCTAACCAGATGTACCTGTGCAGTGTAAACCCTACAATTTGAAATGTCCAAGTCCCTGGCTGCAATGAGCTTCCAATTTAAAGTCCCAAAATAACTTGCTTACATTACAGAATATTTGGACAAGAGACTAATAAAATGCCAGCCTGTCTTTGGATTGTGGTGAGAAACCCAAACAGCGGTTTATTATAAACTTCAACACAAGCATTAGCATATGCGGGACATGAACCAGCAACCTTTTGGGTGCTAGGTGGTTTTACTAGCCACTAAGCTATTGAGCAGTGAGCACAAGTGTTGGCCATCACTGTGGTGTGAACCAGCCCTAAGTCCATAGCCATGCTCAGTATCACAAGTAATATACAATAGATTGTATTGGGAAATGTGCCTTTACACACACATGAACTATAACGGCAGCCCAGGGTTCAGTATAGAGTTGGACCACCATTTGCAGCTATAACAGCTTCACCTCTTCTGGGAAGGCTGTCCATAAGGTTTAGGAGTGTGCCTATGGGAATGAGAAGGGAGTAGACAGCTCCAGAACACCTGACCCTTCCAATGGTAACACAGTCCCAGCGGGTGCAGGCTCAAGATGCTTGATCAGATAAACGAAAAGAGACTCCGGACGACCGCACTCCTTTTCAATGCTTTTATTGACCCAAGTCCATGCGTACAGACAAGAGATATGAGGTACTGCCTATGGGAATGTTTGTTCATTCTTCCAGAAGTGCATTTGTGAGGTCAGGCACTGATGTTGGATTAGAAGGCCTGGCTTACAGTCTCTGCTCTAATTCAGCCAAAAGGTGTTCTATCAGGTTATAGAAACATAGAAAAGTGACGGCAGAAAAAGACTGAGTAGTCCATCGAGTCTGCCCCTTTTTATTTATTTTTTTATTTTTTACATTAACCTTGTTGTCTGACTATAGATTTATGTTTATCCCAAGCATGTTTGAAGCCATTTACTGTTGACTGTCTCACAAACTCTGTTGGTAGTTTATTCCAATCATCAACCACCCTTTCAGTAAAATAATACTTTCTAAGATTAGTTTTGAACTTCCCCCCCCCCCCAGTTAGTTTGAGGTCATGTCCCCGTGTTCTTGATTTTGCTTTCATATTGAAAAGACTGCCCTCCTGAACCTTATTCACCCCCTTGATGTATATAACCACTTGACCACTGGGCACTTAAACCCCCTTCCTAACCAGACCAATTTTCAGCTTTCAGTACTCTCACATTTTGAATGACAATTACTCACTCATGCAACATTGTACCCATATGAAATTTTCGTTCTTTTCTTCCCACAAACAGAGATTTCTTTTGGTGGTATTTAATCACCATTGGGGTGTTTTATTTTTTGAGCAATAAATGGAAAAATACCGAAAATTTTGTAAAAAAAATGCATTTTTCTTTATTTCTGTTATATAACATTTTGCAAATTAGCAACTTTTCTTCATAAATTTTGGCCAAAATTTATACTGCTATATATCTTTGGTAAAAATAACCCAAATTAGTGTATATTTGGTCTTTGTGAAAGTTATAGAGTCTACAAGCTATGGTGCCAATCACTGAATATTGATCACACCTGAGGCACTGACGGCCTATCTCATTACTTGAGGCTCTAACAACACAGAAAAACTGAAAATTTATTGTCAAATACTTACCGTAATTTTCCTTTCCTGATGGACTCCATGGCAGCATACGTGTGGGTTAAGCCCCGCCTCTACTACCCTATAGGACTCCTCTCCGATAAATCTTTGCTCTGAGCAGCATGCCGTGTTCCATAACTAGCCTACTCGTAGACCTCTGGGAGGGACTCCTGCTGCCATGGAGTCCATCAGGAAAGGAAAATTACGGTAAGTATTTGACAATAAATTTTACGTTTTCCTGACCGACTCCATGGCAGCATACGTGTGGGAAATAACTCGCCAGACACACCCGGGTGGGCAACAAATGCTGAAGATTTAATTAACACCGTCCATTTGACAGTACATTCAAACCAAAATTAACAGAAGACAAAGCCGCAGGCTCCACGCAATAATGTGACATAAATGTGTGAATAGACGACCAGAACGCTGCCCTGCAGATCACATCAGGTGTGACATGGCGCGTGGCCGCCCATGAGGTCGATACACTCCTCCTTGAATGCGCTGTCACCGCCTGTGGAGGCACCAATCCTCTCGCTCTATAGGCCCACTGAATTGCTTGAACGATCCAAGTGGAAATGGATCTGACGGAGGCCCGAAGCCCCTTCTTCTTTCCATTAAACATCACAAAGAGTTAGTCTGACTGGCGAAAGGAAGCCGTGGTTTCCAAATACAGTTTCAAGGTGGCTCCTACATCCAGAGGATGTAAGTCTTGGACCTCCGGAGTTTTGAAGGAGGGTAGGACGACTTCCTGGTTCTGGTGAAAGACTGAGGATACCTTGGGATTGGCTGCCAACATTGGAGTCAGGACCACCCTATCCGGGAAGAAGGTCAAAAAGGGCTCTCTAGCTCCCAGGACTTGACTTTCTGAAACCCTCTTTGCAGACGTGATAGCTACTAGGAAGGCTGTCTTCAACACCAATTCCTTAACTGAGAGCAGGTTCCCTGCCTGCGAGAGAAAGTCCAGAACCAAAGGTAGATCCCATTTATGAAACCGTGGCCTTCTCTGTGGTCTGAGCCTGATTGCTCCCTTAAAAAACTGCTGGACTAGGGCATGTTTGGCCCAGGATACCCCTGTAAACGCCGAGAAGGCCGACACCTGAACCCGGGGGGAGCTCACAGACAGGGACAGATCCAATCCAGACTGAAGGAAACTCAGCACATCGTGAACTGCTGGAGACTCACACTGAATAGACTTGGATGCCATGTGACCCCCAAACTTAGACTATATCCTTTCGTAGACCTTATTAGTACTCCTTCTCCTTGCATTCAGAAGCGTGGGGATCGCTTCCGCCGGGCATCCTAGAGCCTCCAACCTCCCCCTCTCAAAAACCAGGCCCTCAGTTGCAAACGGCTCGGGCATGGGTGCAGGATTGCCCCTTGAGACAACAGATCTGGCCTGAGAGGGAGGGGAACTGGATCCTGGAAACTGTGAAGGAGCAAGAGGGGAAACCAGGGCCTGTTGGGCAAATACGGGATCACTGTCACTATTTCCACCCTCTCCCGCCTGAGCCTCTTCAGAAACTGGAGTACGACTGGCACTGGAGGAAAGGCGTAAGCCCTGCGGAAACTCCACCGATCTGAAAGCGCATCTACCCCGAAGGCCTGGGGATCCTGAAATCTTGCGTAATACTTCACCAGTTGCTGCTTGTAAGGGGAGGCGAAGAGATCGACTTCCGGAGAGATCCCTAAGGTTGTGATCCAACGAAACACATCCTCGTGGAGAGACCACTCGTTGTTGTCCAGATGGACCCGCGAGAGGAAGTCCGCCTGGACATTCTGGACTCCGGGCAGATACGTTGCAGAGAGATTGGCTAAGTTCTTCTGAGCCCAGGCCATAATCAGTCTTGTCTCCTGCAGAAGAGACAGACTCTGTGCCCCCCTGCTTCCTTATATAGGCCACTGCCGTTGTGTTGTCCAAGCGGAGGAGGACCGACGCCCCCGATGTCAGGTGGTGGAAGGCCAGGAGTGCCCGGAAAGCCGCCCTCAACTCCAGAACATTCGAGACCATCCCCCGAGAGGGAAAGTCCCATACACCTTGTGCTACTTCTGACAGGCAGTGTGCTCCCCAGCCCCTGCTGCTGGCATCTGAAGTTATTGTGACCCACACAACAGGGCGGATGGAATGACAGTTGGTCAAGTTCTTCCGCTGGAGCCACCACGGAAGAGCGCATCTCATGGCAGGAGTGATGCGAATGCGCTGACTTTTCTCGCCCGAGAACCATTGCTGCAGGAAGCCGCTCTGAAAAGCTCGCATCCTCCATTGAGCCCACCTTACCATGGGAATTGTGGCCACCATGGTCCCAATGATCTTTAGGCATTGGAAGGCACTGAGGTGGAAGGAGGAGAGGGCTGGGCGGATCCGTTCGGGGACTGACAAAATCTTCTCTTCCGGCAGGGAGATGGTGCCCCTTACTGTGTCGAAGAGGGCCCCAAGGAAGACTAGGGACCGAGACGGTTCCAGCTGACTTTTCTCCTTGTTCAGAATCCAGCCATAGGTCTGAAGAGTGGTTATGACTAACCCTCTGTGCTCCATTAACTGAGACCTGTCCTGTGCCAGTAAGATGAGGTCGTCCAGATAGTGATGCAGACGAACCCCCTTGGTCCTCAGCAGGGCCACCACGGCCAGCAGCACCTTCGAAAATACTCTCGGTGAGGTCGTCAACCAGAAGGGGAGGCAGGTGAATTGTAAATGACACCGTCCTATGGCGAACCGCAGGAACTTTTGAAAGTCCTCCCGTACTGGCACATGGAAATATGCGTCTATTAAGTCTATGGAGATCAGCCAATCCCCAGGCTGGACCGTTTGTTGTATTGTGGCAAGCGACTCCATCTTGAACCTTTTCTTCACGATGAAGAGGTTTAGGAAGGTCAAATCTATCACCGGCCTCCATGTGCCATCTTTCTTTTTCACCAAAAAGAGGGGAGAGTAAATTCCTTGGCTTCGATCTGCTTCGGGGACGGGAATGACAGCGCCTTTTCCAATAAAGAACCTGCGTAATCCAGTAGGATCTGTCTTTTTCCTTTGTTTGCAGAGAGAGCGGCAGGGATGAATCTGCTTCTAGGCAGCCTGCTGAAGGACCAGGCATGGCCCACCGAAACCGTCTTGACGACCCAGACGTCCTGTATTGAGGCCGCCCAGACCTGCCGAAAGTGGAGAAGACGAGCTCCCACCCGGCCTGTCTGGGCGGGCCCAATCTCAAATGGACTTACCCGCTGTGCCTTTCGCCGCCTTCTTACCGGCAGCCTGCCTTGACCTCCAGGGTCTAGAGAACTCTCGGCCTGGCTTATAGGCACGTGCCTCCCTGGCCTGATCTTGATATTGCCTCTTTGCAAAGCCTATTCTGTGGCCATGCCCTCGCCGATCCTGGGGAAGGAATCCCGACTTACCCCCAGTGGCCCGGGTTATGGCAGAATCCAACTTATTGCCAAAGAGCGAAGACCCGTCAAACGGGATACGACACCAATTCTGTTTAGACGCCGGTCCGCCAGCCATGGGCAAAGCCACAGAGCACGCCTGGCGGTTACAGCGAGAAGCATCACCCGAGCCACCAGATGAATGTCAATCGACGCTTCACCCAGGAAGGCGGACGCCAGTCTCAGCTCCTGGAGAGGCGAGCCATTGGCCAGTTCTTCCGAGACATTCCTGAGTGACTCATCCACTCTGTCGGTCCACAGCTCCATGGCCTTGGAAATTGTCACTAAGGCCAGCGCCGGCCTACAGGCCATGCCCGCCGAAAGGTATGCCCACTTCAAATCGGCCTCAATTCTTCTGTCCAGGGCGTCTCTGAAAGAAACTGAATCCTCCAGAGGAAGGGTGATGTGCCTAGCCAATCTTAATATGGCTTCATCAATCAGAGGCGCCGACTCCAAATTCCTCACCTCTTCCTCCCTAAAGGGATACATTTTCTGCACTTTACGCAACATGGGGTTCTTCCTTTCCACTTTACCCCACTCCTCGGAGATTACCTCCCCCAGTTCCGCCAAGAAGGGAACGCTGACATGCTCCTTCTTTAGCTGTCTGAAGTACCTCCTTTGTTTGGAGGGGGCCGCCACTGGCTCTTCCCATTTTTTTAGAGCATCTTTCACTGCTGCGACTAAAGGGGCTACCAGGGCGAAGTCAAACCCACTATAGGGCTCTTCCGACTCCGGGTCGGAGTCTGATGGTACGGAAAAGTGGCTCGGCTGTGAAGAACCCCAGGATTCCTGAGTCGGAGGGCCGCCACTGGCCGTTTGCTTTGCTGGGGAGTAAGAAGGTCCCGCGGGTGACTCGAGGGATTGGCCGGTTTCCAACTCCTTTAGAGATTCTGTAACGGCCTTTTTCACCAGGGTTTTCAACTGGTCCGTCCCTCTCTCACCTACTGCCTTAGTGTAGCAGGGGTCACACAGGGACTTGCCCAATGGCACCTGGCATCTGCACCCCCAACACGCATACTCTGGCGGATGGTCCGGGCGTGCCTTGGAGGGGTGTGCCGAGTCTCTCCCATGGCACCTTGTGCTGGAGGACGAGCCATGGTGTTTGGCGCCAGATGATGAGTGCCGGTCATGGGATTTAGATGATGAACTCTTTCTATGTGAGCCGTGATGCCGATCGGACCTAGAAGAGCTAAAAATGGAAGAGAGAAAAACAACAAAAGACATCAGTGCGGAGACTCCCTGAGACTCCTGGCCCCCCACCCCCCCCTCCCTCAGCAGGACCCCCCAGTACTTGCTGCGAGAGGGCTGGCCACAGGCAGGCGGTGACACATCTTTGGAACCGAGTACCTCCATGGTGCTGTACCGTTTAAGATGACAAGGGCATCAGTATTATGCACACATAAACCCCCCCCCCCAACACACCCATCTCTACCTCCTATCCGAAGGCTAGGGCGTGGGGAAGCTGCCGCTATTGACCCGCAGACGTTGCCAACGTCTGCAGGCTCTTAGCATTTTTAAAAAGGGCGCCATTAGCACCGCCTGCCAGTGCGCACGCGCGGCCTGCTGGACCGCGCATGCGCGACCAGGCCTCGCTCCCGGGTAGCAGCGCGCCTGCGCAGAACAGCCGCGAATCGTACCCAGAAGTAGGCAGTGGCTGGAACGCAAAGGAAACCAGCCGCTCTGCCTGTGGACTGATGGGGGCTGCACCGGACACTGACTACAGGAAAAACAGGTATACCACATGAATACTGCCATGAACATAGAAACACAAAAAAAAAAAAAAAACGATCTCACCGCTCCAGCGCCCAAACTTCCAGGCAGGTCAAGGAAAATCACACCCATGCCGGTCTTTTTCCTCTTCTTGGGGTAAAGGGCCACCCGCTAATAGCAGGGCTTTTTGGCCATAGCTGCATACTGTCACCACTGGTGAATCTGCATGTGCCACCGTACCATCCCCTCCATCCCCTGCTAATAGCTAGGGTTTATTGGAGATCAGCGACCCTCTCCATGGTCGCTTCTTGGCCGCTTGTTCGAGGCAGGAGCTTCATTCAGGTAGCAGGAACCTGACATGGTCCCGAGAGGAGGACAAAAAACACGGCATGCTGCTCAGAGCAAAGATTTATGGGAGAGGAGTCCTATAGGGTAGTAGAGGCGGGGCTTAATCCACTCGTATGCTGCCATGGAGTCTGTCAGGAAAGTACAAATACCCCCCAAATGACCCCTTTTTGGAAAGTAGACAGTCCAACGTATTTAGTAAGAGGCATGGCAAGTTTTTTGAAGTTGTCATTTTTTCCCACAATTCTTTGCAAAATGAAGATTTTTTTTTTTTTTTCAGGTTTTTTTTCACAAAATTGCATATTAACAGGTTATTTCTCACACCCAGCATATGCATACCACCAATTACACCCCAAAACACATTCTGCTACTCTTCCTGAGTATAGTGATACCACATGTGTGAGACTTTTACACAGCCTGGCCACATACAGAGGCCTAACATGCAGGGAGCGCCATCAGGCGTTCTAAGGACATAAATTACACACATAATTTCCTGACTACCTCTTGCACTTTTGAAGGTTCTGGAGTCCAGGGCAATGGAAACACCCAAAAAATGACCCCATTTTGGAAAGTAAACACCCCAACATATATTCTATGAGGCATAATGAGTCTTTTGAACAGTTCATTTTTTCCACAAGTTTTTGGAAAATGTGGAAAGAAAATGAAAACGCATTTTTTTTTTTTTTTATACAAGGTTGTACATTTATACAATATTTCTAACACACAGCATGTACCCAGCAAAAATGACACCCTAAAATATATTCTGCTACTTGTCCCGAGTATGGCGACCACATGAGTGACACTTTTACACAGCCTGGCCACATACAGAGGCCCAACATGCAGGGTGCACCATCAAGCGTTCTAGGGGCATAAATTTCAAATCCAATTTGACTACCTATTACATTATTGTGAGGCACTGTGGTGGCACTGATGGGCGCTGTAGTGGCACTGATGGGTGCTGTAGTGGCATGGATGTGTCATTGATGAGAACTGATATGGTATGGATGAACATGAATGAGGCATAAATGAGAGCGAATGGGGGTGAATAAGCCATAGATGGGGATGACTGCGCACGGATGGATGGGTGAGCACGGATGCAATGGTGAGCATGGATGGATGGCTGAGCATGGATGGATGGCTGAGCACGGATGGATGGGGGAGCACGGATGGATGGCGGAGCATAGATGCATGGGTGAACACGGATGAGGCTGGATGGGTGATCACGGATGCATGGGTGATGGCTGAGTGAGCACGGATGCATGAGTGACAGATGAGTGAGCACGGATGAGTGAGCATGGGTGATGGATGAGTGAGCACGGGTGCATGGGTGACGGGTGAGTACGGATGGGTGAGCATGGAGGGATGGGCATGGATGCATGGGTGACAGATGGGTGAGCACAGATGCATGGGTGACGGATGAGTGAGCACAGATGGGTGAGCACGAACGCATGGGTGATGGATGGGTGAGCACGGATGCATGGGTGATGGATGAGTGAGCATGAATGCATAGGTGACGGATGGGTGAGCACGGATGCATGGGTGAGCATGGATGCATGGGTGATGGATGGGTGAGCACAGATGCATGGGTGAGCATGGATGGGTGAGCACGG
>BLSH010464837.1:37676-57765 GCA_018402905.1 Glandirana rugosa
GTAGGTACAGAAATACCTAGAACGAAACACGTGACCAGGTTCAGTAAACCACCTCCCCCCTAATACCACACCCCAACAAAAAGTCCCCAACCTGAACCGGGGAATCAAGGTCACTTCCCTTGAGAATTCCGTAGTCGTTCTGTAAAACCCGTTAAAGTACGAGGGTTGAAACGCCCTTCTCAAACACCTACCGGGGAAGGACTAGGTTGTCCTGACGCGTGGTGACGTGTTTCGTTCCAGGTAATTCTGTACCTGTTCCCTCCAACCATACCTCCTTGTACTGACCGGACGTGTCTCAGGACTGGAGTTGTTGTCAAACCTTGCTGCCCTTCTTGTGGATAGGTACAATATTAGCTATTCGCCAGTCATGGGGAACTTCTCCTGTTAGAAGAGATTTATTTAAAAGATTTGTTAATGGTCCAACAACTGTTGTTGAGGTCAGGACTCTGTGCAGGCCAGTCATGTTCCTCCATACCAACCTCCCTTGTCCATGTCTTAATGGACCTTGCTTTGTGCAGTGGTGCGCAGTCCTGTTGGATCAGGAAGGGGCCATCCACAAACTCTTCCCGCAAAGTTGGGAGCATGAAATTGCCCAAAATGTCTTGCTGATGCCTTAAGAGTTCCCTTCACTGGAACTAAGGGGCCAAGTCCAACCCCTGAAAAACAACCCCACACCATAATCCCCCCTCCACCAAATGACTTGGACCAGTGCACAAAGCAAGATCCATAAAGACATGGATGAGTGAGTTTGGGGTGAAGGAACTTGATAGTCCTGACCTCAACCAGATAGGACACCTTTTGGCTGAATTTGAGCGGATATTGTGAGCCAGGCCTTCTCAACCAACATCATAAATGCACTGCTGGAAGAATGACCAAATACTCCCATAGACAAACATCCTAAACCTTATGGACAGCCTTCCCAGAAGAGTTGAAGATGTTATGGCTGCAAAGGCTGGGCCAACTGAATATTGAACCCTACGGACTAAGACTGGGATGCCATTAAAGATCATGCGTGTGTAAAGGCAGGCATCCCCATTGCCTAGCTCAAAAGATGTTCCTGCGCTCAAAGGAGGGGAAGGTTTCACAGTAAATGTACGGAGTGTTTGCTTGTGCCAACTCTGGGTAATGTGCCGCCGTACTGCCTCTAGCCGGACTGGGGAAGTCCCAAACACTGTAGAGAAATAGAAGCACAAACGGGCACACTGGCCTAGCGCATTATCCTTAATAGGAACAGAGCTTATTGTAAAATCATCATCAATTATACTCACAAACGAGGTAAAAACACAGGCATGTGTACAGATACACGGTTCCACAATCAGTGGTGTTCCAGATGCGTATTCTTATCAAAAATGGCTGACGCGTTTACAGGCCGTAGCCTCTTCCTCAGAGCCTAGTGTTCCACATCAGGGCCTCAACTTTATGGCACCCTAAAGTTGAGGCCCTGATGTGGAACACTAGGCTCTGAGGAAGAGGCTACGGCCTGAAACCGCGTCAGCCATTTTTAATAAGAATACGCATCTGGAACACCACTGATTGTGGAACCGTGTATCTGTACACATGCCTGTGTTTTTACCTCGTTTGTGAGTATAATTGATGATGATTTTACAATAAACTCTGTTCCTATTAAGGATAATGCGCTAGGCCAGTGCGCCCGTTTGTGCGTCTAATTATCCCCATTGCCTAGCTTGTATATCTGGCAAGATTTGCAATGGTGTTGGAACCCTCCTACACATAAATACTACATTTAGGTAAGGCCCTGAGTCATGTTTAACAATATAGAGGACAAACAACATCTCTACATAAAGCAACATGCTTGGGAATCAAACTCAGGATATCACATTTTTGGGGCTCAAATTAGGATCATTTGAAAAGAATAAAAAAAAATGGGACTAATTTTAAATTTCCATAAGCAATGGTATTGTTTGTGGTTTGTAAAGACACCTTTGAGAGAAAGATACATTTCATCTCAACATGAAATGGATTTATTTCATAAAGTAACAATTGTACCATTAGAATGAATGGCAGAAACTTGCGCTAAATAACTCTCATCTTCACTCCCAAAAAATGTGTGTAAAATAACTCATTTTGGTATTTACTAACTACTCAAGGAATTACTCCATGAGAGTTATTTTGAGAGTTGTTTTGTGTCTGAGCACGCTCAGTTGTGCTCAGCTGTGCTCTGTGCCTAGGAGTAAGGCGGCGGGGAATTGATCTCTTCACAGACTTTTTAAGATATTTCAGTGTAGAAATC
Organism: Glandirana rugosa; assembly: GCA_018402905.1. Classification (NCBI taxonomy): domain Eukaryota; kingdom Metazoa; phylum Chordata; class Amphibia; order Anura; family Ranidae; genus Glandirana; species Glandirana rugosa. The sequence goes on from BLSH010464837.1 coordinate 39,928, forward strand.
ACTTTTTCACACGGTTTAAAAGCAGATTATCGTTAAACAATATACCGCATATTTTAGCACAATTTAGGGGATCAGATCATGCTCCAAACATTATTTCTATTTGCACAACTCCAGGTCTGGACTGGAGTAAGGAGTTGGGAGTTATCTGTGACCTGGGAGCTTTAGTGAATTCCATTTTGGGTGTAAATCTACTCCAGAGCTATTGTGAATACCGTTGTAGCTCTATTTAGCACCATTTGCCATTTTTGAGAGTTTTAAATAGCTCTCGGGAGTAAATTTACTCCACTGAACGCATTAGTAAATAAACCCCTCAGTCTTCTTTGCAGGCGGTAATGAGAACATTGGAGACATTTGCGAAAATCTCCGGTTTAGATATTAACTGGGAGAAATCATATCTTCTACCGGTTAATATGGAAAGACCAACTCTGGGGTTAGGAAATGTGGGGCTAAAAGTGGTAGATAAAATTAAATACCTTGGAGTGCAAATAAGTAAGGACCCTAGTCATTATATAGAAGATAACCTTGGGAATTTAATAAGAAAATTTAAAAAGAAGCAAAGAATATGGAACAAGTTGCCCCTGATGGTTGCAGGCAGAAGTAATCTACTAAAAATGGTGTGGTTACCACACTTATTGTATATATTACAAAACTCGCCTATCTGGATTCCGAAATATTGGTTCCGGAAGATTGAGACAGTATTTCGAGAGTTAATATGGGAAGGTAAACAAGCTAGAATTGGAATACAAAGATTACAACGGCCTAAGAACGAAGGGGGACTGGCAGTACCTCAGCCGTGGTGCTATTTTTTAGCAGCACAGCTAGTGCACCTGAGAGGGTGTAGCATGCAAGAAGAGGGGGATACGGAAAGGAAATTGATGAGCATGGGATTAGCCCATGGCTCAATATTAGAAGCACTGGAGGCAGGCTCCTTCGCAGGTGATGGTCCTACATTCGTACTAATAGCTAAAATCTGGAAAACGGTGATGAAAATATTGGTATATCAGGGGTTCACAAAACACTCGCCAAGATGGAACAACAAATTCTTGCAAGAGGTAGAAGGAGTGGAAAAGAATAAGGAGTGGGAAAAGAAAAAAAATTAAAGGCTAGGAAAATTACATTCTAGATTGTGCCACCATCCTAATATATAGAGAAAAATACACAAATATGGGAAACCCATATATAGTGAAAAAAGTGGATTCTGCCGGCACTTATGAGACTGATGGGTTTAAAACATCAATATTTATTTATATCATTTAAAAATACAAAAAAGTACAAAAAAGTACATAAAAGAATATACATAAGGGTCGACCCTTTCATTCCACTGTTATGTACAAGTCTGGTATTATGTATCATCCTCCTGACATATGTGGAATTGTTTTTCTTGCAGTTCATTAAGAATCCCCTAGGAGGAATTCTTGGTGTTGTGGTGCTATTTTTATGTATATTATATTTACTTTTTTGTATTTTTAAATGATATAAATAAATGTTGATGTTTTAAACCCATCAGTCTCATAAATGCCGGCAAAATCCACTTTTTTCACTATATATGGGTTTCCCATATTTGTGTATTTTTCTTTGTATAAAAAGATTAGTCCAGATATATAATAGTACGACACTTAAGTCATTTCAAGAGCTGAGGGAGGAATATGGGGTATCTAGACAGTCCTTTTACGTATACTTACAACTGAGACATGCTTTGGATAGACAATTTAAAGTAAATGCATTGAGATGATACGAGTTAGTGAAATTGCAGAAAATAATAGAAGCAAAACAGTCTAAAGGAATGATTTCTGTAATATATGGAGATATATGTGGGGTATGGCTGGGGGGGAAGGAAGAACTTGGGTGTAAAAAGGGCTGGAGAAGAGACCTGAGAGAGATAAAAACAGAACAATGGGAAAAAATATTGGAGATGGGACCAAAGGTCTCAATGTCCCCATCACAGAGGATCTCACATTTATTCCTACTGCACAGAACTTACTACACACCGCAGAAGCTATACCAATTTAGTCGCAGGCAAGACGCGAGATGCCCCCGCTGCGGGGATAGAGAAGGTGATCTGATCCATATGATGTGGAGATGCCCCAAATTGTATAGATATTGGGAAGAAATATTAAAAAGTATAAATCAAATTTTTGAGACAGCAGTGGAATTGGTTCCTGTGGTGTGTGTATTGGGATGTGTAGATGGGAAAATTGCAAATAAAAAGCAAATAGCGATAGCTAGAAGCATCTTTATGGCTAGAAAGTTAATAGCGAAAAGATGGATATCAGAGAACCCCCCAACCCAGCTAGAATAGTTGAGAGAAATGGATGTAATGATCAGAAAAGAGAAATTTGTCTAAATTAAGAGAAGAAAGGAAGAGGAATATAATAAAATATGGGGACCCCGGTTAGAGAGAAAACACCCAAAGAATATCATTAGAGCAGGATTAGGAGGAAGAAAGAGGTTGTATAAGTGGAGATTGGCAAATAAGTGACTGTGGAGGGTAGGAAGGAATGAAAGTGTTGAATGAGGGATATGGATGGAACAAAGGCAATGATATATTTCCTGTTTTAGGGTTACGCTGAGTATCTCTGGTTGAAAGCCTTATTAATATTATGTAACTGAGAATTGATGATATGTGATAAAGTTAAAAGGAAAATATAGCTGTGGATTATGGATTAAAATGAGAAAATACCACTACGATGAGACCAGATCAGATATTGATATGAAAATCAAAGTGAATATACAACTGAATGGAGGTCTACTGATGTGGTAAAAAAAAAAAAAAGAATGCAATCCTTGGTGCCATTTGTCTAGGAGGGCGCGTACTTTACTAAGTAAAGGTGGAAAGTTTAAGGCAAAGACATCTGCTGGGTTGGGCAGTATGTAAGTTCATAGGTATTTTAAAGTAGTGGAGGTCCATTTGAAACTAAAGTTATGTTGTAAAGTGCATTGCAGCGGGGAGGGTAGAGCAATTCCCATTGCTTCAGACTTAGAGAAATTGATTTTAAGATTTGATAAGGCCCAGTAGTGGTCAAATTCTTTCAAAAGATTGGGCAAGGAAATGTGCGGGTTAGTTAAAAGAAAAAAAACAAGTTGTCTGCGTAAACAGAGACTTTGTGGTTACTGTCACCTAACTGCAGACCTGAGATGGTCCTCAGCTTTAACCGGGGGGTCTGCATGGGACAGGCCATGGGCTGTACTCCTGCTCTGTTTCTCTCCCTTCTCTCGGCAGGTACTATTGGGGGAATCTCCCCTACTAATAGGCACCCATTGGCCAGAATTGGAGGGATGTTTTCACACTCTCTGTCTGCCTATAAAAACTGGATTCTGTGGCAGCTGCCGGCCACCTGAAGAGGACCAGACTGTGCTCCTGCTGCATGTCACTCGTCAGCATGGATTCTCTCCTTCGTTGGCTCCTGTAAAAAGCTGAAAGCTCCGGTGTTGAGTAACTAAGACGTTGCTTAGCTGAAGACTCAATTTCATCTTCCAGTCAACCCACCTCGATGACACCCATGCTGACCAGTCCTGCTGAAGAACTCAGATTCTCAGATTCTGATGCTGCAGGCAGCTCCCGCCCACCTGTACGAGGAAAAAGAAGGAAGAAGACAGTGCCTCTGGTTCTCATTCTAGATGTCAGAAAGGTTTATCAACTTTACCCTCCTCAGCTTCCCTACAATAGTCAAGCGCTGCATCTCCTCAAGTACAGAATACTGTCTCAGATAACCCATCTGGTGAGAACTCTTTTTATTCTATGTCTGACCTAGGCTTTATTTTTAATTGTTTAATTCTTTAGCTACTGCCTTTGCTAGCCTGTGAGAAGGGGAACAAGGGTCTTATGCTCCCTCTCTCATTGCCAGTGCTCTTTTTGCAGGTGCTGCCTGTTCTTTTCAGAATAACCAGCAATTACTGAATGCCTTAGGTCCGGCACCTGTGCAGTTCTGCTGTCCATCCAGTCTGCTATAACTTCCAGCTCTGCTGTCCATCCAGTCTGCCACAGCACCCAGCTCTGCACATCTTTACCAACTCATCGGAAGCCCATTGGCTGACTATTGCTACTGGACTGACTAACAGACACTCTTGCCCGCCATGCTCCTGTGACCGCTGTTCCCACTACCAGCGGTCCGGGAGCCGGAGTTGTATAAGGGGTCTCCCTCTACCATTAGGCTCACATTCCAGGTATGTAACAGTACCAAACAGCCATGACTGAGCCTGCAAGAGGGACCTCTCAGATGGATGAAATTTGCCAGCACCTTGATGCTCTTACTCAGGCAGTGCAGTCACTACAGGCTGGATACACCCATTTGGAAGAGAGGGTGCAGGCCATCTCTCCATCAGCAACAGCTCCAGGCCCTGCACCAGATGCCACTTCTTCCTCTACCCAAGCCGGGATGTCTGCCAGTCACACAGTAGTGATAGTATCCCGTGAACCCAGGGTACCTATTCCGGCACGGTTCTCTGGTGATCGGGGGAAAATTCAGAGCTTTTCGCAATGCCTGTCAGCTCTTCTTTGCTCATCAGCCAAGGACTTTTTCAGTAGAAAGTACCAAAGTGGGGTTTATCATCTCCCTCCTTCAAGGAGAGCCAGAGTCCTGGGCTCACCGGTTACTGGAGAAAAACCACGAACAGCTGAACACCATGCAAACCTTCTTTGATGCCATGGCCCAGCTTTATGACGACCCACAATGTACCAACACTGCTGAGGCAGCACTACATGCACTCCAGCAAGACCGCAGAGTGGTCGAGGACTATTTCACAGACTTTAGGCGCTGGAGTGCAGACATCAGCTGGAATGACCGCAGCCCTACGTCACCAGTTTCTATTGGATCTGTCGGAGAACTTAAAAGATGAACTTGCTTAAGTTGGCGTACCCAACTCACTAGAAGCTCTAATTACCCTTTCCATCCAAATTGACCATCGCCTGCGAGAAAGCTGGTCCGAAAGATCTTCTCAGCAGTTCCGACCTACCTGGATAATGCCAAGGGTCCCCTTCTGCTTACCCAAATTTAGAGCACAGAAACCCCGCTCCACCTACTCTGGAAACCACTTAATATATGCAACTGGGCCTGCTCCATACCTCATTTACTCCTGAAGAGCGCCAACAAAGACGTTCCAACAATCTATACATGTATTGTGGAGAAGCAGGTCACTTTGTGTGCACCTGTCCTGCCAAGCTGCGTAAGTCTTTCTCTTTCTTCTTTGAACCAATCATCGCCACCTGTCATGTCTGTCAGCTCTGCCTGTTTCTTTCCAGCTCCTGGGAAGATCCGTGCCTGTGACGACAATTATTGACTCAGGAGCCTGCAGCTGCTTTATTAACCTGTTCTTTGTGGTCCAACAACACATTCCCTTGCAAACCAAAGAACAAGGCCTAACGGTCTTTCTGGCTGATGGGTCTTATATTAAATCGAGACCTCACCTATACTAACTACCACCTCCACCAACCATCAGGAATTGCTGCGTTTGGATACAATCTTGTCACCCATCACCACTGTCATCTTGGACCTACCCTGGTTACAGGCTCACAACCCACAGATAGACTGGAAGTCCAGAAGCATCCACTTTTCCTCACTCTACTGCCAGCAGCACTGCACAGAATTGCCAGCTCAGTCACTTACAGCCTTGTTATGTGTGGATACAGATTCTGAGTTACGTCAGGTAGTACCCCATTCGTATCATGAATTTCTGGACGTTTTTAGTAAACGGGGTGCTGACCCCCGCACAGAGCATATGACTGTCCCATTGAGCTCCTGCCTGGGGCTAAAATTCCATTTGGCTGCATTTTTTCCCTGTCAGAACGAGAGCTGGCAGTGTTAAAAGACTATATTGAGGAAAATCTGGAGAAGGGATTTATTCGTCCATCTACCTCACTGGCTGGTGCAGGTATATTCTTTGTAGAGAAAAAGGATCATTACTTGAGACCATGCATTGAATATCGTGACTTAAATAAAATAACGGTAAAGAAACGCTATACCCGTCCTTTGGTTCCCGAGTTGTTTCAGAGACTTAAAACTGCCAACATCTTCACAAAACTAGATCTCAGGGGAGCCTACAACTTGGTCAGAATACGGGAAGGTAATGAGTGGAAGACTGCATTCCGCACCCGATTCGGGCACTTTGAATACCTGGTCATGCCATTTGGGCTCTGCAATGCCCCAGCCACCTTTCAATATTTCATCAATGACATTTTCAAAGACTTTCTGGACATTTTTGTTGTCGTTTACCTAGACAATATTCTGATATTCTCAGTGTCATTGAAGGTACACCAGGGGCATGTCAAAAGTGTTTTTAGATGGCTCCGCCAGCATGGCTTGTATGCTAAAGCCAAAAAATGTCACTTCTAACAGAGCATCCAGTTCTTATGTTTGATCATCTCCACTGACGGGGTCAAGATGGATCCGCAAAGGGTCTCAGCAATACTGGAATGGCCAGCTCCCACAGACAAGAAGAGAATACAACGCTTCAGGGGTTTTGCTAATTTTTATCTCAAATTCATTAAAAACGTTTCAGCCATCATCCACCCCATCATGCAGCTTACCAAGCAGGGTGTCCGTTTTCATTGGAATCCTGAGGCACAAAGTGCCTTTGACGCATTAAAAGAACGTTTTACTATTTCTCCAGTCCTGAGTCATCCAGATTCCACATTACCCTACATTGTGGAGGTGGATGCTTCAGAAAGTGCAGTCGGAGCTACTCTCTCACAGCGACAAGGTCTCAAAGAGGTGGCCCATCCAGTGGCATTCTTTTCACACAAACTCTCACCAGCAAAAAGAAACTACGACGTGGGAGATCAGGAGCTCCTGGCAATCAAGGTTGCCCTAGAGGAGTGGAGGTACCTACTGGAGGGGGCATCCCATCCAATACTGATCAACAGAGATCATAAGCACTTAGAATACCTACGATCTGAAAAATGCCTCAAACCACGTCAGGCCCACTGGGCGCTTTTCTTCTCACGGTTTTCATTACACATAACCTACCGGCCCGGATCCAAAAACACTAAACCCAGACGCCTTGTCTTGCATGTTTGAAGATCCAAAGGACATTCTAATACCAGACACTAGTCTGCCAACTGGAAACTTTTTACTGCTACACACTGACATTCTCTCCCAATTACAAGCCTCCTCCGGAGTAATTAGTTCCCCAGGGACTTCCCTGTAAGCAAATAATCGACTGTGGTGGAAAGAAGGGCAGGTTTTTGTTCCAGAGCAAGTTGGAACCATAGTTTTGGGGTCTGCCATGACCACCCCTTAGCGGGCCATTTCGGTATTCACAAAATGACAGAATTAGTACAACGCTCCTTCTGGTGGCCTGGATTAGAAAAGGACTGCAACACATGTACTACATGCATCCGGAGTAAGAGTTCTTGCAACAAAGCCTGGAGATTGCTGAGACCCCTGCCCATACCTAACAGGGCCTGGGAAATGATTTTCATGGACTTTATAGATAAACTTCCTCCTTCTGAAGAATGCACCGTGATCTTTGTGGTAGTGGATCGCTTTTCAAAAATGGCCCATTTTGTTCCTCTAAGAGGTACACCATTGGCTATAGAGACTGCTCAAGTCTTTGTAAAAGAAATTGTTAGACTCCATGGAGTTCCTGCAAACATTGTGTCTGACCCTGGTGTCCAATTTATGTCCAGATTTTGGAGAGCCTTATGCAGAACCCTACAGATTGAACTTTCCTTTTCTTCTGCTTACCATCCACAAGACCAATGGCCAAACAGAGCGAACTAACCAAACGGTAGAACAATACATGAGGTGCTTCACTTCTTTCGTCCAAGGCAACCGGGTATCATTATTACCCCTTGCGGAATTCATCTACAACAATGCCAACCACTCCACCACTCAACAATCTCCATTTTTTACCAACTACGGATTCCATCCCTCCTTCCTACCTAATTTCATCACTGAATCTCCAGTTCCGGCAGTCCAGAGCACGGTGGACTTCTTCTCCTGTAATAACCTTCTGTCGCAGGAAACCATCACAAAAGAACAGGAAGACAGTAAGAGGTCATTCGACAAAAGAAGGGGAGAGCTGATCTTGCAACCTGGAGACCAAGTTTGGCTTTCTACGGCCAATTTGAAAATTATGTGTCCGTCAAAGAAACTGGCACCAAGGTTCGTAGGATCATTTCCGGTAAGGAGAAAAATGAATGACTTTTCTTTTGAATTAGCCTTACCTGAGTCATTTAGAATACACCCAGTGTTTCATGTGTCTTTATTAAAACCTGCAGTACCAGATTCATTCCCTGACCATAGCTCAGGTCCTCCAGAACCTGTGATGATTAGTGGGAATGAAGAATTTTAAGTAGAAGCAATTCTTGATGGTAGAAGAAGAGGAGGTCAGATACAATATCTTGTTAAATGGAGAGGTTATGACCCAGAAGAAAATTCCTGGGAACCAGCACAAAATGTATATGCTACTAACTTAATCCGTGCCTTTTTCCGTAGGAACCCTCAAAAGAAGCACTGCTTGGTTGCCCGTAGGAGGGGGGCAATGTAAGTAAGCCCATAGAGCAGGAGCACAATCATGGCACTCGCACATGCGCACTAGCACATTGCGACACACACGCATGCGCACTCCCACTACAGCGCACACATCTGTCACTGATGAGCACTCTGGGTGGCCTATTTAAACCAGGCTGCTGTTGAATCTCATTGCTGTTTTGGTCTGCAGCTTCTGTGTGATCCACTAAAATCTGTGCTACTCTGTGACCTTGATCCAGCCTGTCTCCAACCTTGCGATTGTCTGCTGCCTGTCCTGACCCTGGCTTGCCTCGACCCTGCTTCTGCTTTCTGATTATCTGTTTGATCCACGGTTTGACTTCGGCTTGTGACCTGACCTTCCTTTGCCTGCTGTTTACACCTGATCCTCCTGTCTGTTGCCACGCCGAGCCCGTCTGAGTGTCCATCCAGTCTGCTACAGCTTCCAGCTCTGCTGTCCATCCAGTCTGCTACAGTTTCCAGCTCTGCTGTCCATCCAGTCTGCTACAGCTTCCAGCTCTGCAGGCCATCCAGTCTGCTGCAGCTTCCAGCTCTGCTGTCCATCCAGTCTGCTACAGCATCCAGCTCTGCTTTCCATCCAGTCTGCTACAGCTTCCAGCTCTGCTGTCCATCCAGTCTGCTATAGCTTCCAGCTCTGCTGTTCATCCAGTCTGCTACAGCTTCCAGCTCTGCTGTCCATCCAGTCTGCTACAGCTTCCAGCTCTGCTGTCTATCCAGTCTGCTACAGCTTCCAGCTCTGCTGTCTATCCAGTCTGCCACAGTACCCAGCTCTGCACAGCTCATCGGAACCCCATTGGCTGACTACTGCTACTGGACTGACTAACAGACACTCTTACTCTGCCGTGCTCCTGTGACTGCTGTCCCCACTACCAGCGGTCCGGGAGCCGGAGTTGTATGAGAGGTCTCCCTCTACCGTTAGGCTCACATCCCAGGTATGTAACACTTATTGTCTGATTCAGCCTATTTCTTGTAACACTGCACCTTTGCAGGTACTTGTATGAAGGAAGTTCTTCCATGCAAGATCTCACCATTAGGCTTTCATTTATCCTTCTCGGTCAAAGAGAAAATTTGGAGAGGAGAGTTTGTCAACATATTGTCCCTCCTACCCTCTTCTACACAATTTCTTTCTAAATTCGATAAGAAATCGGAGGACCGCGCAGCAGAGGATAGGAGGAGAGCTATACCCAGTACATTCCAGAATTGGTTACAAACATTCTGTATATGCGCTTCAGTAATGGGCGAAAATGTTCTGGGTTATTCCAGCACCTTGACAGTGTTGCGTAAGCCTTTAGGCATTTCAGTGGCATCTCTTGGTTTCATTAATATGAAAATTTGAGACAGAAACTGTCTCTGTCTCAGAATCCTTCTCTGCATTGGGGTGTAAAGGACGTTGGCCTGTGGCTAAATCTGATGTTACCCCAAAAACCCCAATTGCAATAAACACTCAGTTCTTCAAATAATTATTTTCGCAAAGGATTTTGCTAATGATGGACATATTAGATTTTTGTCCAACTGTAGATACAAGCATGAGTGCTCATACAGTCAGGTCCATAAATATTGGGACATCAACACAATTCTAATCTTTTTGGCTCTATACACCACCACAATGGATTAGAAATGAAACGAGCAAGATGTGCTTTAACTGCAGACTTTCAGCTTTAATTTGAGGGTATTTACATCCAAATCAGGTGAACAGTGTAGGAATTACAACAGTTTGTATATGTGCCTCCCACTTTTTAACCCCTTCCTTACCGGGCCATTTCTGGTACTTCTCTCCTACATGTAAAAATCATAATTTTTTTGCTAGAAAATTACTCAGAACCCCTAAACATTATATATGTTTTTTTAGCAGAGGCTCTAGGGAATAAAATGGCGATCATTGCAACTTTTTATATCACATCTCGTTTTTTTTGGAAAAGAAACAGTTCAGTGAATTAAAAAAATACAAAATAGTAAAGTTAGCCCAATTTTTTTGTATGTTGTAAAAGAGGATGTTACGCCGACTAAATTGATACCCAACATGTCACGCTTAAAAATTGCGAACACTTGTGGAATTGCGCCCAACTTTGGTACTTAAAAATCTCCATAGGCAACGCTTTAAATTTTTTTTACAGGTTACATGTTTAGGGTTACAGAGGAGGTCTAGTGCTAGAATTGTTAGTCTCACTCTAACGCATGCAGCAATACCTCACATGTGTGGTTTGAACACAGGTTACATATGTGGGCGGGGCTTATGTATGTTTACGTTCGCTTCTGCGCGCGAGCACACGGGGGCGGGGGGACATTCATTTTTTTTATTATTATTTATTTTACTTTTATTTTTTTATTTTTACACTGTCTCTTTAATTTTTTTTTTTTATCACTTTTATTCCTATTACAAGGAATGTAAACATCCCTTGTAATAGGAATGGTGCGTGACAGGTCCTCTTTATGGAAAGATATGGGGTCAATATGACCTCACATCTCTCCTGCAGATTGGAAAGGCCGAGATCAGAAAAAAAATTCCGATTCCAGCCTTTCCAGCCGTGATCACGGCTTTGTTTACTAAAGCCGGCCCGGACGTGACGTCATAACGTCGCGCCCGGGCCTCCGAGGGTCATAGAGGACAGGTGAACAGATGGTCATCAGTCATCTCCCTGATAATCCGGTGGTGACGGATTCCTTCTCCCTGCCGCCGATCGTACGGGCGGCACAGGAGAAGCACCGAATGGCGACGGGGGGGCGTCCTCTCCCGCTGCCTATAAGAATGATCAAGCGGGTGAACTGCCGCTATGATTGTCCTTATGGTGCAGGGAATTGCCAGCCAGAAAGAATGATATCTGAATGGTGCCTGTAGCTGCTGGCACCGTTCAGATATCACCCCTCAAAGTCCAGGACGTCCATGGATGTCCTACCGGCGGGAAGGGGTTAAGGGACCAAAAGTAATGGGACAATTGGCTGCTCAGCTGTTCCATGGTCAGGTGTGCATTATTCCCTCATTATCCCATTTACAAGGAGCAGATAAAAGGTCCAGAGTTCATTTCAAGTGTGCTATTTGCATTTGGAATCTGTTACTGTCAACTCTCAATATGAGATCCAAAGAGCTGTTACTATCAGTTAAGCAAGCCATCATTAGGCTGAAAAAACAAAACAAACCCATCAGAGAGATAGAAAAAACATTAGGTGTGGCCAAATCAACTGTTTGGAACATCCTTAAAAAGAAAGAACACACCGGTGAGCTCAGCCACACCAAAAGACCCTGAAGACCACGGAAAACAACTGTGGTGGATGACCGAAGAATTCTTTCCCTGGGGAAGAAAACACCCTTCACAACAGTTGGCCAGATCAAGAACACTCTCCAGGAGGTAGGTGTATTTGTGTCAAAGTCAACAATCAAGAGAAGACTTCACCAGAGTGAATACAGAGGGTTAATCACAAGATGTAAACCATTGGTGAGCCTCAAAAACAGAAAGGCCATAGTAGAGTTTGCCAAACAACATCTAAAAAAGCCTTCACAGTTCTGGAACAACATCCTATGGACAGATGAGACCAAGATCAACTTGTACCAGAGTGATGGGAAGAGAAGAGCATAGAGAAGGAAAGGAACTGCTCATGATCCAAGGCATACCACCTCATCAGTGAAGCATGGTGGTGCTAGTGTCATGGCATGGGCATGTATGGCTGCCAATGGAACTGGTTCTCTTGTATTTATTGATGATGTGACTGCTGACAAAAGCAGCAGGATGAATTCTGAAGTGTTTCGGGCAATATTATCTGCTCATATTCAGCCAAATGCTTCAGAACGCATTGGACGGCGCTTCACAGTGCAGATGGTCAATGACCCGAAGCATACTGTGAAAGCTACCAAAGAGTTTTTTAAGGGAAAGAAGTAGAATGTTATGCAATGGCCAAGTCAATCACCTGACCTGAATCCGATTGAGCATGCATTTCACTTGCTGAAGACAAAACTGAAGGGAAAATTCCCCAAGAACAAGCAGGAATTTAAAACAGTTGCAGTAGAGGCCTGGCAGAACATCACCAGGGATGAAACCCAGCGTCTGGTGATGTCTATGCGTTCCAGACTTCAGGCTGTAATTGACTGAAAAGGATTTGCAACCAAGTATTAAAAAGTGAAAGTTTGATTTATGATTGTTAATCTGTCTTTTGGTCCCTTAAAAAGTGGGAGGCGCATATACAAACTGTTTTAATTCCTACACCGTTCAACTGATTTGGATGTAAATACCCTCAAATTAAAGCTGAAAGTCTGCAGTTAAAGAACATCTTGTTCGTTTCATTTCAAATCCATTGTGGTGGTGTATAGAGCCAAAAAGATTAGAATTGTGTTGATGTCCCAATATTTATGGACCTGACTGTACTGTACAGGGGCACACCCAGCTTATAGATGTTATCGCAAAGCCTCTACCATGGCAAGTCAGCCTCAGTCTAGGGATGTTATTTCAAAAGGCTCTGACGCCAGTGAAGTTGTCAAGCTTGTTGCCCTGGCTAGAAATTTATCCAAACATTGGGATGGCGGAGCTGCTTCGTAGCAGCTTTAAGGATGTTTTTTTTAGTCCCTGGATTTTCAGGGAGAGGTTGTATTTTAGTTGATAACTTACGTTCAGGCTATTCACATCCAGAGGTTGTTAAATAAAAAATCGAGAAATAGGGGGCGTGTCTGGCCACCAACCGAGATGGCCGCTCTTCTCTGAGGCTCCTGAGACCCCAGCTATAAACCGACCTCCAGAGCGACAAAACTGAGTGCATCCAACCCACAGAGTGTTACTGAAAGCACCCTTCACCTGACACAATGTCTCGCCGAAGGAAAAACCCCGATCGGCTGCAAAAACTTACAGATTTCTTCCCTGCATCAGGCCCGGATCCAAATCAAGATGGCGCCGGCTGGGGACGAAGGAGCCTGCAAGACGCACAAATAGCAGGTGAGACCAGCACTGACTGAAATAATATGAAGTAATTTTCTATACCTGTTCAGTTCCATTTTGTTTTACAGCAGTCATTTTAAACTAGTTAAAAGTTTTGTATAGAAGTTCTCACACACATTTCTCACCAGATAAGCAAGTTTGAGCAAAACATGTTATTTCCCCGAAATGACGCTTATTTATCTGCTAGCCAAGGTCCATTCTCGTCATGTATTTTGACTAATTATTCCTGTTATGGTCTTCATTGCATTTGTTATGAGAAATGTTTCATCTTATGTATTTCTGATTAGCAGAAATAAACTATATAAACGGAGAAAATAAAAGCACTTATCAGATCTTTTCTGAACAACATCACTGCTTGTCTTGTGTTCTGTTCAACCGAATCGATCTCCGAGCTCGCTGAGACGAGGACCAACCCGGGCAGGGCTATCAGTCTATCTGACCTATGAAAAGGGTACCCCAACACTGACCACAGACTGACCTTCCCTCTGTACGAGGGAGACCCTGGTGACTCCTCCCCGCCCTTGTCACTTACGACTAGAAGTCCGCTTAAGTCCAGGCCCCGGATGGAAAACTCAGAACGTAACCCGAACGAAGACTCGATCGAAGATTCGTTCGCAGAGCTGTTCGAAGAACAATTGGAGGATCCGTTCGCGGAAACGAATGATCTTCCAACCCTCGTTCCTTCTCACATGGAGAAAATACCAGCTACAGACCAACCTATCACAGAAGTATTCCTGAAGACTATGATGATCTCTCTCCGACAATCACTTCATTCAGATATGTATACAACCCTTGCACCTATCAAAAAATCTATTCAAAAGCATGAGACCAGAATCTCACACGTAGAGGATAAGGTTAGTGAAATGTGTAAGGCCTACAACAACATGGTGGACGCCCACACAGACCAAGACTCAGAAATTCAACAACTAAGCCTCAAAATAGCCGACCTGGAGGACCGCTCCAGGCGGAACAATCTCAAACTGCGAGGAATACCAGAGGCAATAACTCCTGACGCACTAGTACCTTATGTACAACAGCTGATGAAAACCTTAAACCCGTCACTCTCTGACCTAGAACTAGCTATCGACAGAGCCCACAGGATTCCAAAGCCAGACTTCCTACCAGCCTCAATACCAAGGGACGTCCTAGCAAGAGTTCACTTTTATCATGCGAAAGAAAAAGTAATGCTAGCCGCCAAAAACATCTCTTCAATACCAGAACCCTACACTGAAATTAAAATCTACGCTGACCTCTCAAAAGCGACCCTACAGAATAGAAGAAACCTCTCAACTATAACGAAAGCACTACGGAACCACAATGTTCCCTACCAGTGGGGATACCCCATGAAAATAACAATTAAGCGACAAGGTAAATCTCACACAATCAGAAGCCTGGAATCAGGATTAACACTTCTTAAAGAATGGGGAATAATACCAGTATTAGAACCAAAGGCGCCTGCAACGTATGGACACGCAATGGACATAGAGAAGCCACCTCATATTGGATGCTCCAGTTCCACTCACTGAAGCTGGGATCTCGCTGATGCTAAGCCTCACTTCCAACTAAGTTCTGTGTTGTTCTATCCCCGATCATTACGTTAATGACTCGGATACCTATATCCCCCCTACTCCCTAAAGTAGCAAAAGATGCTACCCATGCTGCTTGCATTTATGGCAAGCTCTTCTTAATCCCCCCTTCTCCCATGTCCTTCCTCCCCCAAGCAACATCACCCCACTTACGACACCCACAGGATCTTGCAAAGAACCATCCACTGCAAAACTACGCACTCAAAAAGAGACAACTTCTGGGAAACCAGATATTGACCACTACCTGGCCCCATCCAACGCCTCGACTAAGAAAGAACACTTCCAGTAGACCTACCTCCAGATCTCGTACTCACATAAGGAAAAAACACACCTACATCCACTTCAAATACCACACGCCCTGATGCCTCTTAAAATTACAACTCTCAACGTACGAGGTCTGAACTCACCTTATAAACGTGCATCGCTGTTTAGAAAGGCCAACTTACTTAAACCGGATATTTTTCTAATCCAAGAAACCCACTTTGCTATGGATAAATCTCCTACTCTACACATGCGACAATACCCACACATTTTCTTTGCTTCCAACCCCCGGAAGAAAAATGGAGTCCTAACAGCAATAAGAAACACTTCTGCCTTTCGCCTCCTTTTGGAGACAGTCGACCCACTTGGTAGATACCACATCCTCATATGTGACATAGAAGGAACCACATATACCATCGCAAACGTGTATGTCCCCAACACTGAGCAACTCAGATTCTGCAAAAGGCTATTCAAAAAAATCCTGGACCTTAGACAAGGTAAACTCATCATTGGAGGCGACTTCAACATTATTAACAATAGAGACTTAGACGCCTCCAACAACAAAAGAGCACCCCACCAAACTCTAAATCAAACACTTCATTCCATGGACCTGTATGACATCTGGAGATGCCAGCACAGAAAGACTATTCATATTACTCCCCACCACATCTCTCTTATTCTAGGATCGACTTCTTCATCACAGATAAATGGACACTACAAACAATAACCTCCTCAAATATTGGGACAATAACGTGGTCGGACCATGCCCCAGTCACGATACAAATAGACGAACCTCGCAAAACCAACTCCACCAGACTCTGGAGACTAAACTCGGCCCTACTGTCTAAACCCAAACATCGCCAGAAAATTATTCAAGCACACAACTTGTTTTTCCAAACAAACTCTTCACCTGAAATCTCTACCTCCATTATCTGGGCAACCTACAAAGCTTACATGAGGGGAATCTTTATCCAAATGCAATCCAAGTTAAATAGCCAGAGGAGAAAGCAAATTGAAGAGGTCTTACAATCAATCAAACAAAAAGAAACCCAACACAAACAAACTCCCACACACATTCTAGCAGAATCCTTACAACAAGATAGACATAAGCTCCAATCCCTTCTTTCATACAAAATTGAACAGAACTTAGAGAACCAAGTCCATATACTACTCCCTAGGCAATAAAGCCAATTCCCTATTAGCGAAATCAGCCAAACAACAAAGATTAAAAGCCAAAATACATGCGGTCTATCATCCCACATCCAAAAAACTCCACACAAACCCTGCAGAAATTGCAGACGCCTTTGGCGATTTCTACCAAGCCCTTTACAATCTTAAAGACGATAACACAACACCCCAACCCACTACAATCACCATACAGGATTATTTAAAAAAATCAATCTTCCCTCCCTCACAGAATCCCAAGTCCAATCCATATCTAAACCCTTCACTTCCCAAGAAATAGAAGACACTATAAAAACCCTTCCATTACACAAATCCCCAGGTGAAGATGGCTACACTAACGAATTCTACAAACAATTCACAACCAACCTGGCCACCCATCTTACAGACCTCTTCAATTGGGCTGCATCCTCTGGCTCCATTCCTACAGAGTTTTTGCAATCAATAATTACCACAATACATAAACCTGGCAAGAATCCCCAGGAGGTCCAGAATTACAGACCCATATCCCTTATCAATACGGACATCAAGATTTATGCTAAAACACTAGCCAGAAGACTTATGCCACTAATTCCATTGCTGATACACCCTGATCAAGTGGGCTTTGTACCTGGACGACAAGCCCCAGACGCCACAAGGATACTAATATCCCTCCTACATGAACTGCATCACAAAAAAACGCCTTCTCTGTTCCTTTCCCTGGATGCAGAGAAGGCTATTGATAGAATTCACTGGGGATTCTTGCATGAAACTTTACAAAAATTTGGCTTTACGGGTTGGATAAACCAAGCCATTATGGCCCTCTACTCATCTCCGTCAGCGAAAGTTTTAACAGCCTATTATCCAAACCTTTTAAAATAACAAATGGTACATGCCAAGGCTGCCCCCTCTCCCCGTTAATATTTGCACTACTAATAGAGCCTTTAGCATCCCAAATAAGAACAGACCCAAGAATATCTGGCATACCTTATAACTAGAGTTGAGCGAACCCGGACTGTAAAGTTCGGGTCCGTACCGAACTTTGGGGTGTCCGGGACCCGGACCCGGACCCGGACTTTTCAAAAAAAGTCCGGGTTCGGGTCCGGTGTTCTGGTAATTTTAATGAAAAATTTTAAAAATGCTGTAAAAAAGCCCAGGAAGGTCCTAGAGGTCTGCAAAAGGAAGGAAAATGTGGGTAAGGGTGGGACAAGTGCCCTACAAAGAAATGGGGACAGGGAAATAACTTTAAATATTTAAAAAAAAATAAAAACATAAAAATGCAAAAATGGAGATCATCTTCAAAATGGGTCTGAAAAGTATTAATTAACATTAGAGGCCATAGAACTGTTCTAAAATCATCTTCAAACTATGTCCAAAAAGTATAAATAAGCCCAGAGTACCCATATCACTGTTCTGCAAAAT
>BLSH010464837.1:88415-100044 GCA_018402905.1 Glandirana rugosa
TCCTGGCCTCGGGAAAAACGTTAAACCGTGAAGCGACGAAGTTTACCATTAACTCGCCAGTACGTTACGTCATCGGTTTGCTTTAAACGCAGGAAAAAAAGGGTGTTTATCTCGAAAGAAAACCACCATAAACAAGTGGTGACGCGAAAAATTAAAAACGCTATATTTGTTTTTATATTGCCTTTAAAACTTTTTTTTTACTATAAAAGTTGAAATACAATAATGCTTTTATGTTACTTGATTTAAAATCAGTATTTAAAAACGGTTTTACGTAAGTCGGTGTACAGAGCCCATTTTTTTTTTCGTTTTAGCGCGACGCTATAACTTTTGCGCAAAGCAATAAATATACGCGATTTTGCTTTTTTTTTTACCCGAGACATGTGGCTGAATGCATTTTGGCAAAAATTTATGACTAAAATTTAGTTCATTGTATTTTCGTAATAACATAAAGTTGAAAATATCATTTTTTTTTCAAAATTTCCGTTATATTTTTGTTTATATCGCAAAAATTAAAAAGCGCAGTGGTGAACAAATACCACCAAAAGAAAGCTCTATTTGTGGGAAAAAAAGGACGCAAATTTCGTTTGGCTACTGCATTGCATGACCGCTCAATTACCATTTGAAGCAGCGAAGTGCCAAATTGCAAAAAGGGCTCCGGTCCTAAAGCAGCAAATCCTTCCGGGGCTGAAGTGGTTAATAAAATACTTTAAAAACCTGCGTAGTGTTTTTTTTTTTTTTACACTTTTTTAGGTGAATGGGTAGGGGTACAATGTACCCCATACTCATTCACATAGGGTGGGGGGCCGGAATCTGGGGGCCCCCTTGTTAAAGGGGGCTTCAAGATTCCAGTAAACCCCCCTGCCCACAGACCCCAACAACCACCGGCAAGGGTTGTTGGGAAGAGGCCCTTGTCCTCATCAACATGGGGACAGGGTGCTTTGTGGTGGGGGGCGCAGAGCCCCCCCGTCCCAAAACACCCATACTCCCCATGTTGAGGGCATGCTGCCTGGCATGGTCCAGGAGGAGGGGGTCGTGCTTGCTCGTCCCCACCCCCTTTCCTGGCCTGCCAGGCTGTGTGCTCGGATAAGGGACTGGTATGGATCTTGGGGGGGGGACCCTACAATGTTTTTTCAGCATGGGGGTTCCCCATAAAATCTATACCAGACCGAAGGGCCTGGTATGCTTTTGGAGGGGGACCCCATGCCGTTTTTTTTTTTTTTTTAATTTGGCGGGGGTTCCCCTTCAATATCCCTAGAGCACAAGGTACCTGGTATTGTCTGGATCAAAGTCGGATCCCGTTCACAGAAGTCAGACCGATGTAGGTTCGATGTAAGACACAAGTCGCAGAGCAAAGTAGGATCAAAGCCGGACCGTTTTCATGTTAGATAGTGTGAACCTAGCCTTACTGACTTTTAGGATAGCTTTGGGGCTGTACAGTAGGATGGAAAGAAGAACATAATGGTGTCATTATTTTACAAATAAGAAGGTGCAAGTAAACAATGCACTTTCAGCTTCTCCCTCAGTTTGTAAAAACTGGTAATCTTTTCAGTGGCCAGGTAGCCATAGGATATTGGCTTCACAGTATCTCATGCTATACAATGTTTAATATGTCTAGTATACTACAAGTCGTTGTAGGTTGAGCACTCTTTCAATTAATCCCTTTATTCCGGCTTGGATACCTCACACTAAAGAATACAGCAACCAGTACAGTGCACCCCAACGAAGCCTACATACTTCACACCTGCATATAAAAATGCCACAAAAGCTATTTTGTAATTTATTGTTATAATTACCCTTACCTTGTAATTTTCCAAAACCATCAAAAAAGGCAACGCAATATGGCAACCTGGAAGTTTTGTGTACACAGTCAAAGTACAGAACAACCCTAAAAATGTAATTTCCTGCTTCTGTAATTGGCTCACCGATTCTCTCAGTGCATTCATTCTCTCAGTTCTGATTCATATGTGCAATAAGATACAATACGATTTTTGGCTTTCCCTGCAACAGGAATTTCATATTAGGTGAGATACTCCCTACGGGTTAATTACTTCTTAAAGGGATGCTGACACAGCAACTTTCTTCTTGCAACACTGAAAGAGCACCAGGTGTTTATAATGAGTGAAGGCCCTCCCATTCAGAAATCATTCTTGCAAAGAACAGCTTCAGAAGAGAAAAACATATGTTTGTTAAAATCCTTGTACTGTACATTGATCACCCAGAGGGCATCATTTTATTTCTTAACAAAAGTAGATTTACGCTTCACATTAGCATGTGCACTGTTGACTGTGGTTTACTTGTTCTATGTTCCTTTATTTTTTCAGTTTATTCTGACTTTGAAAATCAAAGACTTTATACAAAAAGGCATATACAGGGGTACAATTTCATCTCAATTCCTTCTTGAATCAAGATTCAAGATACCATATTTTTCTGCCCCAGTGCCAGCTATTAAGCTGCTGGCTATGCTACTCCTGCTACTGCCTTATTATACTGACCTGAACTGGAGCTAACAACTACATTTATGGCGTTCAACATTTTAGAAAAAGAATGGTATTTATTTAATCTAGTTACATTGCATCTGGTAGATCAGTGTACAAACTAAGTGAAACATTGTTAGTAAAAGAAAACAGGACTTTATTGCACTTTAATCATATCTTCTTATAATGGCACCGATGTATAGGAAGTTCTTTCAAGCTATAAAATCTTAATTAAATTAAAAAAAAAAGGGAATGAAGAATATTTTTTTTTGTCAATCAATATACTGCGATAGCCAGCGAAATCCTTCCCCGTAGCCTTGTCTCTTCAATATGCTGCACATAAAAACTTCAATAGGTCTGGTATTTAGCTGCTTCTGTGGTGCCTTCCCCTAAGAATGAGAACATTCAATTTAACACTGTACAAATGTATTAATTAATAATGATATAATAATAGTTCATAGGTAATCTTTGCAGACCTTTTATAGTGTGTTTTTATTAAATGTATGTATGTGTATATGTATGTGTGTATATATATATATATATATATATATATATATATATATATATATATATATATATACAGTATCTCACAAAAGTGAGTACACCCCTCATATTTTTGTAAATATTCTATCCTATCTTTTCATGTGACAACACTGAAGAAATGACTCTTTCCTACAATGTAAAGTAGTGAGTGTACAGCTTGTATAACAGTGTAAATTTGCTGTCCCCTCAAAATAACTCAACACACAGCCATTAATGTCTAAACCGCTGGCAACAAAAGTGAGTACACCCCTATGGGAAAATGTCCAAATTGGGCCCAATCAGCCCTTTTCCCTCCCCAAAGTCATGTGACTTATTAGTGTTACAATGTTTCAGGTGTGAATGGGGAGCAGGTGTGCTAAATTTGTTGCTATTGCTCTCACTCTCTCATACTGGTCACTGGAAGTTCAACATGGCACCTCTCAGCAAAGAACTCTCTGAGGATCTGAAAAAAATAATTGTTACTCTACATAAAGATGGCATATGCTATAAGAAGTTTGCCAAGACCCTAAAACTGAGCTGCAGCGCGGTGGCCAAGATCATACAGTGGTTTAACAGGACAGGTTCCACTCAGAACAGGCCTTGCCATGGTCGACCAAGGAAGTTGAGTGCACGTGCTCAGCATCATATCCAGAGGTTGTCTTTGGGAAATAGACGTATGAGTGCTGCCAGCATTGCTGCAGAGGTTGAAAGGGTGGGGGGTAAGTCTGTCAGTGCTCAGACCATACGCCATACACTGCATCACATTGGTCTGCATGGCTGTCATCCCAGAAGGAAGCCTCTTCTAAAGATGATGCACAAGAAAGCCTGCAAACAGTTTGCTGAAGACAAGCAGACTAAGGACATGGATTACTGGAACCTCTGATGAGACCAAGATAAACTTATTTAGTTCAGATGGTTTGAAGTGTTTGTGTATGGCGGCAACCGGGTGAGGAGTCGGTCGCTAGGGGGACCGGGGGGTGCGGGCCGCACCCGGGTGACACCCGCCAGAGGGGTGACAACCATGGGCAGCGGCACTGCTACCTCCGCACGGTCCGCGCCACTCTACACTGATCTTCTTCATGTCTTGCTGGCTGTCTCCCTCAGAGGAGTGGACCGAAGTCGCCTCCCCCGCCTCTCTGTTTACATGCACACAGGAGGAGGGAGGCCGAGGGACATCGCTGTGCTGCCCTGTGCATATCCCATGCTGTTCTGTACAGTTCATTTTAATGCAGATGGACATGTGTTGGAAGGGGGCACTATGGGAGGGAAGAGGGGGGTCTGCATTGATGGGGGTCAGCACTGATGGGGGTCTGCATTGATGGGGGTCCTGCACTGATGGGGATCTGCATTGATGAAGGGGGTCTGCACTGATGGGGGGTCTGCACTGATGGGGGGTTTGCACTGATATAGGGGCCTGCACTGTTGGAAGTGTCTGCATTGATGGGCGGTTTGCACTGATGGGGGGTCTGCACTGACAGGGGGTCTGAATTGATGGGGGGTCTGCACTGATGGGGGTCTGCACTGATGGAGAGGGTCTGCACTGATGGAGAAGTCTGCACTGATGGAGGGGTCTGCACTGATGGAGGGTGTCTGCACTGATGGAGGGTGTCAGCACTTACATAGTTATTCAGGTTGAAAAAAGACACAAGTCCATCTAGTTCAACCAAAGAAAAATAAAAAAATAGAAAAATTATATATAACCATACAATCCCTTATACAATGCTTCACCCACAGTTGATCCAGAGGAAGGCAAAAAACCCAAGCAAAGCACGATCCAATTTGCTATAGCGGTGGAAAAAATTCCTTCCTGATCCCCCGAAAGGCAATCTGATGTTAATACCCAGTTATATTATTTACATTAAGGAAATAATTCATGCCTTTTTTAAAGCAATCTACCGTGCTGGCCAAAACCACCTCTGGAGGGAGTCTATTCCACATTTTCACAGCTCTAACAGTGAAGAATCCATTCTGTGCACTGATGGAGGGGGTCTGCACTGATGGAGGGGTCTTCACTGATGGGGGTCTGCACTGATTGGGGTTTGCACTGATGGGGGGTCTGCACTGATGGGGAGATCTGCACTGATGGAGAGGGGCTGCACTGATGGAGAAGTCTGCACTGATGGAGGGGGTTTGCACTGATGGAGGGGGTCTGTACTGATGGAGGGGCCTGCACTGATGGAGGGGTCTGCACTGATGGGGGGGTCTGCACTGATGGGGGGTCTTCATTTATGGGGGATCTGCATTGACAGAGGGGTTTTGCAACAATGGAGGGGTTTTCATTGATTGAGGGGATCTGCACTGAAGGGAGGTCTTCGCTGATGGGGGGTCTGCACTGATGGATGGGGTCAGCACTGATGGAGGGGGTCTGTACTGAGGGAGGTCTGTACCCAGGGGAGGACTATAGTTGGTGGAGGGGGGGTGACACCAATTTTTTCCGCACCAGGTGACACCAACCCTAGTGACGCCACTGTGAGGAGTACAAAGACAAATGCGTCTTGCCTACAGCCAAGCATTTTGGTGGGAGTGTCATTGCCTGGGGCTGCATTAGTGCTGCTGGCAATGGAGAGCTACAGTTCATTGAGGGAACCATGAATGCCAACATGTATGCATGACATACTGAAGCAGAGCATGATCCCCTACCTTCGGAGACTGGGCCACAGGGCAGTATTCCAAAATAAGGACCCGAAACACACCTCCAAGACGACCACTGCCTTGCTAAAGAAGCTGGGGGTAAAGGTGATGAAATGACCAAGCATGTTTCCAGACCTAAACCCTATTGAGCATCTGTGGGGCATCCTCAAACAGAAGGTGGAGGAGCACAAGATCTCTAACATCCACCAGCTCAATGATGTCATCATGGAGGAATGCAAGAGGACTCCAGTGGTGACCTATGAAGCTTTGGTGAACTCCATGCCCAAGAGGGCTAAGACAGTGCAAGAAAATAATGCTGACCACACAAAATATTGACACCTTGGGCTTAATTTGGACAATTTCACTTAGGGGTGTACTAACTTTAGTTTGCCAGCGGTTTAGACATTAACCACTTACCAACTGGAAGGTTTTGCAGCTTTAGGACCAGAGCACTTTTTGCGATTCGGCGCTGCGTCGCTTTAACTGACAATTGCGCGGTCGTGTGACGTTGCACCCAAACAAAATTTGCGTCCTTTTTTTCCCACAAATAGAGCTTTCTTTTGGTGGTATTTGATCGCCTCTGCGTTATTTCTTATCGCTGCTATAAACAAAAGAATAGCGACCATTTTGCAAAAAAACCCAAATTTCTTACTTTTTGCTAAAATTCAAATAAAAAAAAATATAAAAAAACATTTTTTTTCACCGTTTTTGGCCGATTTATATTCTTCCTCATATTTGTGATTAAAAAATCGCAATCGGCGTTTATTGATTGGTTTGCGCAAAAGTGGCCGCGTTTACGGATGGTGAGAATTCATTTCTGGGGTTTTTATTATTTTTTATTTTTTACTAGTAATGGCGGCGATCTGCGATTTTTAGCGGTAATGTGATATTGGGGCGGACATGTCGGGCATTTTTGACACTTTTTTGGGACCAATGACATTTATACAGCGATCAGAAATTTAAATGTCCACTGATTACTGTATAAATGTTATTGGCAGTGAAGGGGTTAACCTGGGGGGGAGAGCTAGGGGTTAACTGTGTTCCCTGGGTGTGTTCTTACTGTGGGGGGTTGGGCTAACATGGGCATGAGAGATCTAACTGATCCCAGTGACAGGGATCAGTAGATCTCTCATGCCCCCACTAAAAGAGCGGGGAACCACCGTGTTTACATCGGCGGTTCCCCGTTCTCTCCCTGTAGCCGCTCATCGCGGCTCGCCGGCAGACATCGGGTCCGCCCGAGCCGCGGGCACACTCCTCAGGAGTGCGGCGGGTGCGCGCGCGCGCCCCCTGGTGGCTGAATACAGATCGCCGCTTATTTACGCCGATTCGCGCTCAGCGTCCCGACTGCCGCCGTGAAAACACGGCGCACGGTCGGGAACCTGTTAATGGCTGTGTGTTGAGTTATTTTGAGGGGACAGCAAATTTACACTGTTATACAAGCTGTACACTCACTACTTTACCTTGTAGCAAAGTCTAATTTCTTCAGTGTTGTCACATGAGAAGATCTAGTAAAATATTTACAAAAATGTGAAGGGTGTACTCACTTTTGTGAGATAATGTATATATAGTGAGTACACCCCTCACATTTTTGTAAATATTTTATTATATCTTTTCATGTGACAACACTGAAGAAATTACACTTTTTTCTACAATGCAAAGCAGTGAGTGTACAGCTTGTATAACAGTGTAAATTTGCTGTCCCCTCAAAATAACTCAACACAGCCATTAATGTCTAAGCCGCTGGCAAATAAATTGAGTACACCCCTCAGTGAAAATGTCCAAATTGGATCCAATTAGCCATTTTCCCTCCCTGGCGTCATGTGACTGGTTAGTGTTACAAGGTCTCAGGTGTGAATGGGGAACAGGAGTGTTAAATTTGGTGTAATCGCTCTCACTCTCTCATACTGGTCACTGGAGAATCAACATGGCACCTCATGGCAAAGAACAATGAGGATCTGAAAAAAAGAATTGTTGCTCTACATAAAGATGGCCTAGGCTATAAGAAGATTGCCAAGAAAGACCCTGAAACGGAACTGCAGCACGGTGGCCAAGACCATACAGCGGTTTAACAGGACAGGTTCTACTCAGAACAGGCCTTGCCATGGTTGACCAAAGAAGTTGAGTGCACGTGCTCAGTGTCATATCCAGAGGTTGTCTTTGGGAAATAGATGCATGAGTGCTGCCAGCATTGCTGCAGAGGTTGAAGGGGTGGGAGGTCAGCCTGTCAGTTCTCAGACCATACGCTGTACACTGCATCAAATTGGTCTGCATTGCTGTAGTCCCAGAAGGAAGCCTCTTTTAAAGATGATGTACAAGAAAGCCCGCAGTTTGCTGAAGACAAGCAGACTAAGGACATGAATTACTGGAACCATGTCCTGTGGTCTGATGAGACCAAGATAAACTTATTTGGTTCAGATGGTGTCAAGCGTGTGTACAAGTGTGTCTTGCCTACAGTCAAGCATGGTGGTGGGAGTGTCATGGTCTGGGGCTGCATGAGTGCTGCTGGCGCTGGGGAGCTACAGTTCATTGAGGGAACCATCAATGTCAACATGTACTGTGACATACTGAAGCAGAGCATTATCCCTTCCCTTTGGAGACTGGTCTCGCAGGGCAGTATTCCAACATGATAACGACACCAAACACACCTCCAAGATGACCGCTGCCTTGCTAAAGAAGCTGAGGGTAAAGATGATAGACTGGCCAAGCATGTCTCCAGACCTAAGCCCTATTGAGCATCTGTGGGGCATCCTCAAATGGAAGGTGGAGGAGCGCAAGGTCTCTAACTTCCACCAGCTCCGTGATGTCGTCATGGAGGAGTGGAAGAGGACTCCAGTGACAACCTGTGAAGCTCTGGTGAACTCCATGCCCAAGAGGTTAAGACAGTGCTGGAAAATAATGATGGCCACACAGAATATTGACACTTTGGGTCCAATTTGGACATTTTCACTTAGGGGTGTACTCACTTTTGTTGCCAGCGGTTTAGACATTAATGGCTGTGTGTTGAGCTATTTTGAGGGGACAGCAAATTTACACTGTTATACAAGCTGTACACTCACTACTTTACATTGTAGCAAAGCACATATGTCAAGTTCAACAAAGCTCTCCTGCGCAGGATCATGTACCTAGTACGTCATCCACACGCTGGGCTGGGGAGCGCACCCACGCATCCCCACTGCCCCGGCTGTGCTGTGATTGGCTGCAGCATGCACCAATCAGCAGGTGCTAGCCACTGATTGGTCGCCGGCACCCGATGATTGTCTCCGGACATTACTGAAGAGAGCCCTGTGTAGGTAAATAAACACTGTGCTCTTGTTTTTTCTTCCTACTCAGGAAGAAAAAAACAGCACATTGCTTAGTAAAAACATGTCACACAGTACACAGTAAAACATGTTGGCCACACATTTAACCCCTGAATCTCCCCTGATGTTAACTCCTTCCCTGCCAGTGTCATTAGTACAGTGGCAGTGCTTATTTTTAGCACTGATCACTTTATTGGTGTCACTGGTTCCCAAAAAAAGTGTCACTTTTGTCCACCGTAATATTGCAGTCACTGATTGCCGCCATTACTAATAACTAGAGTTGAGCGAACCCGTGGATGTTCGGGTTCGGTGGGTTCGGCCGAACTTCGGAAAAACGTCTGGGTTCGGTACCGAACTTGACCCGAACTTTACCCCGAACCCCATTGAATTCAATGGGGACCCAAACTTTTCGGCACAAAAATGACTGTAAAAGAGTCCTGGATAGAGGGCTGCAAAATGATTTTAGAACAATAATCTGTCCTTTACAGCAACAGCAGGAACCTGACCCTATAGAACTAGAAGATGATTTTAGAACAATAATCTGTCCCTCTTAGCAGTAGACTCTACCTAGTCCAGTCAGATCGTTCTGTAATGCAGGATGAGATCTGCAATCTGTCCCTAAAAGCAGTAGAAGTAGTAATCTCTACCTATCTATCTGCAATCTGTCCCTCACAGCACCGGCAGCATCCTCTCCCTACACTACCCAGAGAGCAAGTGACATGCAGCACTAAGTGACTCCAGCTTATAAAGAGGCTGGGTCACATGATGCACTGGCCAATCACAGCCATGCCATTAGTAGGCATGGCTGTGATGGCTTCTAAGGGCAAACCAGTGAAACGCTTGTTGATTGGCTGCCCTGCAGCTATTCAACATGCGTGATCAAATACCCGAACCCAGAACTCAAACCCAAACTTTTTTTCAAATGTCCGGGTCCGGGTCACGGACACCCCAAAGTTCGGTACAAACCCGAACTTTACAGTTCGGGTTCGCTCAACTCCATTAATAACAATCGGTAAAAAAAAATTCCATAAATATATCCCATAGATTTTGGACGCTATAATTTCTGCATAAACCAATCAATATACGCTTATTGGGATTTTTTTACCAAAAATATGTAGCAGAATACATTGTGGCCTAAATTGATGAAGAAATTAGATTTTTTACATTTTTTAGCAGAAAAAAAAATTTTGGAGTTTTTTTCAAAGTTCTCGGTATTTTCTTGTTTATAGTGCAAAAAAAAAAAAACGCAGAGGTGATCAAATACCACCAAAAGAAAGCTCTATTTATGGGGAAAAAGGACACTTCCTGGGTGGCTTAATAGATTTTCTCATTGCAGCCTTTTAGCAATGGGCCAGAGGAGAATTTGGCATATATACTGCAGGCAGATGGAGCCGACACAACCTGTAGTCCATCAAGTCTATAGGGATTGTTACCATTCTGTTAAAAAATTCTCTCTCACTCTCTCTCTCCATCCCTCCCTCTTTCCTTTTCGAAAGTACAGGGGCATTACCTTCCCTGTAGTATGCCCATAAAGTCCAAAAGTGTGCAGTAGCCTTTCTTCACTGATGGCCTCTGGTCTATCAATCTTGTTGCCAAGCAGCAGGACTGGAACATTGCCAATGGTTTCATCAGCAAGTAGTGCCTAAAATACAAAGAATAATACACATTAAACTAGTTTATCAATTCTTTGGTATGTTCAACCTTTTGTTGAGATTTTCCAGACACAATAATCCTTTTATTTCAACTGCTTTCATTAAGACTGGATTTACACCTTTGTATTGTGGTGCACTTTTTCACCTGATGCGTTTTCTATTCAATTCAGTGGAGATGCACCAAAATGCATGTCAGTGCAGTGCTTTTTAACAACCACTGTGATGCGCTTTCCAGTGAGCATGAAAACGCATCATGCTGCAAATCGACATACTGCAACATGTCAAGCAAACAATAAGCATCGTAATATAATGCAGTAGATAGAGATTTATTATAAAAAAAATTCAAAAGTTGAACTCACATTTAATGAAATGTTCAAAAGCAGGGGCGTAACGATAGGGGTTGCAGGGGTTGCAATTGCAACCGGGCCCCATGGTCCAGGGGGCCCATGTGTCTCCCCTGTACACCTGAATAGGAGGGATGGCGGGGGTGGCATTTAGAGGACCCAATCGCCTCCATTTTCCTCTATCCAGTTTACTTGTCTTCTGCTGTTCCCAGGGCCCCTGTGTGCTTCCCTGGTCACCCTGGGGCCTGCTGCAGAACTTGTGAAAGGGCCCCACTGCAGTACCGTAATAAAGGGACCCACAATAGGCGTACAGGGCCCCAGGATCAGTGGGAAGAGGGAAGGGCCCTGGCCAGGGGTCAGGGGGCCCTTCATAATTTCTTGCACCGGGGCCCTGAAGGTTCTAGTTACGCCTCTGTTCAAAAGCCTGTAGATAACCGAGAACCAGTAGGGGCTCTCAGGCAGGGCTGGATTAAGAACATCATGGGCCTGGTGCTAAGGATTTTGGTGGGCCTTTTTATGAAAATAAATACAATTAAAACGCAAACAATTTTTTCTTTAAAAAAATTAAATTAGAGAGAAAGGGGATGAGAGAGGGGTTGTGAGAGAGAGAGAGAGAGGAGGGTGATAGAAAGAGAGGGGGCTGAAAGAGAGGCGACGAGAGAAAGGGGTGAACTAGAGAAATAGGGGGGGTAAGCGAGGGAGGGGGT
>BLSH010464837.1:100209-121360 GCA_018402905.1 Glandirana rugosa
ATTACATGACACGGTACGTCACGGGGGGGTAATAGCACAGTAGATTACATGGGTGGCGCAGCAGAGTATGTTACATGGAAGGCGGGGGCAAAGCACAGTACATTACACGGAGGGCACTGCACGTTACACGGTGGGCACTGCATGGCACAGCACAGGACATGGTGGACACTGCACATGACATGGTGGGCACTGCATGGCACAGCACATGACATGGTGGGCAATGCACATTAGATAGTGGGCACTGCATGGCACAGTACATTACATGGTGGGCAATGCATGGCAAAGCACATTACATGGTGGGCACTGCATGGCACAGCACATGACATGGTGCGCACTGCACATTATATGGTGGGCACTGCAGGGCAAAGCTCGACATGGCGGGGCATTGCACATTACATGGAAGGCACTGCATAGCACAACATGACATGGTGAGCACTACACATTACATAATGGGAACTTCATGGCACAGCACATGACATGGTGGGCACTGCATAGCACAGCACATGGCATGGTGGGCACTGCACATGACATGGCGGGCGCTGCATGGCACAGCAGATAACATGGTGGGCACTGGGCACAAGAGAGCACATTACATGGGGGGAGCAGCAGTCTCTCTCCTAGCACAATCATTACACCACCAGGTCAGTTTCTGCACAATCCTCCCTCCCTAATAAGTTTTCTAACCTCATCTCAGCAGCATGTGAGATGTCCTTCCTCCCGGGCTCCTGCTGATTAGGATGACATCAGCACCTCTCCACCAGACAGCAGCTGCAGCTCCCGGACACTGAGGATCTGTGCAAGTGCAACGAATTGTGTGATAGGAGGCAGGCATCTGCAGAACCAGGACTCGGCTCAGCAGCTGACACTTGTCTTCTCCATGTGTGCAGTGCACAGAGGGCTTCTCTTCCTTCAGGACGGCACATAGATATTGACAAACCACTGTAGGGGCCTATCATAAAATCAGTGGGCCCGTATACCAGATCAAAAGTGGGCCCTAGGCATAGGGGGGAGAATGCGCACTGGGGAGTGGGCTTAGTTTAAATTGCATTAGATATTGGGTGTGGTTAAATAGAATCTGAGATGACTTACAGTGCAGAGTGTGGTAATGTTAAATAGGGAATGTACAGTGAAAAACGAGGGGGCAAAGATCTCAAGTGTGAACCTTCCATATTTTACTGAGGAATGGTAAAGGCTGACCTGGGGATGGGGGGTATAATCAGTACTGGGACAAGGTCATTTGGTGCCCAGGGTTAAAATGGCAAACTGCACCCCCCGTTTCTTCAGCATAGTTGGAAATTTTTGTAATAACCCCCAGCATCAGTGCCAGTTTACGCGATAGTAACCCCAGCATTGGTGTCAATAGCAGCAATAATAACCCACAGCATTGGTGCCAGTTTCACAGTGTAACCCTCAGCATAGGTGCCAGTTTCACAATAAAATCCCCCAGGAAAGGTTTCCACAATAATAACCCCCAACATTGGTGTCAGTAACAGCTTAATAACCCCCAGCATTGGTGATCAGTGGTGTCATGCTGCTTTAACCCCTGAATTTTTAGCTTAAGCCTAGCTAGACTTAAAAACGCCCCCTCTCTCCTCACACCTACGCTGGCTAACCTGTGTAGAAAAGATATATGTACTTACCTATAGTCAGGTTGCTCCGGTCCAGTCAGTGGCAGCTGCATGGGGAGAGAAGAGAGCGCTGATAATGGCTGGTAAAGCCTGGAGTGATGACATCACCCATGGGTTCCCATGTTCCAGCTGATGTTGGCGCTCCCTTCTCTCCCCTGTGTATGCTTCCAGCTGACATGGGGGGAGATCATGTGACTGCAAAGGAGAGGCTTGAAAATAGGTTAATCAATGTAGGTGTTAGGAGGTGGGATTTTTAAGGCTAGTTATGCTTAAGCTGAAATTCCACTTTATTCTGTCTGCACTGATAGTCAGTGGTAGTGCTATTTTAAACATCCCTCACCATTAGCAGTCAGTGACTTGCTGATATAGTGTTGTGTTAAATAGGAGCTTTGCCCCCACCACTCCAAAATTAAAAGTCAGCAGCTACAAATACTGTAGCTGCTGACTTTTACTATTAGGGAACTTACCTGTCCATGCATTCAGCTGTGTCCTCACCCGAGCCAGTTCTTGAATTGGCTCTCGAGTGCAGGCGCTACCATCTTGGCTAAGGGAAACCAGCAGTGAAACCTTGCAGCATCACAGCCGGTTTCCTATACTGCACGTGCGTGAATTGCGCAGTACTCTGTGAAGGGGTTGGCTGCGAGGGGAAGAAGGAGGGAGCCAAATTTGAAACATGTTCACTTTTGGGCGGAGCTCCGATTAAAGCTTTTACAGCGACCTAGAGTGGGGAGGGGGGGTTAATTAATGCCATTAGTAATGTGCAGCACTCGGGTTAATGTGCTGCTACTGCCACTAGGCACTAATGCATTGGTGACCAGCGGTAGTTAATTAACCCTTTGTGTTACATTAGTGCCATCATTGTTAGTATTAATTAACCCCTGCTGCATCACAAACGGGTTAATAATTGCTGCTAGTGGCCACTAATGCAGCACAAAGGATTAATTAACCACCACTATTCACCAATGCATCAGTGTCTAGTGGCAGTAGCAGCACAATAACCCCCGAGTGCTGCACATTACTATTTCAATAATTACCCCCCCCCCAATCCAGGTCACTGTAAAAGCTTTGCACAACATTACATTGTTACTATATCATGTTTAGGGCAATCTGGCAGCCTGTTGCTTTTTTTTATTCTTTGTTTACTTGCATCCACGCTCTCCCTCACCTCTCCCACTAGAAGTCCTGTCCAGCAGAGCTCCCTTGTGCTACACTACACTGTGTGGAACTCAGCTACCGCCTGTGATTTACATAACAATAGCGCCTGCCACCCGCGATTTGCATAACATTAGCGCCTGTCGTCCGTGATTTACATAACAATAGCGCCAACCGCCCACCCGCAATTTACTTAACAATAGCACCTGGTGCCCGCAATTTACATAACAATAGTGTACACACAGCAGAGTTAAACAGCGTTAATGATTCACTGGCATGGGCCACATGGCTGCTGAGAGCAGGGCTGCAGCTCCAATAGCCCCTATGTTAATCCAGCCCTGCTCTCAGGAGCCATGTGGACTGCAGTAGAAAGTTCTAGCACATGGTGGATCATATGGGGTTACCACCCAAATTGATTTGGTTTTAAAAGTACTTTCACTTGCATTTTGATGAGTCTTCATTGACTTAAATAGAAAATGCATTATTCAAAAAATAGCAAAAAAGGTGATTAAAGATCACCAAGGCACTTATCACGTGGAACCATAATCCATAAAATGTAACTTTTATTGAATAGAAATATTACAAAAAATGGTACAACCACTGTAGCAAAACGTTAAAATGACAACGTTGTCAAGGTCACAACCTGGATGCGTCCAAGACCCATACAACACCCGCCACACACATACAGTGCAATCAGACATGCACACTCAACCATGTATAAACACAATATAGATTGGAAATGTCTCAAAGACACTGAGTTATAGTTCCGCTGTAGGTTAAATGGTCTGAGTGCAAGTAGTAAATAAGTAGAGGGATGCTCAAGTGTACAGGTTGGGAGGAGGGGGGAGGGGTCCTGTAGATCCACTGAGTGGCGTGAGTATAGGCTGGGAACAGTAGCTATGTGTTGTCCACAAGTTCACAGACAGTGTACTGCTCAGTCAGTTAATTTAAGTAATCAATGTGGCATAATGAAAACAGTTCAAACAAGGCAAAACAGATGGATCAGTCAGCGGTGGCATATCAGTCCATCCGTGTGTAAATGACTGCAGGCAAAGATGCAAATGTGATACAGATCCCCCCAGTCACCGGGACAGGTATGCAACAAACAGTTCTTGAACGCATTCCAGGTTGTGACCTTGACAACTTTGTCATTTTAACGTTTTGCTACAGTGGTTGTACCATTTTTTGTAATATTTCTATTCAATAAAAGTTAAGTTTTATGGATTATGGTTCCACGTGATAAGTGCCTTGGTGATCTTTAATCACCTTTTTTTGCTATTGCGTTGGTTTGCACTTAGGAACCACACCTCCATATGGGTGCTGCCCCAGGTATGGTTTATTAAGGCTGATTTATTAGCCATTTCCTTACCGGACTTATACTGTCTGTACGGGTATATATGTTTTTATAGTATTTTGCATTATTCAAAAATACAATAGTGTGATCCAGCCTTGTATTTTATCCATATTTGCATGCCAAAACTGACATGTAAGAGTGACAGAGTTGGGTTCTTTGCCTAATTAGACTAGTTTGCATATAAATGTGAAGAAAAACATATATAAATGCACATGATAAACAACTGGAATTAAAATGCTGAATATTATTAAATTAACTGTATAATGGTTTATGTTTTTTCTTTCTTTATTATAGTCAGGACAAAAACATGCAATATTTAAAGCTGTTTTTTGGCAGGTAAATATGAAATATTTCCTCTAAATAATTTGCATGTACAAACATAAATAGCAGGGGGATTGAGTTTTTCCATGTTTGTCAGTCCCTTAGTTACTGTGTTGTTGAAAGGGTGTTGTTTAGAGAGCTCAATGGATCAAGCTGAAGTTTACAAACACTAGTAAAAGAGCCAAATATGTAACATATACCCCGCTCTCACATCCCTTTTACAGCTTCAGATACATTCTGAAGCAGCGCGTCTGAAAACAGACAGATACTGTTGTGCTCTCTTTCTCTCTTTGAAAATCCCACAGATTTAAAACATCAGTTTAAAATGTATAAATGTTAAAATAAATAAAACGGAACCAAAACAATTACAATTTCCCATTAATGGCATACCATTATCAGAAAACAATATTTTAACCAGAAACAGAGTGGCCATTAGTTGATTAAAATGACATATATACTTAATATCAAGTACTGTGCATGCACATCCATGAAGGTGAGTTGCACCACCACTGGAAATTTGTGCTGCTAAGCAAGTAGATGATGGGGCGATGTATGTTCTCCATTATGTAACTTCATGTACTGTGTTCCTTGTGAAGTAATGCACTATTTTAATCTTTTTCTTCTTCTTTTCTTAGAACATTAGTTATCTGCTGATGCTGAAGGGATACTCATGCTTCTTCATTTTTTTTTTTAAATTTTCATTATGTTAAGTTTATTTCTGCTAAAAAAAAACAGGACATCAACAGAAAAGTGCTGGGAAGTTACCAGAAAAATAGTCACTCAAGAAACATTGCCCTCCCATATTAATGCTAGAGAACAAGGAGAAGTTATGGAGCCCATAGCAAATAAGCCACGTCAAAGAGAAAAAAACTGATAAGTAGTTTGTCCTGTTGGAGACAATTGTTAGTATGCATTGCTAGTAAAGCTTTGCCAAAAGTCGTTCTATCCATAATTAACCACTTAAGGACCGGAAGGATTTCACACTTTAGGACCAGAGCCCTTTTTGCGATTCGGCACTGCGTCGCTTTAACTGACAATTGCGCGGTCGTGCGACGTTGTACCCAAACGAAATTTGCGTCCTTTTTTTCCCACAAATAGAGCTTTCTTTTGGTGGTATTTGATCACCGCTGCGTCATTTCTGATCGCCGCTATAAACAAAAGAAGAGCAAATTTTGCAAAAAAAAAAAACAAATTTCTTACTTTTTGCTAAAATACAAATCCAAAAAAAAAATATAAAAAAACATTTTTTTTCATCGGTTTTGGCCGATTTATATTCTTCCTCATATTTGCGATAAAAAAAATCGCAATTGCCGTTTATTGATTGGTTTGCGCAAAAGTGGTCGCGTTTATGGATGATGAGAATTAATTTCTGGGGTTTTTATTATTATTTTTTTTACTAGTAATGGTGGCGATCTGCGATTTTTAGCAGTACTGCGATATTTCAGTGGACATGTCGGAACATTTTGACACTTTTTTGGGACCAATGGCATTTATACAGCGATCAGTGCTATAAAAATGCACTGATTACTGTGTAAATGCCATTGGCAGTGAAGGGGTTAACCTGCAGGGGGCGCTCTAAGGGTTAACTATGTTCCCTGGGCGTGTTCTAACTGTAGGGGGACTGCACTATCTGGGGAAGGGAAGTGGTCACAGCTTCCGTGTAGAGAAAGGCTGTGATCACAGCCCTTCCCCCCTCACAGAACGGAGGTCCGTGTTTTCTTACACGGACCTCCGTTCTTTCACTCCGGGGGGGGGCATCGCGGGTGGCCGGCGGAGATCGAATCCGCCGCACCCGCTCCCTGGCCCTCCCCGGACACAGTGAGTGTGCGGGCGCGCCTCCGGCGGAGCGCG
This sequence comes from Glandirana rugosa, assembly GCA_018402905.1. Lineage (NCBI taxonomy): Eukaryota > Metazoa > Chordata > Amphibia > Anura > Ranidae > Glandirana > Glandirana rugosa. Next base: position 106,516 of record BLSH010464837.1, read on the forward strand.
CTCACTGGGCGCGATCTCGCAGCCACCGTCATATGACGGCGATTTGCGCTACAGAGCCACCTGGTCGCCGTCAGATGCCGATCGGCGGTCGGCAAGTGGTTAATACTTCAGTGTTCCCATAAATGATGATTCTAACTACTCTCTATCCAACCTGGATTGACACCAGATATCAACAATTTTCTGGCAATCCGGATAAATTTACACATTGAAAACAAAACCAAGCACTGCAGTATATAAACACGCTGCCCTTGTGCTATGTCTAAACCAAAGCAGTGATATATCTGCAGCTGCTACTTAACACTTGGCACACAGAAGAAAACCACTTATGCTATACATTTAGGTCACTATGAATCCATTTCTGCCCCCTAAACGCCGCTGCCTCAAATACAATAATAAAGGAAGTCAGCACTATCCAGATATAATAAATAGCTGTGTGCAATAAGTGTAGATATACAACACACAAATGAAAATGTAAAAAGGTCATTGTATCACTATGTGTGCATGGACACATAGGCTAACAGAGTGGCATTTAGGAGCAGAAAAAAAAAGTCAAACACCTGTAAAACAGGCATTTGACAGCTTCAGTGTGTATGAGGGCCCTATACTTTTAACAGCATGTAAAAACAGAGTGGTGACTGATAAACTTGGACAAAACAATGCCACTCCTGGCACTTTGTCAGGGTCAGCAAGAGCATTCAAGCCACCTTGGGGCATTCTAAAAAGTGATCCAGCAGCTCTGTTGTGTGTTCATAACAAAAATGGTTTCCCTTATATGTATGACTTGTTATCTTGAGTAAGAAGTGTAATAGTTATATTTCATATGCAAGCTTTAAAATACCACTGATTACATCATATATATATATATAATATACTGTATATGGAAATATTTTAGCAAATAAAACTTGCCAGTTAAGCACTTGCCGACCAGCCACTGTCATTATACTGCGGCAAAGTGGCTCGATCCCACGAATCACCATCTCGCTTTTGTGGGCACACGCGCTCCCATTGGCCAGCAGGGGAGCCAATCAGCGGGTCCGGCGGACTCGATGATCCCTGGCCACCCGCGGTCGTTCCCTGCAGTGACAGAACAGGGATCTGCTTGTGTAAACAAGGCAGATCTCCTTTCTGACAGGGGAGAAAGACGGATCTATGTGTTTCCCCAGTCACACAGTCCCCCATACACTTAGAAAACACAAACAGGGAACACATTTAACCTCTAGTGTTAACCCCTTCCCTTCCAGTGTCATTAGTACAATAACAGTGCATATTTTTAGCACTGATTACTGTAATAATGTCACTGGTTTGGAAAAAAGTGTCAAAAATGTCCGCTAGGTGTCCGATCTGTCTGCCATGATGTTGCAGTAAAAATTGCTGATCGTCTCCATTACTATTAAAAAAAAAAAAATAAATACAAATTCCATAAATCTATTCCCTATATTGTAGATGCTATAACTTTTGCGCAAACCAATCTATATACGCTTATTGCGGGTTTTTTTTACCAAAACTATGTAGAATACATATTGGCTTAAATTGATGAACAAATTCGTTTTCTTACATTTTTTTTGGATATGTATAATAGCAAAAAGTAAAAAATATATATTTTTTCAAAATTGTCGCTCTTTTTTTGTTTATAGCGCAAAAAATAAAAACCACAGAGGTGATCAAATACCACCAAAAATTTTGTTTGGATACAACATCACACGACTGCGCAATTGTCAGTTAAAGTGATGCAGTGCCGTATCGCAAAGAAATGGCCTGGTCAGGAAGTGGGTAAATCCTTCCGGTCCTTAAGTGGTTAAACAGCTATTGTTATGCAGGCCACTAGAATAATCTATTCTATAACATTGGTAAAGAAAATATGCATGAATCTGTGTTTCAATAGAAAAATCCCTTGCCAATAAAAAGCGAACCTCTAAATGAAGCAATTATTTGAAAAAAATTAGAAAATATAATTTTTTTTAAACCTACAGTATCAAGATTCCAATATATGGATATTAGTTTTGGACTGGCCATTATCTTATACAAGCACCACATCCATATCAAATATTATATGACAATATAAGAAATATGAACATTGGGACTTTTCAAGTGCCAAATAAATAAGGTTCCGATATAATTTTTTTAATGGTATAGAGCATTATTTAATTTCATATGTAGAAAAATACATTAAAAACATATCCTATAACATTGTATGCAGGTGTTTCAGTATTAAAAAATTTACAAATTTATTCCACACAAACGCCTTCCCTCTTATAGCCCATTGGCCAGCTACTTATAATTAGGTATTGACCCCTTTTTCCCGGTTCTGATAGCTAACTCTCCAATATCACTAACTGGCCAGCTTGGCATATTGCTTTAAAAAAGGCCTGGATTCTTTCCTTAATGTACATAATATAACTGGGTACTAACAGTTATAGGTAAAGTTGATGATCCAGGGATAATCCGATTGCCTCTCCGGGGATCAGGAAGGAATTTTTACCCCTGCTATAGCAAATTGGATCATGCTTTGCTTGGGTTTTTCGCCTTCCTCTGGATCAACTGTGGGTGAAGGATTGTGTATATGGGATTGTATGGTTATGCTTTTTTTTTATTTTAATTTTTTTTTTTTTTTTTTATTGGTTGAACTAGAGGTGTCTTTTTTTGAACCTGACTAACAATGTAACTATATGTAATAAGTCAAGGTTGAAATTCAACATGTTACACAGCACACATATACTTCTGCTTCTGGAAACATGAAGGATGAATACAAATGTGAAGTCAACTGTGCCCAGATACAAGATAACCTAGTCACCCAACACCACAATGGGGACCTAATAAAAATATTAAACATAGGGAGGCCCTTAGAACCCCCCCAGCTGTATATCTGCCAACTGTGTAATCTTTAGACACCACTCTAGTATTCATGAACACTCCCCTCAGGGGGTAAACCAGTTGATAAATAAGGTTAAAGCTGTAGACCTTGCTTTAGGTGAAGCTTGTAGCTTTAGAGTAGTAGCAGTCTGATATAAATCTGTTGGCTTCACTTCAGAGCCACTCCCACCTGTGGAGGGGGGCACCCAGGTATAAAAAAAATGATGAGAATCTTATTAAAGTGGCACCTGAAAAGTCTCAATGCTCATATTGCTCATAGTGTCAAATGTTAAAATATTATTTATTACAGAACACATAACTGAATTAACTTTAAATATACAGTACTCTACAGGTGCTATATAAAAAAATAATTTCTTGCAATGTTAATCTTTCTTTTTTACATAGACCCTAAAAATAACCATGTAATGCTAGGCAGAGACCAGAAGTCCTTCACATGGTTTGTACTCTGCCAAGCATTAGGTTTATTCTTGTACAGAACAACGAACTGTTATTGCAGACAATTGCCCTCGGGCATAAAACTACATGGTCTAATCCATGGGTGCTCAACCTGTGGCCCTCCAGCTGTTGTGGAGCTACAAGTCCCATGAGGCATTTCAAGGCTAACAGTTACAAGCATGAATCCCAAAGGCAGAGGCATGATGGAAATTGTAGTTCCACAACAGCCGGAGGGCCACAGTTTGAGCACCCATGGATTAATCCTTGCTCAATTGTCCACATGGTACTCAAATCTGTTGCAGTGAGATCCATTCACTGTGATATGTCACACTGAAAGCTGCTCACTGTATTCGATTTTGGGTAGAATTCAAGGTTTTCTGTTTTAAAACATTAGTTATGTACAGTACGCCCTGGAAGGATAGGCTAAGTACCTGTAAAAAAGCTTCTCAAGTGAATGGTCAACGAAAAAACTTCTAATGCAGACAATTCCCTTCAGGGGATAAACCTCTCCGTGCGTACTTCATTTAACTCATATTTAAAAAAACAGAAAGCCTTGAATTGTATGCAAGACTTATGACATTGAGCAGCTTTCAGTGCGACATATCATAGTTAATGGAAGATCTCACTTCACCTCAATAACAAGAGAATAGACAGACAGACATCCTAAACTTTGGAATACAACAGATTTGAGCACCATGCAGACAATCAAGCAAGGATTAGACCATGTAGTGCTTAACTATCTATTGATAAGGAGTGCTTTGCACTGTCAGCAGCAAATAGGCATTGTGAATGTGTTCACTGTGAAGGAAAATCTCTCTAACAGGGACATCTATAGGATAGAAACCCTTTTTAGTTTTTAGTTTTTTTTGTCTGTGCATTAAATGCAGGAAGTAAGGGGAACAGGGACCCAGACATCAATATAAACATTACAGGGGTTTTAACCCCAACCCTTCCTATCTGAAACTGAAAAAGAAATGGCAGTTGTGACACTTAATGAGGAGCTTCTGTCAATTCTGCAAAAAAAAATTAAAAAACTGTAGCTGCTGGTTTTTAATAAGCAGACAATCACCTGTACAAGGATCCAGCGCAATCCTCACCCGAGCCAGTTCTTCATTGGTCTTCGGGTCCCAGGCACCGAAATTTTACCCAAGGGCAGCTGGCTGTAATTTCTTGTGGCTTCATAGCTGGCTGCCCACTGCACATGCGAGAGTTGTGCTGCGCTTTGTGAAAAGCACAAAGCCTTCTGGGACCTGTGATGTGTCCCAGAAGTTTTAAGAGGACTTCCAGTGGATCCACAGCGGTGGACTGACCAGATGTGGGAGTAGGTACCTGTTCAAACCAGGTACCCATCCCCCCCAAAAAAATATTCCAAATGTGTCAGTGGAAGGAAGAGGTGGAAAAGCGGAGCAACCCTTTTGGGTGAAGTTCTGCTTTAAATAGACAGGGGTTTATATACATAGTTGCAGTCATTAAAAGGATCAGTCCCTCTCAAGGTCAGTTATAGTTGGAGCCTAGTGCGCTAAATCACTCTTTAGCATCTATCTCTTGGACAAACCAGTGGTGGGACCTGCCTGCCATAATAAATTGCTCTGTTCTTGTCTAAATTTGTGTTTTTAAATGAGAACGCCCTCCTTGGAAGCTGATTTCTTTAATGCACTTATTCATAATATACTGTATAAAAAAAATGAGAACATAATACTAAACATGTGGGTTCAAGGAAGACATTCACATGGTAACCGTTTCCTGAGTGTCATATGTCTCAGAATTCAAATTGCTGGTCATGACACCAATGTAATGCAATGGATTCTGGATACGTCTTTTATTCCCTTTTTAAGGCAAACCCATCCTCTATTTTAAAGTTTTGAAGCAAAAAATGCTGATAAAAAGCAGACACCCCACAAGATGCCTGTTACATTTATTACCCCAAAAAGCCTCTCCAAGCCGCTCCACTCTAAATTTGTTTCACTTTGTTAGGTGGACTATATTCATGGCTAAGCCCTTCCAACTGACATGCCAGTGTTATTCCTGGTACACATTACCAGTTTCTTTTCGTTCAACCTGCTGTCTTAAGAACAGTCACTCAAATTTAACAAGGTAATGGCAGTTGAAGATTCTATACATCAAGATAGTCATGTCCAAACACAAAGTAACACTATTAGCAAGGAACACAAAGGATGCTTTTTTGACTAATAAAGCTGGCCATACACTGTTCAAATTTTGGCTGGATCCTAAAGAACTAGCTGAATTTCAAAGTGGCAAACTGGCCCTGTTGCCACCCTCCAGGCTGACATCTATGACTGAATAATCAAAGAAGTCAGGTGGAAGATTACCAGTCGAACAGCAGCTACATTCAATCAGCTGTCAATATAATGATAGGAGCAGTCTGTCAAATGTTTTTTTTTTTTGTTCAGCTTGGTAGGTTGGAAGTCCCAAAAATCTATATTTGTATGCCAGCTTTACAAATTAATTGTGGGCATCTTGCGGCGACTGCTCTCAGGCAGGATGTTTACTCTTAAAAGTTTAAGGCCATTGTTCACACTTGCTTAAAACACTGATGCTTAACCACTTGCCAACCGCAATAAGTATATATACGTTGCGGCTTGCAAGTGGTTTACCATGCTTATGCCTTAAGTTATCAGCCATAAAGCTTGTCATTTTTTTTCAGCTGTCAATTCTCTTTCTCATGAAAGCAGTCTGAGCAGCTAATTAGCAACTTGATCACTTTTAGAAGCAGCGGGAGGAGTCGTCGTCCCCTCCCGCCGCTTACCGGTCTTTCTCGGGCTTGCTGTATTCACCTGGCTGGCCATAGAGGCGAACCGAAACCAGATTGTCTTTGATCACCTCTATGATCTTGGAGGACTGGAGCAACATCATGACATCACTTCTGGTCTAGGGGTGATGTAAACAATTTTTTTTTTTTTTTTAAAGAAAAAGCTTTTTTTTTTTGATCTCTTGCTTTCAGAGGTAGAGGAGAGATTTGGGGACTTATAGACCCCAGATCTTTCCATAAAAAAGGACCCGTCATAACCTTATTTCTCTTACAAGGGATGTTTACATTCATTTTAACCACTTGCCGACCGCGTCATAGGCGAAAAATGGCTACAGCGTGTTGGCTTATTCTGGGAGGGCGTCTATGGATGTCCTCCCGGAATCGCACTTCCCGGTCGCCCCCTGGGGTTCTCAGGACCCGGCGCAACATGGATCGTGGTGACGGCCCAATGACAGCGGCCCTTTACCACGTGATTGCTCCCTCCAATGAGGGAGCGATCCCAATGTAAACATGCAGAGGTCCAGCTCTCTTCTCTCATCACACCGATAAAGCGTGTGAAGTAAGAAGACATATCGAGTGACAAACTGTGAGCTGTTGCTATTTTCAACGTTCAGCAGTGCCCTATAGTGCCAGTAAAGTGCTTATCTGTGTTCTACAGTGCCACCTGTGCCACTATAGTACCCATCAGTGCCACCTGTACCACTACAGCACTCATCTGTGCTCCTACAGTGCCACTACAGTGCTCATCTGTACCCTACAGTGCTACTACAGTGCTCATCTGTGCCCTACAGGGCCACTACAGTGCTCACCTGTGCCATCAGTGCCACCAGTGCCACTACAGTGCCCATCTTCCCCACCTGTGGCACTACAGTGCTCCTCAGTGCCTCACCAGTGGCAGTATAGTGTTCATCTGTGCCATCAGTGCCCCATCTGTGCCAGTACAGTGCCCATCAGTGCCATGTCAGTGCTCATCTGTGCCGCTACAGTGCTCAGTGCCACTACAGTGCTCATGAGTGCCACATTAGTGCCACTACAGTGCTCATCAGTGCCACTACAGTGCTCACCTGTGCCATCAGGGCACCTACAGTGCTCATCAGTGCTACTACTGCGCATATCAGTGCCACATTAGCGCTACTACAGTGCTCATCAGTGCTATCCTATCAGTGGATCCTCATCACACTACAGTGCTCATCAGTGCCACATTAGTGCCACTACAGTGCTCATTTGTGCCCTACAGTGCCCATCAGTGGCACTACAGTGACCATCAGTGGCACTACAGTGCTCACCAGTGCCACTACAGTGCTCATCAGTGTCCATAAGTGACTGTTCATCAATGCCACCATATCAGTGGATCCTCATCAGCGACCATCAGTGCCGCCTTATCAGTGCACATCAGTGCCAGCTAATCAGTGCAGCCTCAATGTGGTGCATTAGTGTACATCAGTGCACATAAGTGCACCCTCATCAGCACCCATCAGTGCATCCTCATCAGAACCCATCAGTGCAACCTCATTAGAACAGCCTCATCAGCACCCATTAGTGCAGCCACATCTGTCTGAGTGTCCCTACCACAGCAGTTTGTCACCACAGCCCACAGTCACCAGTATGGCAAAAAAAAAGTTTTCCACTGAGGAGGCATACCAACTTCTTAGTTTGACCGACGAGAGCAGCGGGGAGCTCTCTGAGTCTGATTCTGGTTTGGAATATGAACCCGTTGTAAGCAGTGGGTCTGCTACAGAATCGGAGGAAGAGGAAAGCATGCCCATGAAGCGAAGGCGTTCTGGCATGAAGCAGCAGGCTACCACAAGTAACGCAGTGGCATGAACCAGCAGCTCAGTGCCATTCACCAGTAATGCAGTGGCATCAACCAGCAGCTCAGTTTCATCCACCAGTTGCGCAGTGCCATCCACAAGAAATCAAATACCAGTGCTACAAAGGCCAAGCACTAGCGGAGTGTCATCTCAGCCCCAACGGGTTAGGACCCATGCCAGCCTTCCCTATGCCCTTGAAAACCCCCTGTGGCTTCCTCCTAATTCAGGAGCAACAAACATCCCACCTTTCACCGCCCAGCCAGGTGTCCAGGTGAGCACAGAGAATTTTGCCTTTATTGATTTTTTAAATTACATTTTTACCCAAGACCTATTATCTTACATTGTGGTCCAGTGCAACCTCTATGCACAACAGTTCATAGCAAGCAACCCTGATTCAAGTTACGCCGGTCTCTATGAGTGGAGAGAATTGACAGTGGAGGAATTTAAAATATTTTTAGGCCTAACTTTCAACATGGGACTAACAAAAAAATCTACGCCTTCCTGGTGTACGAAGGGAAGGACACTCAACTGCATTCCCCTGAATGCCCAGAGTACATTGGAGTCAGCAGAAAAGTTGTTTGGGAGCTTATCTATCCACTCCTTGGGAAGGGTTACCACCTTTATGTGGATAATTACTATACAAGCTTTCCCCTCTTCAACACTCCAGCATGTGGTACAGTGAGAGCCAATAGGAAGGGCTTCCTGCATAGGCTTGTTACTGAAAGACTACAAAAAGGGGCGATGGCATCTTTGCGGAATAATGAGATATTGGCTGTCAGATGGAGGGATAGACTAAATGTTCACATGCTCACATGGATCCATAAAGACACCTACGTGGAAATCCCCAGAAGAAATGGCCCAATCCAGCAACCAGAATATGTCCATGACTATGTAGTCATGTGCTCCCTTGGGAGTAGCATTAGTTGTGGTTCACCTGATAGCTGCCCTCAATCCCACCATATCTCACCCATCCGTAGACACTGGCCAGGCTGGCTCTTGTTTTTGTTATTTTATTTAGGGGAAATAACTTGGATGGGGAAAAGGGGTAACTGTGGGAAGCCCCAGAAATTATTGTACACGACCTCCATATACAGTCCTGTATATACACACTTGCCCTGCAGACCGTCCTTCTGCAGATTGTTACTCCTCACAACTCTCCAGCTCTCAACTTGCTGACCGTTTCTCCTCGCAATCCTCTCTCCAGCACTGTAGTTGCAGACTATTGCTCCTTCACTACTCTCCAGCACATCACTTGGTTCCCAGCTTAAAAGGAAATTTATCAAGCTTCTCTACTCCTTTCTCTTCACCACAGCTAGCATGAGGTGAGGCCTACACTTTGTCAGCAGGACCTCAGGACCAGGGATCACAGGCCCCCGAATATGTAGCAAAGTACTTGGGTGCTAGCTGGGCCTTTGATGGACTACAACTTCCAGCCCATCCCTCTTCCAGGCCGCCACATGGACCTGCTTTCCTTACAGTGACACTCCTTCCCCTGACTGGCTCCCAAGGCTTCACAGACTGTCCACTATTCCTCTCCCAGCCTGCTCCAGCACTTTCTCTTCCAGCTCCCCGGGTCTGTCACTCACTGACTCCATTGGACTCTCCTGTTCTCTTGTGCGACTCCAGGAATCACCTCCACTCCTGGCTGCACCCGAACCTGCAGGCCTCAAGGTCACCCCCCCAGACGGGGGGCTCCCTCCCGGGTAGAGGCCTCCGCAGCACCTCTGCTATATCTTCCCGCTTCTACCTCTAGCAACTCCTCCCAGACTGACCCAGCCCTGAGTATATGAGAAGGCCTGCCCCCTGCCAATCTAGATTGGGGATTGGTCAGGGCTTCCCATGACACTCCAGATGATGAAACCTCTTGTCCCACATTCATTCTGGAAAGTTCCAGTGCTTCCCAGAAGAAGGTAGGAGGGTTTAGTGACATCATCTGTTGGACTGCCCCAGTCCTATCTGAGACACTCCCCAAGCCCAGATCAAAACATTCAGGCCTGCTCCTACAGTCAGACCCAACTAAATTTTGCCTCTCCTGCAAAAAAAACCTCACAAAAACGCCTACAATATGGGGGTGCTACAACTATAATTTGTTCATGGTGGGAGTCGATTTCAATGATCAAATGATCAAACCCTACAAGAAAAAGCCGCCATTAGTATAAAAAAGTCTCCATTTATTTTTTCATTTTGGCCATTTATAACAGTTATATTATTTACTGTAAATCTACAGAGAGCCCCGTATCTTATTTTCATTACCAAGAAGCAATTATCTCAACCCTTTTGTTCCCTGAAGGCCCACCAGAAAACATCAGCTTGGATTCAGTGAGCAGACTCTGCGTACGCCATTTTCCTGAGGGACTCCCACACCACGAAACAGGCTGAAAATGTCAGAAGAAATGCCAGGTGTGCTCCAGAAGGGGAAATAGAAGAGACACCGTATATTATTGTCCACAATGTCCTTCCCAACCAGGCCTCTGTATAGGTGAATGTTTCCACCGTTACCATACTTCTGTACATTATTAGTGAAGTATGGTAAATGTAATTCTCATTTCCTGTCATTTTCCTCCACACCCCTTATGCCATTGCACTGCACTGTACATACCTCTGCCTTCTCCGGAACTGACCCTGGCCTGTTATACGACAATTCTTCTGCCTAATGCTAAATATACCTCTGCCTGCTCCGGAACTGACCCTGGCCTGTTATACAACAACACTTATGCCTAACGCTAAACATACCTCTGCCTGCTCCGGAACTGACCCTGGCATGTTATACGACAACACTTCTGCCTAACGCTAATCTTTTGTTTACCCTTTGCTCAGCATAATGTATTTTGGGGTGTAATTCTTGGTATGTGCATGCTCTGTTTTAAAAATATGAAGGGCCTTCAAAAATGTGATAAAAGTCTCCCACATGTGTTATCGCCATACTCAGGAGGAGTAGCAGAATGTATTTTGGGGTGTAATTTTTGCTATGTACATGCTATGTGTTAGAAATATCTTATAAATGGACAACTTTGTGTAAAAAAAATGCGTTTTCATTTTCTTTCTGCATTTTAAAAGCACTTGTGGAAAAAAAACGATATGTTCAAAAGACTCAATAGGCCTCATAGATTATACGTTGGGGTGTTTGCTTTCCTAAATGGGGTCATTTTGTGGGTGTTTCCATTGTCCTGGTGCTTCAGGCCCTTCAAAAGTGTAATAGGTGGTTGAGAAATGAGATGTGCAATTTATGCTCTTAGAATGCCTGAAGGTGTGAAGGTGCTACTTCAATGTTGGGCATCTGCATGTGGCCAGGCTGTGTAAAAGTCTCACACATGTGGTAACACCATACTCAGGAGGAGTAGCAGAATGTATTTTGGCATGTAATTTGTGGCATGCCCATGCCATGTGAGAGAAATAAGGGGAGCAGAATGTATTTTGGGGTGTCATTTTTGCTATGTACATGCTATGTGTTGGAAATATCTTATAAATGGACAACTTTGTGTAAAGAAAATGTGTTTCCACCTTTTTCCACATTTTCCAAATAGTTCTGGAAAAAAATGAACCGTTCAAATGACTCATTATGCCTCATAGATTATATGTTGGGGGGTTAGCTTTCCAAAAGGGGGTAATTTTGTGGGTGTTTCCATTGTCCTGGTGCTCCAGGGCCTTCAAAAGTGCAATAGCTGGTTAAGAAATGAGATGTGTAATTTATGCTCCTAGAATGCCTGAAGGTGCTACTTCAATGGTGGGCCTCTGTATGTGGCCAGGCTGTGTAAAAGTCTCACACATGTGGTATCACCATACTCAAAAGGAGTAGCAGAATATATTTTGGGCAGTCATTTTTGCTATGTACATGCTATACATTGGAAATATCTTATAAATGGACAACTTTGAGAAAAAAAAATGTGTTTTCATTTTTCTTCCACATTTTCCAAAAATGTCAGGAAAAAAATCGTTCAAAAGATTCATTGTCAAGGAAATGGACAAAGACCTGTTCCCAATGCCAATTTCCATCATGGCCGCTTCAGGCGCGTGCCTGCGCATCACACTCAGTGTGCCAGTTACCTGCCATCCACCTGTTCCTGTGGCATTCCAGCCTTCAAATCTTCCTGCTAGAGTTGAGCGAACACGGACTATAAAGTTCGGGTTCGTACCGGACTTTGGGGTGTCTGTGCCCGAATCCGGACATTTGCAAAAAAGTCTGGGTTCGGAATTTGGGTATTTTTCGAGCCTTTTCTATAGCTGCAGGGCAGCCAATCAACAAGTGTTTCACTCGTTTGCCCTTAGAAGCCATCACAGCCATGCCTACTTATGGCATGGCTGTTATTGGCTAGTGCATCATGTGACCCAGCCTCTATATAAGCTGGAGTCACGTAGGGCCGCATGTCACATGCTCTCAGGCTAGTGTAGAGAGAGGATGCTACCGCCGCTGTGAGGGATAGATTATCGTTCTAATATCATCTCATCCTGCATTACAGACAGGTTCCTGGCGGTGCTGTGAGGCAAAAGATTAGCATTCTAAAACCATTTGATACTAGACTATGTACAGTTTCCTAGTGCTGTGAGGGATAGATTACCGTTCTAATATCATCTCATCCTGCATTACAGACAGGTTCCTGGCAGTGCTGTGAGGCGAAAGATTAGCGATCTGAAACCATCTGATTCTGGAGTAGGGACAGTTTACTAGTGCTGTGAGGGAAAGATTAGCTTTCTAATATAATCTCATCCTGCATTACAGACAGGTTCCTGGCGGTGCTGTGAGGCGAAAGATTAGCATTCTGAAACCATCTGATAATGGAGTAGGTACAGTTTCCTGGTGCTGTGAGGGACAGATTATTGTTCTAAAATCATCTCATACTAGTATAGCGAGAGGTTTCTGCTGCTGGTGTGAGGGACAGATTATTGTTCTAAAATCATCTCATAGTGCTATAGGGAGAGGTTCCTGCTGCTGCTGTGAGGTACAGATTATTGTTCTAAAATCATCTCATAGTGCTATAGGGAGAGGTTCCTGCTGTTCCAGGGAGGGACAGATTATTGTTCTAAAATAATCTCATAGTGCTATAGGGAGAAGTTCCTGCTGCTCCTGTGAGGGACAGATTATTGTTCTAAAATCATCTCATAGTGCTATAGGGAGAGGTTCCTGCTGCTCCTGTGAGGGACAAATTATTGTTCTAAAATCATCTCATACTGCTATATGGAGAGGTTCCTGCTGCTGGTGTGAGGGACAGATTATTGATCTAAAATCATCTCATAGTGCTATAAGGAGAGGTTCCTGCTGCTGCTGTGAGAAACAGATTACTGTTCTAAAATCAACTCCTAGTGCTATAGGGAGAGGTTCTTGCTGCTGCAGTGAGGGACAGATTACTGTTCTAAAATCATCTCATACTGCTATAAGGAGAGGTTTCTGCTGCTGGTGTGAGGAACAGAATATTGTTCTACAATCATCTCATAGTGCTATGGGGAGAGGTTCTCGCTGCTGCTGTGAGGGACAGATTATTGTTCTAAAATCATCTCATAGTGCTATAGGGAGAGGTTCCTGCTGCTGGTGTGAGGGACAGATTATTGTTCTAAAATCATCTCTTAGTGCTATATAGAGAGGTTCCTACTGCTGCTGTGAGGGACAGAATATGGTTCTAAAATCATCTCATAGTGCTATAGGGAGAGGTTCCTAATGCTGGTGTGAGGGACAGATTATTGTTCTAAAATCATCTCATAGTGCTATAGGGAGAGGATCCTGCTGCTGGTGTGAGGGACAGATTACTGTTCTAAAATCATCTCATAGTGCTATAGGGAGAGGTTCCTGTTGCTGGTGTGAGGGACAGATTATTGTTCTAAAATCATCTCATAGAGCTATAGGGGGAGGTTCCTGCTGCTGTGAGGAACAGATTACTGTTCTAAAATCATCTCATACTGCTTCAGGGAGAAGTTCCTGCTGCTGCTGTGAGGGACAGATTACAGTTCTAAAATCATCTAATACTGCTATAGGGAGAGGTTCCTGGTGCTGGTGTGAGGGACAGATTATTGTTCTAAAATCATCTCATAGTGCTATAGGGAGATGTTCCTGCTGCTGCTGTGAGTGACAGATTATTGTCCTAAAATCCTCTCATAATGCTATAGGGAGAGGTTCCTGCTGCTGGTGTGAGGGACAGATTATTGTTCTAAAATCATCTCATAGTGCTATAGGGAGAGGTTCCTGCTGCTGGCGTGAGGGACAGATTATTGTTCTAAAATCATCTTATAGTGCTATAGGGAGAGGTTTCTGCTGCTGCTGTGAGGGACAGATTACTGTTCTAAAATAATCTCATACTGCTTTAGGGAGAGGTTCCTGCTGCTGCTGTGAGGGACAGATTACTGTTCTAAAATCATCTCATACTACTATATGGAGAAGTTCCTGCTGCTGGTGTGAGGAACAGATTATTGATCTAAACTCATCTCATAGTGCTATAAGGAGAGGTTCCTGCTGCTGCTGTGAGAAACAGATTACTGTTCTAAAATCATCTCCTAGTGCTATAGGGAGAGGTTCCTGCTGCTGCAGTGAGGGACAGATTACTGTTCTAAAACATCTCATACTGCTATAAGGAGAGGTTTCTGCTGCTGGTGTGAGAAACAGAATATTGTTCTAAAATCATCTCATAGTGCTATAGGGAGAGGTTCTCGCTGCTGCTTTGAGGGACAGATTATTGTTCTAAAATCATCTCATAGTGCTATAGGGAGAGGTTCCTGCTGCTGGTGTGAGGGACAGATTATTGTTTTAAAATCATCTCATAGTGCTATAGGGAGAGGTTCCTGTTGCTGGTGTGAGGGACAGATTATTGTTCTAAAATCATCTCTTAGTGCTATAGAGAGAGGTTCCTGCTGCTGCTTTGAGGGACAGAATATGGTTCTAAAATCATCTCATACTGCTATAGGGAGAGGTTCCTGCTGCTGGTGTGAGGGACAGATTATCAATCTAAAAACATCTCATAGTGCTATAAGGAGA